>JAWNNI010000085.1:460000-930000 GCA_035043065.1 Hirtodrosophila confusa
TCCGGCAATGGACTCTCCTTCCCCCCGGATTCTTGAGCGCTGCCCGACGGCTGCGGGGTCTGCCGCTTGCCGGGGGTTGCGTGGTTGCGGGGCTGGGGGGATGCGCGTGCGTTTCTATGGCCCATCCGTAAACTTTTATGTTAATAGGCAAGTTTTTATCACACTGGCAACCACCCACGCAGCGTCATAAAGCTCACAATGACCCTGCGGCCCCAACCCAAGGTCTGAGCGGGGGCTGCGAGGTGGGTGCGGGGGGTGCGGGGGTGCAGGACAGACTGGCCCATTAATGTGGCAACTTTGTATCTGAGAGATACTTTGGCATTGCACGTCTTCTGTTTGCTTTTGGCCCGTGCCGTCTCTCGATTGTTTGGCTTTGGCAATGCTTTTAATTAAGCCAGCTGAGAATTGAGCTGGCCACAACAACACACAACAACAACAACAGCAACAAAAATAACACGCACACCACAATAGAAGCTATTTTTATTAGCGGCCCGCCCCGCGCCCTCGCCCCCTGCGAAATTCCTTTTGGCCAAAGTGCAGGAAAGAAGGGCACAAAGTTTTAATGTAAGCGGCCATTGATTGGATTTTCTCTTTCCCACGCTCTTTCTCTCCCTATCCCTCTTTCTGTCTTACTTCTCTGTATACCCTGTAAAAGTATTGAACAAGCTTGCCAACAGCTTCGAATACAAGGAGTATTAAGTTATATTCATCTGACCTAAACTTTGCCAGTTCAAGTCTTCAAAATACAAATTTAAATATACTTATAAGTATGATACTAAGGGCCACTTTCTGAATGTCTAGTTAAGGTGGAGTTTAACTCAACTCCACATAGAATGTGTGTTTAGCGACGTATAATTAACAGGCTCGACGTCAACAATTCAGGGTGAATATAGAAAGGTAGATATTGAAAAGATGCTGCCAAGCATCCTCATCAGTGACCTTATTGTTAGAAATTGTTGTCCAAACTTGTCCGTACATGAGTAGCAGTCGGCTAGATTCGAACCCGAGTGCTCCCGTCTGTAAGGCGGATGCCTTAACCTCTGACCCACTTGCTGTCCGATCCCGGCTTGAACTAATTACTGCCATCAACAGGTCCATTTGAAATTCTAAGTCCGCACCAAAGCTTAAACCCTTTATCTAAGTTTCCAACCCTTACAGTTCTATTTTATTATTATTAGAACCACTTGTATTGAACTTTTTAATCACTTTGTAAAAGCTTCGCTTTAATATCCCAGTGTAAGTTCGGCACTAGCTGATCTATGCAGATCAGTCAGTTGGTTTTTGTTTCAATATGAGGTTGATACAATGAAGTCAGTTTGTCATAATTGAATGGGCTTGCCGTGCCTTATTGATAGAATGTATATATATTTATATATATATTTATCTGTTCGATAAAGTGTCCGTTAGTGTGTTTTCATTTCTTCAATGTCAAGTTAACTAATTTATAAAAACTCTTTTGGTTTTTCTTTGCCTGAATCGCTTTGAAACCTTTTTTATATAATACTAGATGAAGTTGCCACTAAAAGGTAGCGAAAAGCTTGTTTACAAACATATACAAATGAAAAAAAAAATTATTATTATTTTTTTTTTTTTTTTTTTACTCCCTGTACCCATAAAATGGGTAAAAAGGGGTATTGGATTTGTGCAAAAGTATGTAACAGGCAGAAGGAGACATCTCCGACCCTATAAAGTATATATATTCTTGATCAGTATCAAAAGAGATTTCGATTTGGCCATGTCCGTCTGTCTGTCCGTCTGTCCGTCTGTCCGTCTGTCCGTCTGTCTGTCCGTATGTATGAACGCAAGGATCTCAGCAACTATAGAGCTAAGAGACACCAAATTTGGAATGTAGGTTCGTGTATAGCGGGAGCAGGTCAAGTTTATTTTAGATTTGAGATATCTCCCCCCGTTCCCCCGCTATTCGATAAAAACCGTTTTACAGTTACAATTTTCAAGATGTAGCTTAAAGATTTGGCATGTCCAATACTTTAGTCCCTCTTAATCTACTGTCCAAATTTCAAGTCGATCGGATAATAAACACCTAAGTTATTCACGAAAGAAGATTCAGTGCTGCAGCAAGGGGAAGAAGAAGCACAGTCACAACTTAAAATGCCTGGCTTGCGCTGTGGCTCGTGCGTGTGCGTATCTGTGTATGTATGTGTAAGTTAACGAAGATGCGATCGGAAATATTTGACCTGGGTACAGGGAGTTTCGTAGTCGGGTATACTCGACTATAGCATTCTTACTCTTGTTTTAGTTTATATATATTTTTATAATCGATATTTAAGTTAATGGCCCAACAGCTATCCTAGGTATTTGAGCAAGCTGTTTCCCAACTATAATTAAATAAAAATGCAAAAACTATAAAAAAAAAAATATAAATATAATTCAAAAATCTACAAGACAGCCAATTCCCATCTGGAAATAAAGTGTTTTGGATTTGTTATGAAATATGTTCTGTATGAAATATAGGCACCTTCCTTCTTTTATTTCCAAGTCATGTATCTTTGCCAAAAGTGAACAGATTTAGTTCATTTATCTTGATCTCTTATGGCCAAAAAAGAGAAACATCGAAGTTCTGTTTCACTAATAGACCCTATTCTATGGGATTTCAGAAACGACAAAGCAATGCCCGCAGATGGATGGCTGTCGGTGCTGTTCTGACTCAGCTTTTGTCCGAGTATCTGGACACTCACAAATGTATCTGCTCAATTATAAAAGATATCCAAAATGCTGGGCTGGCCACGCCCACATAAATCACTTAAAATGCAATTTGCCGTCTTGTGTCTTTTCCATTCTGTGTCCGTTTTTCTCGGTTTTGGCTCGTTTCGAACGTTTTTGTTAGCCCGATTCGTGTGAAATGTGGAGTGTGGCAGAGGCACGTACTGCGAGTCGGCTAAGAAAAACATCCACAACATTGGCACAGGCCGCATGATAAAAATGTTAAATACTTGCATTTTTTAAATATCATATGCATGTGTAAGTAAGTATTGTAAGTAAGTTTCCTTTTTGGGGGACTGCACACGATCCGATATGGTGAATGTGGTGAGTGTGATGAGTGTGTGATGAATAGTGGCGCTTGGCTCTCCACAAGTTATTGATATTGCTGTTCGACACAGTAACAGTAAAACAACTACGAGTACCCATAGTAAATAATACAAATAATAGCGACAAGAAATAACGACTATCTTCCGAGTGCCGAAGCTATATACCCTAGCAGGAATTCATTTTTAAACAAAACTTCATTTTCGTCTGATTTCGTGTGATTTTGATCAAATTATAGCAAACAATTTGAAGTATAATAAAAGTCTCACTTAGTTTGGATGTCATTTTTGTATATATATATATATATATATATATATATATATATATATTTTTTTTTTTTTATTTAAACAAGCTTACCGCTTATCCTTATCCTTATCCCTTATCTAGTGTTACACAATTTGTGTATAATATAAGCAAAAGTTTTTTCATACAAAAACTCATTTTCACCCGAGCGTTGCCTATGGCAGCTATGTGATATAGTTGTCCGATTTTTACCAAATTTGTGCAGATTGTATAAAATCTCTAGAGACTCGGTTTGGCTGATGTTGGGGAGGATATCTTTATAAATAAAAAAGTTTTTCATACAAAAACATAGTTCTTAACCGATCATTCCTATGGTAGCTATATGTTATAGTGGTCCGATCCGGCAGTTTCCGACATATGTACTGCCTGTAGAAAAATGAAGGGTCTGTACCAAGTTTCACAACAATACCTTTAAAACTGAGACGAGATTGAATAGAAACAGACGGACACTTTATCCACTCGGCTATACATGCTGTTTCAGAATATATATACTTTGCTGGATCGGAAAGGTCTGCTTCAGTGCATTGCATATACCGTGATCAAATTATAATACCCTCTGCTAGGGTATACAAATAATAACATAATAATAATAATAATAATAATATGATTATGTGTATTATACAATATATTGTACAAAAACACATTCGCTTGAATTATTTCATGCACATTTCGTTGCGGTTGTTTCCAAAGAAGACACGATACATTTTTTATTAAAATAATTGAACAAAATGTTGCGGTTTGTTGTTGCTGTGAGTCATTCTGCAATTTGTGCTTTATTGTTTATTATATATGTGCATATTTGGGTTACTGTATGTATATTTTTTGGGAAATACAGGCCAACAGGTTATATGAAGATTGGGATCGCTTAATATGCCAAAGTTGTAAGAAATGTCGCGCTTGACAATATTGAACATTATTTAATCCAGACAACTATCGAATGCAGTAACGATATATTGATAGATTGATCAACTGAACAGCAAATAACTCGAGTTTCTTTATAGAAACTAATGAAAGACCAGTCGATGAACTGCGCGACAGAATGCATACTAATGATATTCACTAATTTATCGATTATGTTTATTGTATTAATGGCTTTTTAGCAACCTTTACACATTGACTGCATTTAGCGCTGGCTTGATTCGATCTTTGCATTTCCAATCGACCAGGCTAACAATGTCGCACACTTGAGAGCAATTCAAAATGCCAGCGAATCAATAAATCCAATTCAGTCAGCCACAAATTGCTTCATTCGACAAGGCGACAAATACACAAAACAAAAACCCGCTTAGGAATGTTAATGGCCAACAAAATAGCCAAGTACGAGTGGCCAACTGGCCAAGTTAGCGTGCGCGCCCTGCTGGGCCTCTGCCAGCTGTCAGCTCTTCCTCGTCTATCGATGATTGGCTATCGAAGTCAGCCATGCGATTGTCATCTGTTTGCGCAAGCCGCAACTGCGAAGCTGACAACGCTGCGTATGCGCAATGTGGCAGACAGCTTGCCCCGTTGCCGCCATGACCTCAAAAGTTCTAGTGGGGCGGGGGAAGGGGAGGCCACGCATGCGCCGCATTTGGTCAAAATGAGAAATGAAACTGAAACTGAAATTGAAAACTGACGAAACAAGAAACGCAACCAACAGCCAAGAATGCCATAGTGGCATATACCCTGTAATCAGCTTCGAGACTATCGATAGTTTCAATAGAAAGAAGGCTTAAACTATCGATGGTACTGATCAAATTTTAAAAGTGCATTTTGTATTTAATATTTTTACTTATTTATATAGATATACATATATTCATTAAACGGGCTTAACACATTTTATTTGGAACTTTTCGTAACTAATTCAAACTTGTGTGGTGTTTTATTGAACACTCTGGCAACTCTGTTGATGTTTTCATGTTTAACAACACTAAAAACGATCAATTATCATTTCGATATACCCAGATCGATCAACTTTATTTGCATTTATTTCATTATTTCGGTAATAAAGTCGGTTATTCTCGGTTATAGGTCACGCACATAAATAAAGCACTGAGAATGCTTGTTTTGGGCATAAGACTCGCGGAAAAACTTAAGGATTCGATTACAGGTGGGGGAGGTGGACTTTTTTGCCGAGATAATGAAGTAAATCCAAATAAATGTTGATCGATATGCGTATATCGAAACGATAATTGATCGTTTTTAGTGTTGAAAAACATCGAAAAATGACCAGAGCTGCCAGACTGTGCGGTGACTATCGATTGTTTTTCAGCTTTATTGCATTCACTCTTAATGTACTTGAATATTGAATAAACGAGAGTATTCAAAGCTTCCAACAAACTGTATCTGTTAATGATAATCAAGAACACTTTTACAAATATACATCATATATACCTATCACTTATAGGATTGTTGCTCAACTTTATCATACCCTTTCCTGCCGTTTCATATGGCTACAGGGTATACAAAAAAAAACACATTTGTGGTTCGAATGTCAAAAGTGATTTTCGTTTAACAAGTTGCAGCGCACATCAAAGGCAAAGGCTTTAAGAGCTTGCCAACAAAGCTGAACCTCACACCCCACAGCAGCACTCCGCCCTGGCCGCGCCACACCTCCCCCCGCTGGCACACTCACACACAAAACACCAAGCAAAAACAACACACAAAAACATGCGAAAGTCATAAATCATAATTCTTTATTCTGGCTTTTTCATTTGGTTGTTGCTTAAATTTTACGTTTTTCGTTGTTCATTTTCGCTTGCGATATATATATATATATATATATATATATTTTAATATTTTTTGACTGACTTTCAATTTGCACCAGTGTGTGTGTGTGTGTGTGTGTGTGTGTGTGCGGGACATTAAAGTGGCACTAAAACTTTTAGAGGCAACTGTAGATAGTCGGGCATAGGGGATGGATTTGCAACAAACATTCTTGCCAATGACAAATGGCCAAAAGGCAATAGTAAAAATCATATCACACAGGGTGGCAAATGGGGGGGGGGGGGGGGGGATGGTGTAGCTGGGTGGGGCACTGGGGGTGGGTACACTTTTAAGTTTGACAGCGCGGCAATTTGCATTTTGCAAGTGAAAATATTGGCTATAGATTGGGAAAAGCCAGCAATCCAGACTCATGTCGGTTGTAGCCCCATACAACATCATTATCATTGGTTTCGGTTGGAGAACAGCCTATGTATGTATGTGGTAACTGGCACTCGCTTAGCTAATCTTTGGCCAGGGCATTCCACAATTTCAAATACATGCTCGTATATAACTCAGTTCCTTGAAACCTGACAGTGCTGCGGCCATAAAAAAGCGAAACGTGGAAGCCAAAAAGGGAAACAAATTGCCATAAAAACCATAAAAACAAAAAACGAAATAAGAACTAAAACTTAATCACAAGCAACACGTAAATACTGATGTTTGTATGCCCTATATAGAACATTTGGTATGCAGGCTAGGTGGCAACTCTGGTTAAAACTCATTTATGAGCCTATTAAGTTGGCTGCGCCTGTGGAATTCATGAAAAGCAGCTTAACTCAAAGTGGAATTGATGAAAAAGTGTTAATGAAATGAAATTGCCTATAAAGATTCTAAGATCTTAAATACTATTCGTGACCACAGCAATGAATAACAACTTTCGATAGTCTTTTCTTGCATTCCACAGCTCGTTACAGCTTAAGCTTCATTTCTCAGCTACAGCAAAGCAGATGCACAGTTTTAATTGACCCAGACGATAGTTGAAATATTTGCAATACTTGAAATACTTGTGCTACTTGTTTCTAAGTCACCTTCAACTGTGATTGACCGCACACACCCATTGTGTGTTACATGCATCAATTCGAGTGCTCATATGTAGATCAATTGAAGATCCTCAGTCTCAGCCTCAGCCTCAGCCTCAGTCTCAGTCTCAGTCTCAGGCATCTGTAGAATGTGTGCATTCTGCATTCAATTAAACGATTTAATTCTTAATTGAGACATTAACATGGCTAACTAAAAAACGCATAACAAATGTGTTGCAGCATTGGGTCAGTCAGCTGGTCAGTCAATTGGTCAGTCGGTCAGTCGGTCAGTCAGTCAGTCAGTCAGTCAGTCAGTCAGTCAGTCAGATGTCGCTTGTCAGCTGCTCAATGCGTATATAAATCAATTTACTTACGATTATTTTATAATTTAATTGTTTTTGTTTGCTCTATACCCTGTACAGCAAAAAGCAAACTTGGTGTACCAAAGTTGTTGCATAAGAAACCATCTCAATTGCAGAAATCGAGTTAGTCTTGTTTGACTGCGTTTATCGCAAAGACTGTAAAGCTACAGACAGCAAATTTGGGATGAAGACTTTTAGATTCCATACGACTATATAGACTGCTTCAAATGTGGTATTCAACTCACAGAACCTCTGAATTTTAGAATTAACTTATTTGAAATGAAATATCTTATATACGCACATTTAATTGGCTTCCCATTTTAAATATGTCGTTTAAAAGTTGTGAAGTCTTAAGCAAGCTTGGAATGTAAATTCTTATATACCATGCGCATGTTCATTTTGATTAAAACTTTGGATACCGAATACCCCCGAATTGCTGATAATAAGAACTAGATTGAGAAAACTTTGGAACAAAGACTTTATTTACTATACGCAGATCTATTATATGCATATATATACATACCTATCTTACAATGTCTATGAGATTATAAAACTATGTCAACAAATTTGGGATGAAGATTCTTGTTTACCTAACGCATACATAGTTTACATCAGATTATTAACATACCTTGCAAAAGCTCTGAAACTGTAAGGCTAATAGCTAGAGTCAGGAAATTTGGGATGTTTATTCTCATATACAATAAGCAAAGCTGGATTGCTTTCAAATTTGAGTACACCTCGCAGTATCTCTGAAATTCCAAAACGAATACTTGCTATTTTTCGTATATTTTAGCATTTTGAACGTATAGACATACAATGTAGGGTATGTGATGTGTTTGTATAATAGATTATAAAAAGTGCAGGGTATCTTTGACTCGGACAGCTAAACTAAGTTGCTCTTACTTGTTTTTTACTGCTCAAGCTGAAATACGCTCGCATACGAGCGCGAATCAACTTCTATTGAATTCTCAGCTCACACACTCACCTCTAACTCTCTCTCTCTCTCTCTCTCTCTCTCTCTCTCTCTCTTTCACTCTCGCAGAGCGAACGTGCGGTTCGGCGTCGTCGTTGTCGTCGTTGATGTCTCGGATGTCGTTGGAGTGGATGTGGATGTCGACCGGTGCCGGTGGCCAAAACATTCAGTCGAATTCAACGCTGTGAGCAACACACGCTGGAAGCGCCGATGGAACCGCGTCGCGACGCAGCGGCAACGGCAGCAGCGGCAGCGACAACAACAGATATAAAAACAACAACAACAACAACAGCAGCAGCAGCAACAACAACAGCAGAAACAGCAACAACAATATTTGCACAAAATTTCATTAAAAAGCAACAAAACGAACAACAATCAACAGCCAGCTAAAAAGATTTCCAAGCAGTCAAAAAAAGTTTTATTAACAACAATTTGTGATAACCGAGAGAGACAACAAACAAATAAGTAAACAACAAAAACAACAAAAACAACAACAACAACAACGAGTTGACGCGAGTGTCCAAAAGCAAAAAACAAAATTATATAAAATAAAACATTTATATACTTATATATATATATATATCTATATATCTATTATATATATCGATATTTATACAAGCGCATATACAACAAAAACTTATAAAGTAATACAACAACAATTAATTAACAACAAAACAAAAAAAGCAGTCCAACAAATGCAACGCGTAGGCCTTCAACTGTGATTTACAAATAAAATTTATAAATAAAAACAAAAAACAAAAAACAAGCAAACAAGCAAACAACAACAAACAAAAGTTAAACAAAGCTATAACAAAAATTCTATATAAAAATCTACATAAGAATAAAATCGAAATCAAAAACAAGTCACACAAATCAAATAACGAGCTACTACGAGTTTTCTTTTCATTTGCTTTAATTATTATTTGTATCTGTTGCCCATAATTTTATACATATTGCAAATAAAACCCAATTAGACTTAGTCCCGAGCATAAAATAATAATAAAGAACCATGTTCAACTCAAACACACCGAACACGGCCTTCCTGAGCATCGAGGGCAGCGGCCTTGGGGCGCACACGCCCAAAACTCCAGAGATTCTCAACTCGCTGATCGCCATGACAAGCCCATTGGACACCTTCAACTTCAATGCCTCCAACACGTGCAGCAGCGCCTCCACACCGGTGGTCACCATACGCAACTTTTGTGGCAATCCCAACGGACAGGTGAGTCTCAGCATCTCTGCCTTCTGCCTTCTGCCTTCTGCCTGCCTCCCTGCTCAATCTTATGCGCCTCTGTGCATTTTGTATCCTTACAGTCGCACTCGCAGGATAGCAGTCATTCCAGTAGCTCGGTCTCGCCACTCGATTCGCCAGCGGGTACGGCCACCATGCCCAGTGTGCAACAGGTAAGTGGGCGGCAGTTGATTGGGTCGGTAGGGCTCCAGGGTGTTCGGGGAATCAGGCAGCTGTCAGACAACCTCAATGCTTACATTTCAATTTAAGTTAGCTCTCAATTTGCAGCCCAAGTTCAGGATGTTTGAGGAGTCGAGTAATTGTGCGACATATTCAATGTTTGCATTTCAATTCAAGTTAGTTTTCAATTTGCATCCTAATTTCAGGATGTTCTGGGAATCAAGCAGTTCTCAGACAACCTCAATGCTTACATTTCAATTTAAGTTCGCTCTCAATTTGCAGCCCAAGTTCAGGATATTTGAGGAGTCGAGTAATTGTCCGACCTTTCAATTCAACTTATCTTGTAAGCAATTTGCATCCTAATTTCAGGGTGTTCTGGGGGTCGACTCAACTTAGCTTTCAATGTGCACCCTAAGGTTGTTCAATATGCCTTAACTGCACAATTGACAAGCAAATGTGTAAAGATGCGATCAGTTTTGGCTTTCAATCAATATCTCAGTTTTCAACGCTCTTGTTCAATCAATTGTTGGTAGTACTTCATGCTTAGCCGAGCAGTTTATAAATTGCCAGACATCTTTCCTGTTTGCATTTCAATTAAGTTTCAATTCGACTTAGCTCTGAATTATGTATTTCAATTTGTTGAATTAAGAGTGCAACTGCGTTGAGTAGTGCTTGTTGGCATAACTAGCAATCAAATATGCATAAGATACAATCAAATTTCAGCTTCAATTTGCAACACAATCTTAAACAAAACATATTCCAATTGATTATGATCTACACTAGATAACAATTTCCTATTTCCAATTTCAATTTCAAGCTCGTTACAACGTTCCATTTCACTTTCAATCTGTACGCTATCAAGATTCAATTTCCCTTTCAACCGTTCTGACAATTTCTGTGCTCCATTCATGCAACTGCCCCAATGACGCCGTCTCTTGGCGTCGGCCAATTGCATGGCGCCCACGCGACCCACGACGATGTGCAAATGCCCACGCAACGTCACCGGCTCTGGCACCAGCTAACAGTTCCCCTGGCCATTGGCCGGCAGTCGCCTCCACCTCCACCTCCACCGCCTCCTCAATCGGTTAGTCGATTTGTCGAACCGTCAGTTGGGTCAGACTTTTGGCTTTGGCTTTGGCTTTGATTCGTGGGCGTCGTTGTTGACGCTTCAATTGCAAAACGCAGCCAGAATTGATTTCACTTTTATGCAAACAAAAATTGAATAAAGTATCTGTATCTGTATCTGTATCTGTATCTGTATCTGTATCTGTGTATCTGCATCTGTATCTGTAGGTGTATGCATGTATCTCTGTGCTCTCGCTGGTATTTGTAGCTGCATCTGTGTAGTTGTAAAGAATCACTTGACTGACATTGGCCTTAATGAGGCACGTAGCTGACGCAGCCACTGGCCCGGGATGGGAACGGGGGTAAACAGTGCAGTGTTGTGCGTTCTGGCGAGCGGGGCAGGTGCAGGTGGTGCGGGTTGTGGGTGCGGGTTGCGGGTGCGATTAATGCATATGAATAACATTTGCCACGCGGCAATTAAAAACCATTCGAGTGTTGTGCAAGCGACGCGTCGCAGCATCACCAGCTCCCGGCGCATCCACCAGATACTTAGATACTTTTTGAGCGCTCTGTGCTGCTCTCGCGCTGCACTAATTGGCAGGTGTAGGTCTAAGTGTGTGTGTGTGTGTGTGTGTGTGTGTGTGTGTGTGTCTGTGTGTGATTTATGGTTATTACTTCAAACGAATTTATAGGCATTGAACTGCCGCAAGTTTTAATTGCCCTCAGTCCAAGTGCAAAATATTAAACACTTTTCAATTTGTTTTCTAACAAATTTCACATAAATTATTTACCAACACACACACACACACACACACACACACACACACACACACACACACACACACACACGACACACATACACACACATAAATTACATTTACTTGCAAGAGCCGAGCAACCTTTTGAAGGAACCCGAAACTGTTTTTATTGCAATTATTTGTTGTTTTTTTTTGCCAATATTTGCACAAATGCTTAAATTGTATTTTGCACACTTCTCGTAAACGCAAAATGCAGACAAAAATGTAGGGAAACAGTATTATAAAAATGGCAAATATTGAATGTCGAAAAGTTGAAAAATACAAATAAAATAAAAACGGAAAACGAATAATACAAAAATGAGGAGAAGAAAAAAGAAATACAACAACAAACATGTGGCAAGCGGGCGAACAAACAAAATGCGGGGCCAAATAAAAGATGCAAATTTACGAGACGATTCGTGCGAAATTTGACTTTTGGGCGCTGCTTAGCAAACATCACGCACACAACAGGCCACACTTATAGCTACAGATACAGATATACATAGCTACAGATACAGCTACAGATACAGATACAGCTACAGCTACAGCTACAGCTACAGCTACAGATACAGATACATGCAATGAGGTAAAGGTGTAAAGAAAGGCTTGGAATATACTCGCACATATCCATATACTATATCTCGAAAATTGTTCGTCCGATTTGTTGCTGTTGTTATTGTTGTTTATTATTTGCATATTATACTTCTACACACGTACACGACCCTACACTTAAGTGTATGGTTGAGCTGGGACCCGGTTTACAGTTGCATTTGTAACGTTGGCTCACCAGGAATAACCGTCAAACCTCAAGCGCTTTCTAAACTTCAGCTATAAGACTTGTAACTCTTTATTGTTCCGTTGAAATCTTTCTTTGCTTCAATTTCAACACATTTGCGTTTATTTTCAAGCAATCGCTTCAACCAATTAGTAAGAAAACTTTATCTGCTCTCTCATCAACTTAGGATCTTAAAATATAGGAAGTTTCATTTAAGTCATTTTTCCATCCCAATCTTGACCTGCTTCTCTCTAGTCATACTTGATCATCTTATCTTTGATCAAGTTAAAATCAGTCTCGAAATATAGATTGTCAAGCTAAGATCAGTCTCGAAATATAAATTGCTTCGTTACCGTGGTTTTTCCATCCTAAGCTTGATCAACTTAAGATCAGTCTCCGAATATAGATAGCTTCCTTAGCGTGCTTTTTCCGTCGTAAGCTTGATCAACTTTAGATCAGCTTGCAAATATATATAGTTTCACTAAAGTAATTTTTCCATCCTAAGCTTGATCAAATCAAGGTAAGATCAGTCTACAAATATAGATAGCTTTTTTAGCGTGCTTTCTCCGTCATAAGCTTGACCAGCTTCTCTCTAGTCAAGTTAAGATCAATCTCGAAATAAAGATTGCTTTATTACAGTGGTTTTTCCATCCTATACTTGATCAATATATCAACATATCAGTCTTCAAGCATAGATAGCTTCAGTCGAGTGCTGTTTTCGTCCTAAGCCTGATGTACTTCGTTTTAAACACGATCAAGATCAGTCTTCAAGATAGTTTCTTTAGAGCTATTTCCCCGTTCCAATCTCAGATACACTTAGTTATATATTTGTTTGTATGTTTTAATCTCAACTGAAAAGTTACAAGAATAGACCTTTTTTAAGATATCGATACTATTCGTGATGTCGTCTGATATGATAGATAGATAGCCAAAAATGAGCTCTACTTCTAATCAAGATAAGTTATTGGAAAAATGCTGAATTTTAAATCGTATGCAGGCAACAAATTTGCCCCAAAGTAATTTCTATTATAATTCAATTGCACTCCCATGCATAAAATATACATATATTTAGAATTTGCATTCCCTACTCTTCCCCAATTGCTCCGTAGGCTTCTTGTTCCAATTACGAAGATTGACCCCACAATAAGCAACCCCCCTCTCCACCCAGGGCCCTGTCGCCCTGACAACTAGCAGACACTCGTGCAGAGTTGCACAACAACTGAAATAATGAAGCAAGTAGAAAACGCAGCAATTTCGAGAAGTCTACGAGTCGAAGGCAGCCACATTTTTGACCATATGGTCGCCGGGCGGTCGATTCCAGCTCGCAGTCGTTGGCGCATGCGATTATTATGATTATGCGTGTATTTTTTGTATTTTTTTGGTTGAAACAAAATTTATTTATCTGCTTTTTGGGTCAATAAATAAAAAAATAAAAAATAAAATTTAAAAAAAGGCAGCGTGCCTAAAATTTAAATGAAACAATGCGCTGTGGGGCAGCAGCAAGTCTAAAAGAAGGGCGCGTTCAGGGGCTGGGCTGTGAACAGGGCAACTGTAGGGGAGGGGGGCAGGACGGTGGGGTTTCGAGGTTTAGGGGGGTGCCAAGGCATTCCACAGTGGCATCTGAACAATTTCTCGAGCAGACAACAAATAAAAAGCGCAAAACGACGACGATGATGATGATGGGCAGGCAAAGATAGTCTTGGCTTGCCTGACACTTGAATGTGCTGTCATTGAGCTGAAGATTGAGGCAGACTGTGAGCGGGGGTGGGGCGGACTGAAGAGTAGTGTGCTTGGGGCGCCTTTAAAAGATAACGTATAATAATAATAATGAAATCGTTGCCTGCCTCAGTTGCACTCCCAACAGATCTAAAGTTTGATGTGAACTGTCCGATTCAATCTGCCTCAATTCAATTTAAGCTGGGTAGCCCTGCAAAGCTGACCTTTTCACTTGTTGCAAAGCATCTTGGTTTCAATTTGAATGCATTCTCTTTCAATTTAAAGGCTGACCTTATTACTTGTTTCAATGCCCACAAAAGGCCTCAATTTCAGATTTGTACGAATTCGCCTCTAATCTATATATTTAATAAATGACCTTTTCACTTGTTTCAATGGAAATACATTGTGATTCAACTAGCTCGCATGCACTTTCAATTAAGCTGTTGCTTTAAGTAATCCATCACTTCAATCTTTTCAATTTAAGCTTAAGGTTGTAGGTAGACTTTATACTTTTATTGAATGCTTTCTTTGATTCAACGACCTTTTCATTAGTTTCAATTGAAGTACATTTGCATTCAACTTTTGCTTTCAATTAAGCTGTAGCTTTAGTTATCCATCAGTTGTATATTACTATATTTCGATGCTATCTTTTCAACTTGAACTCAAAGTTGTACCCAACATTCTACTTTTATTGAACAATTCCCCTGATTCAATAGTTTCAATTGAAGTACATTTGCATTTAACTTGCACTTTCAACTAAGCTGTTGCCTTAGTAGTCTATCGGTTGTATATTTAAATATTTCTATGCCATTTTTTTAACTTGAACTCAAAGTTGTAGATACACTTGCAGCTCTTCTGGTGTCTTTCAACTTGAATTGAATGCAGGGCATGCAGGCAGCTGAGCTGACTCAACATTTTGAGTTGTGGGGCCCTTTAAATGAAAGTTGACAACGTGTCGACGTGATGACCATCTGTTGTCTGTGCCTCTCCATAAATGGCGCTGACGCTGTGCCCACCCACCTCTCCGGGCACAGCAATTGCCGGTGAGGGCAATGGGGACTGTAGACTGTAGACTGTAGACTGTAGACTGTAGACTGGGGAGTGGGGACTGGGGGACGAGCAGATGGTGCTGTCTCGAGACTGCACTTGTGGGTCGATCGTTTAACAACCTGTTGCGGCCTTGTTTGTCAATATTACGAGTATTTTTCGACTGCATTGTCCTGGCCGTAGTTTGGTTAGCCGCTTTTCAGGGCTGGGCGTGGCCCTGCCACAATACAGATTTCTATCTTTAGCTTTAATATTTAAAATTTATGCGAGTGGCGAGAGTTGTGAGTTTTGTCGCTCAAGTAAATCACAAAGTAAACAAAACAAATGCCGCACAACAGATAATCTCCAACGGACCCCAAAACCCCAGACCCGGAGACCTCGAACCCAACCCCGCTGGGGACCTTGCCCTGGTACCACAAATCGGGCCACATCTGAAGTGTGGCTAAGGAATGCGAAAATAAAACCTGAGACAAGCTTGCGATTGTTGATTCGTCATGGGCTACCTGGAACGGGGCACACACGAGAGAGATCTGGTTGAACTTGGTTAGTTCTCGGCCCAAATAGGTCAGCGACTTGCCACTGAAATGTCAGCGAGTCACTCCCCGAATTGGACTTCAGTTTTCAATCTTCTTTTGGGGGCAGTTGCACTGCGCCGCGTCGAGTCAACCGATTGCCAACCGATTCCGATTCCAATTCCAATTTCGATACCAATTGCAATCTGCACTGTTCACTTATGCAATGCCTTCTGCTGCCTTCTTTGGCTGTTGCCCGACCGATTTGGCTATTGGTGACAAACAACTTTTGTTGGCTCGCAGCGGGCCACTGTGAAGGACGCTGACTAGTGCTGGGGAGACCAGTCGATGTCACTATCGATAGTATCGATGGTTTCGTTGCGGAGACATTATCGCCTGTTTTTACTCCCTGTATCCGTAAAAATGGGTTTTGGGGGCTAAATGTGTTAGATCTGTTGATCTCAGAAACTTTAAGAGCTAGAGACAAAAGATTTGGAATGTTCCAGATCAAGTTTGTTTCAAATTTTAGATATTCCACCCCGCACCCTCACAATCCGTTGAAACCTTTTAAAAGCAACAATTTGTAATATATCGGCTTGAGTTCTTTCTTGCATAATAATTGTGATTCTCTGTACCTACTGTCAAAATTTCAAATAGATCGGTTAATAAAGACAAAAGTTATTCAAGAAAATAGCTGCAGTACTGCAGAGCGGTAGGCGCTATAGGAGCAATGGGTGGAATTTTGAGTTTTTCTTCTTTTAGTATCGCTATCGAAACTATCGACTAACGCCAACTAATCGATCGATTCTCCGTATGCTTCCTCACTTTGCAGACCTGCTCGCAGCTGATCAAAGCCGGCCTGAAGCTGTCCATACAGAGCAAACGGAAGCTGTCCACCTGCGACTCGAGCTCCGGCTCCGAGCAGCCCAACCTGAAGTGTTCGCGCCGCGACGAGGACTGCGAGGATTCCAGTGACGAGGACAGCGAGACAAAGTCAGTGCCCAAGGGCCTAACGCCCGAGGACGAGGATCGCCGGCGGCGTCGACGTGAGCGCAACAAAATTGCTGCCACCAAATGCCGCATGAAGAAGCGCGAGCGCACCATGAACCTAATCAAGGAGTCCGAAGTGCTCGACACCCAAAATGTGGAGCTGAAGAACCAGGTGCGCATCCTGGAAACGGATCGACGACGTCTGCTCGAGATGCTCCAGGCGCATTCACCCGGCTGCGTTAAGTGCGGCGGCTGTCAGCTGCCCTCCAAGCTGCTGCAGTCGCCAGCCTTCAAGTATCTCTCCGAGCTGGAGCTGGATGGCCTAGTTCACAGCGAAGCGAGCAGCGCTGCTAATACGCCCACTCAGCAGCAGCAGCAGCAGCAGCAACAGCAGCAGCAGCAGCAGCAACAGCAGCAGCGCATGCAGAGCATACCATCCATGTCCACATTTAAGTTTGGCGCCAAGACGCCAGCGGCAATGGCAGCAGCGGTTGCAGCTGCCCAACAACAACAGCAGCAGCAGCAGCAACAGCAACAGTTGCAGCAACACCAGCAGCAACAGCTGCCCAATGGCTACTGCAAACCCTCGCCCAACCCGCAGGAGTTTGAGCATGCCGGCTATTTAAGCTCGCCCACCCAGGAGGCGCTTTGCCTGCCACAGCAGCAGCAGTCGACCTTGAATCCCGCCAGCAACAGCAGCGCCGACAGCAGCGGCAATAACAGCAACAACAACAACAACAACAACAACATCAATGCCACCTTGGTGGTCAGCCAGCAGGTATCGGACTATGTGCCCAATTGTGAGGGCCTCAGCCTGGGCCTGGGCCTGTCCGCCATAGCCGTCGCCATCACCACGCCCACCAGCAACACCAGCAACACCAACAACAGCCTCAGCAGCAGCAGCAACAACAACAATAACAACAGCAGCAACAACAACAGCAGCAACCAGAGCAGCAGCACAACAGCAACAGCTGCCCTGCCCCCGGCAACGACGCCCACCAGCGCCATAGAGTTTGTGAAGAACGAGCTGGTGGACTCGCAGAGTCCATATACGACAGCTTTGAGCGCCGAGCGTTTCCTCTTCGAGCCCGATGGCTTCCCGGATATCAAGCATGCGGTCAGCGTGCATCCCAGCAGCCTCAACAACATGGCCAGCGTGGCCAGCCTGGCGGCCCACAACAACAACAATCACATGATGGACTTCCATCATGGGATAACACATGGCGGCGGCGTTGGCATCATGGCGCCCTGCTACGAGGACGACCAGCTGATGCTCATGAAGAACAGCTGCTATCCGAGCGATCTGCTCTCCCAGCTGGCAGATGATGGGGCCGACTTTGTCGATCTGGACACGGGCGCCGCGGCCTTCATGACAAACGGTGGCTGCCTGGCGTGAGATCGGGCCCAGCGGGTTGCCGATCACGAGCTGCTGCTGGCCTTTGATCAGCAGCAGGAGCTGCAGCTGCAGCTGGAGCTGGACCAGGAGCACGAACAGCAGCAGACCAGGACACAGCAGCAGCAACAGCAACAGCAACAGCAACAGCAGCAGCAACAGCAACAGCAGCAGCAGCAGCAGGACGATGAACTGCAGCAGGACTCGGATCCGGCCTGGGCCAATGTCGATTACTGGTGCTAGGGCTGTATAGAGTACATGCATGTATCAGGCATATGTGTGTGTGAGTGTGTGTGTGTCTTATTTGTTAGCTCTTGTTGCTTAAGCAGCCGCAGACGCCCATGCCACGCCCATACGCCCACACGCCCAGCTATCGCCAACCTGGCCCCCCTCAGCCCCAGCACACGCAAATATCCAAGGTCTTCCAGCAACAACAACAACAGACAACAGCAGTTCCGCTCCGCTCCGCCCGGCCCGCCCCTCTTCCGCTCGAATATACCATCTATACTACTATATAGTTAACGTATATATATATTTGCCTGTTCCATCATCGAATCGCCCGATAGTCTGTGGTCGTGTATGTGTGCGTGCGTGCATGTGTGTGTGTGTGTGTGTATCTGGAGCGGCGCTCCAACTGTGGCTTGACTACCTCATAAAATGTTTTAAATTTAAAGCACTCTGTTCTAATATATATTGTACATTATTATATAATTCAAATTTAATTATTATTTTTTTGTTTTTTTTTTGCCTAATCTATAGTTTTGTACATAACCTTACTTTCGATATAGATATCTGTGTATATGTGTATGTCTATTTGATGTATCGATAACATTCCGAGCAACAGGCAATTTGTTGGCAGTCACAGCCGCATCAGTAATTATTAATTTTAATTTTGTTTTTTCCACCCTCCCGCACCCTCCCAGAACCCCTGAACCCCTGAACCCCCGAGCCCCTCCTAAAATTAAATTCGATTTGTGCGAGATTATGCAGTTAAAAGAAAACTAAATAATAATAATATATGTATAATAATACTTAAGCTAAAATACCATGCGATATGATGACGTTTGATATTTGTTTTTTTTTCAAAACCTAGACTTAATCAGTGATAAATATTATAAACATCCTAACATCTACGTGTAATTTTCTTTATAAATGTGAGTTAAATAGGAGCAGGAAGATGTTGAAGAAGAGGATGTAAAAGTGGTAGTAGGTCTAGAGGAGAAAGAATAAGAAAGCTTGTAAGCTGTTGCCTTAAAATTTGCTGGACAACTAAAATATAAAATTAGCTTTAAGTTTGTTAATTTTTTTGCGAAACTAAAATGTGCTCTTAAACAAAACAAACAAAAAAAACAAAACAAAATAAAATAAAACAAAAAAAAATTAAACAAAAAACGAGAAAAACGACCATATAAAATATAAACAAAATGCTAAACAAAAAACCTTAAAAACTGCAAGAAATTTTTTTTTTTTTTGAAAAAAAAATATCGCCTTATTAAAGTTAATGTAAAAGAGATAAACAAAAAATATTTACAAGCCTTAAATACGAATAATGGTAATTATAATTGTAATTGTGTAATTTACAACAAACATTTGAGAAACGAAAAAGGAAAAAACAAAAAACAAAAGCGAAATGTTTAAAAATAATATTTGTGTATGTGTGTTTACCGCTTGATAATATTTGGACAGAACTCATATA
This sequence comes from Hirtodrosophila confusa, assembly GCA_035043065.1. Taxonomy (NCBI): domain Eukaryota; kingdom Metazoa; phylum Arthropoda; class Insecta; order Diptera; family Drosophilidae; genus Hirtodrosophila; species Hirtodrosophila confusa. The sequence continues at coordinate 479,847 of JAWNNI010000085.1, forward strand.
TCTATATACTTATATACAACATACACTATATACTATATACTATATTATTGTGTGTGTACATTCGAAACTAAATACAACAGAAAAACAAAAACGATGAAAAACAAAAAGCTAAACAAAAGAGAAGAGTTTATGCATCAAATTCTAAGTATAAACAGCTGTGAACACCAAAAAGTGGCCTAAACGATAACCGAAAGAGATCATCAAGTGCTTTTTAATTGTTTATTTTGTATTTACTTGAGGGAGATCAACCATATACTACTATATAACAAAATATTTAAAGGAAGAAACAAAAAACAAAAAACAAAAATACAAAAATACAAAAAAACAAAACAGAAAATTGCCTCGATTTGTACTAAAGATTTAATATTTACAACTATTTATGTAAATATACAACATATAAACACTTATATAGCATTTAATGAGCACGGCTTTGTAGTTGTACATGTCTACCATACCATACATATAAATATTGCCTACCCATTACCATATAATACCAATCCGCGATTTGACCTTGAATACGGCTCTCTAAAGATCGTTTTGTGTGTGTCTGTATATTGTTAATTGTTAGAAATTGAAACAGAAATGAGCTAGAATATCCACAGAATTACCCCCCATAACAATTGTCCGCCTGTTTATAGAGAATACGTTTGATAAACATAAGCCAGAGTTCACTGAAATCTTGTATATAGCAAAAAAGAATTGTTTAATAAAACAAAGTATGAGTTAACTTCAAGCCCACGTTCCCTGAAACATGTATATGATATTATATGATATGATCAGCTTCCAAAAGAAACAAAAAACAAAAATTGATAAATGAAACATTAGGAAACGGAAAATATTATACTCAGGACAAGTTCGTGTGTAATTGTTTATTATTTCTTGTACTCGTAGTCATAAAAATGTCTTAATCGTTGTGTGGTTGGGACGAATGAAGTTTTCAACAATTTTTAAGAAACAAAAACAAAAATAAAAACAAAAACTTAAAAGATAAAGAAAAACTATTAAATGTTACATGAAAATGGCAAGAATATGCAATCAATGTTAATCCAAGAGTTCTAGTGCAAACCAATTTGGCTACAATACATACATATTTATTATAACAATACCTCTCACATATACATACATACATACATACATACATACATACATACATACGAACATGGTATGCTCTTACAAAATGTGTAGGGTATTCTAAAAATGGGTTCTTGTGCGTGCAGCTGAACCTTTCGAGGCCCCAACTAAAAATCGAACCAATTTACATACTATAATTCTAAAGATACATAATAAATAATATAGATCATATACATAGTATATAGATCAGCGTTCATCGTTCATACACTCTCTCTCTCTCTCTCTCTCTCTCTCTCTCTCTCTCTGTTCCTCTCTCTCTGTCTCTTTTGTATATTTCAACTCGTTTTTCTATCGCTGTCTCATTCTGTTGTCTAGTAGTGGCGCATCCTTTCATCCCTTTCTTTTTGTCATAGGACTCTCATTCTTTTAGCTTTTAATTTTAGGTTAAAATTTTGATAATAGCAACAACAACATGAAGAACAACAACAAACACACATTGTTGATGAGCAAGCAAACAAAATGCGCTACGAAGTACCTGTAAAATGTTATTAAATATGCCTAAATGTTGTTAAATGTTTAAAGAGTTCATTAAAAAATAACAAAACTATGTAATAACAAAATGCGAGAGCACCTTGAATATCCCCCAAAAACGAAACTTCAGCTGCAGGCAGGCACGTAGGATCCATTGAATCCAAAACTTGCATATATGCATTAATAGTAGTATATACACAGATATGTATGTATATAGGTTATACTTTTGTTCAAATCCGACTAGCTAATAATGATATGTATGTGAAATAAATATAACTCAAGTTTCCCAAAAATAAATCAAAATCAAAAACATAAACAAAAACAAAAACTCCCAAAAACTGTGCTAAAAGAAAAAATATTATGATCAGATAAATATGTTAAAGGCATCAAAGTATTATTTATATATTTTTGACAAGTGCAAAAATATATGCAAATTAATATTTGCGTTTTCAGTTTGCGCATCAATTGTATATTTCTTAAAACAAAAATACATATACCCATATATATATATACTCTATATATATACATATATTTATATATTGTGCACACATAAAAAAAAAAACACTTTTTTAATGTTTAAGTTGAAATCAAGCAATTGTAATTTAATTAGTTTCATTTTCTATTTTTGCTATATTTGTTTTTGTTTAACTGCATATTTGATATGCGCTTGTTATAAACATTTCAATTGTTAATTATAATATTTATAATCAATTTTTTATTTTTATTTTTATTTTGTTTTTTATTTTTTTTTTTGTTTTTTTTTTTGTTTAAGGCACACGAGAGAGGCACACGAAAAATCAACTCAAACACACACACACACTGACACACACACACACACACACACACTGACACACACACACACACACAGCTAACTGTTTTAATGCTTTTTAAGAAGAAATTAAACATGTTTTTAATATTTGTAATATGTAATTTATTATGCTACTTAAACATGAAAGTGAAATCAAAAATCAAAAATCCAAAATCCAAAATCCCAAAATCCAACAAAATGTCAAAAAAAAAAACAAAACAAAACGAACGCAAACAATTTTGCAAAACATTTATTTCAAACCAATTTTTTTTAGATAATTTTAAGCAGCTAATACTAAATATAACATTAAAAACTAACTAATAATATTTGTTTTTTATTATTAAACATAAAATGTCAAAAATGGCTAATTTTCTTTAAAAATAATACAAAAAATAAAAACATCAAAAAGAAACAAAAAACAACAAAAAAAAATCAACAAAAAACACAACAAAACAAAAGCAAAAATGTAAAAATAAATGTTCTGCTTCAAAATCAAAATCGTATTAAAAATGTGCTTTAAATTATTGGAATCCACGGAAGACCCAAGCTTAAGAGACAAGTCTTACTCAAAGCCCCCCTGCTGTCCTCGGTCTCCGCCCTCGTCGATTGCTGCTACCCTATAATTTCGACACCCTATACACACTTGAGGCGAACAACAGGGGCATGAGAAACTTGTCTAAGAATACATATGTGCTAGGCATCTCCGATCTTGAACAATATATGAGTATGAGTATATAGTTTTCAGTCAGTGTGAACAGCCACGCCGATCTCAGCGACCTTCTATATATTTGATATTTACCATGCCGTACCTCCGCAAAGGCAATGGGAAACGGTTAAGATTATTCTTATTTGCGTATGTTTTTATTCAAATTGAACATTACCAAGTCATGAGTCAGCCTTAACTATGCATGGATTCTGCATAAGACATGACTTCTTCAAGGTTCGATTTTGGGAATACAGCGGAGAACGATCGGAGCTAAACACTGAAGGTTCTGCAGAAACTGATCTCTGTATGCTGGCTACAGGGTATCTGCCAGTCGAGCACACGCGATCGGGGCAGCTGTACTCGTTGTTCTTGGCGCGTGTCTTGGCGTGGGCGTGGGACACTGGCTGCTAAGTTATCCGCTGATCGCTGATTGCTGGCCCGCCGGCGGACCGTGCGCCTGCCCCTGCATGCCCCCGCCTGTGGCGCATAGCTCGACGACATCTGGCAAGCTCAATTGTCGCGGGGGGAGGTGGTTGGGGGAGGGCCGCAGTAGATGGAGCCGGGCGGGCGACTAAGAATGGGCGGACGTATAAAAAGATTATGACATCATGTTATTATGCAAAAGACGACGGCTCTATTGAGATTGTGGGAGCCGGAGAGGGGCCGAGGAGGGGTAGCTTTGTGTGTCAGCTTTTCAAGCTAGATGCTCTCTTCTCAGAGCTCTCCCTCTCTCTCTCTCTCTCTCTCTCTCTCTCGCTCTCTCTCGAATATGCATAACTTGAAGGCTTTGGCAACGCTTTCGGCAGTTGGGTGATTAATACGCCGGCTCCGTCTCCCCCTCCATGCCCCTGCCCGTGCCTCTGTCAATCCCCCCGCACTGACTGTGGGCCCAGGCCATGATTAATGCCTAATTGCTTATTGAATGTCATAACAGTAATAGAAACATGTAAAATCCTTCTAAATGCAAATTGTGCGCTGCAATGTGTCATAGGTTCGGTCATCGCTCAGAAAATCTGAGAATCACATGTGTCCGACACATGACACCGATAGGGCGCCAAACTATTCTAATCTGACAGATTTGGATCAGATAATCACTTGTGTTTCCATCAAATCTGGATTCGAGCGATATCTCGAGAGTTATTTGAGCAATCATCATGAAATTCGGTATGCAGGTTCTTCAAATGCTTATGTACATAAGCTTCAAGTCGTTCCCAAAGATGGCTCATTGAAGTTCAACTCCAACACATGACACCGATAGGGCGCCAAACTATTCTAATCTGACAGATTTGGATCAGATAATCACTTGTGTTTCCATCAAATCTGCATTCAAGTGATATCTCGAGAGTTTTTGGAGCAATCATCATGAAATTCGGTATGCAGGTTCTTCAAATGCATATGAAGATAAGTATGTACATTCCTTATTTATATTCCCGATTCGAGGCCGATTTAAGTCTGGTTCAAAGTTGGTATTACCTTTTATTACCACTTACTTGAGTCAAAGGGCTTGTTACTATATTGTATATGATCATTATTGTTTAAATTTTAGATATATATATCTATCTATTTGAATTCTGCAAAGATCAGTATTAATTAATAAGTCTGCAAGGGAACTTAATCATCATCTACACGATGACAACTGTTCTTTCTTGTTTCAGATATAATAAAATAAGACATGGCATATTATTAAGGTGATAAATTAGGTTAAAACTGGTTAAAAGTCAGTTCAAGACTGGACTTAGAATGATTAAGACAAGATTAAGTCAGATTAAGTTCCCGACTGCGGTATACTCTGTTTTCCCATGCTTATTTGTGGGGGCGGAGGTCAAACCTTAGTCAAACCCTTCAAGAAGGTCATCAGTTAACTTCATATCAACTTTGCTGACTCATTTGAGAGGGACGGGGGTGCGGTTCACAATAGTATACATGATTAGATCTGTCAAAAAGCTCAAAGGTCGTCTATATATCAAATTTGATGACTATATTGGAGTTAAGGCGGACCCCAATATACTCGTATTGCCAATAAATTGAGTGGAAACAGAGTATAAAAACAACAGAGAATCGATTGTTGGGAATTGAATGATATTTCTTTAATCTAATAACGTAGCCCCTAAATAAAGATAAGACCAAGTGGCACGGGGAATGACTGATAGCAACAGGTTTGAGTTTGAGTTTGAATTTTGGGCCCCAACTGAATTGCAGGCGGTTGCAAATCTCCATGCACGGTTCTAAAGATACCACGGCATGGGTCTGGTATGGTTGCTCAAAGAACGGCTGCGGCGGGTTCCAAATGGCCAAGAAATCGCTGCGAATCGAAAGCAAATCAGAGCTGTGATAAATTATAGCATTTAATCGCATCAAATGCCGCCCATAAATAACAAAACGCATTATCATTGAACGTACTATTAGCAATCACAGTGACAAGCTAGACACACACAACACACAACACACACACACACACCTGCACACACACATTACAAGTGGTATATTTTTAGCCGTGCGTTAAGTGAAAAATTATGCCACCTAAGCAATAAAAACAACAACAAGACAGGAACAACAATTGTTAACCGAGCCAACCTGTGATAAATGGGCTTGTCTTGAGGCGAAAAGGCTCAAGATTGGCATTGGTCAGGGTCCAAGCAGCCGCACCACTAAACCACCAAACCATCGAATCGACAAATTGTCAGTGTCGACCCGCTGTCTGCCAGACGTTCTCTGACTCAGCTGAAGGTCAAGCGAGCGGGAGTGAGGGTGGCATGCCCTGACCCACATGCTTACACATGGCAGAAGGGGCCAAGTGCCCCCAGCGGGGGTAAGGGTAAGGGCAGCTCAGTTGGCGCAAACATACTATTAAGTATCTATAACTAGCACAGCAAGGAATTTTAGATAGCATTTATACCATGTTTGTACTCTGTTTCCAAATATATTTATCGATAAGGAGTATTTTTTTCGACACCCTTGAAGCTAGAGCAATTCAATTTGGTACACATATAGGTATATAGCCTTAGTCTATATAGTATCCAGGTATATTGCCAGTAATATCTAGTTTGCTTACTAGCCAAAAATATATATACTACAGAATAATAAATGCCATAGAATTCAGAAAATCACCATGAAAACAAGTAAGAATGCTATAGTCGAGTATACCCGACTACGAAACTCCCTGTACCCAGGTCTAAAACATCCAATCGCATCTACGTCCACTTACACATACACACACACATACACAAAGACGCACACACACAGGCGGCAAAAGCGACAGCGCAAGCGAGGCATTGTAAATGGTGGCTGTGCTTCTTCTTCCCCTCTCTCGATGCATCACTGAATCTTCTTTCGTGAATAACTTCCGTGTTTATTATCTGATTGACTTAAAATTTGGACAGTAGATTAAAGGAGACTAAAGTATTGTACATGCCAAAATTGTTACTGTAAAACGGTTTTTATCGATTTGCGGGGGAACGGGGGGAGAAATCTGAAATATGAAACAAACTTGATCTGCGTATGGTATACAGGAACCTACATTCCAAATTTGGTGTCTCTAGCTCTTGTAGTTGCTGAGATCGACAGACGGACATGGCCAAATCGAAGTTTGTTTTGATACTGATCAAGAAAATATATACTTTATAGGGTCGGAGATGTCTCCTTCTGCCTGTCACATACATTTGCACAGATGTAATACCCCCTTTTTACCCATTTTATGGGTACGATCTCAAACAAATTAAAGTACACTAAATTATCTAGAAATCGAAAAGAACTCGATAACAAACCCTGATCAATATGATATTCCAAATGAGAGCTGAAAGACTTGCAGGGGAATAATAATAAGGTATGCCAATAGTTGTTGTCTCTCTATATACTATAGAGAGATGTTTATTATAGTGTAGTTATAGCCGGATCCACTGATCGAGTTGAACAGTGTGGGAATGCGAACTCAGTTCAGCGGATTCAGTGCGCATCCCTGGCTGGCGACTATTAAGATTAGATATTTATACAACGCAAGCTGCAATAATGTGCAACATGCAGGTATTAGGTATACACACACACACACACACACACACACACACACACACTCACACACAAGTCAGATGTATTATGGCAACGAGTTCAGGTGCATGACGCGGCATTAGCTGAGGCATTGCAACATTTGGCGCAACAAATGGGATGTGACGGCCAAGACGACGATTATGCCGGGCGGGTGTGGGGTGTGGGCTGTCGGGGGTGCTATGTGTGTGTGTGTTTTATGTTTTGTGCAGGTTGCAAGTCCAAGCTGTGACAAAAACAAATTCAATAGGAATATGTTTGCGGCGCATTATGCGCATTGGCCGTCAATCATTGCCATTATTACGAGCATTGCATTCTATCAGTCAGTCAATCAAGGTGCAGCCGTAGCGCATTTTGGCCGCTGGCTAAGGTCAGCACTGCCAGCACGGCCAACACTGCGTATGAGTAATGTGCAATATGCTTTTTTCAACCTGGCAAATCTCGATCTCTGCCACTGTGCGCAACGCCCACGACAATTGCACCCAAACACATCATGAGTATTTCGAGTAGTTGCAATATCAAAGCGCACTCAGGCTACTTATTAGCTGAGATTCAAATTCAAATTCATATTCAAATCGATATCGCCGCCGGTCGTTCCACAACACTCACTAATAGCCCATCGAGTTGTGCTAAGTTGTTCAGCTGAGTGAACCAGTTCAGCAGGCTCAGTATCCAAACAACGAACTAGTCGTTCATTGGTTTTGTTCGTTCAAGTAGTATTCTCGTTGTTTCTGTTCTTCTGAGCGACCCTCTTCTGCTTTTTGTTCAACTCAAAAACTGATTTAGTTGCTTATTTAACCAAACAATAAATTGAAGTTGCTTGTCCTGATTGATGACTAACTGACCGACGGACAAACTGACTGATTGACAATCATCGCACAGCCCAAACCGTAAGAGCTAGAGTGCTGGAATTTGCACAGTAGTTTCCATCTAAGACGACAGTGCAAACCACGACAGGATTTTGAAAATATCTATCCAGAAGCGTGGAAATTGGCGGAAAATTGTTGCATGCAACTTTTAACTTTACCATCCAATAGGCTTCAAACTCATTTTTCAAGATCTATACTGAAATTCATTTGACACGTATTTCACAGATTTTGGAAAATCCATGGGGTTGGTCGGAAAATGGTGGTCTCAAAGTTGTATGGGCGAAAGTCTAATTTTAGTCCGATCTGGTTCAAGCTGATTTTCAAAGCTCTACACATGAAATAATTCGATACGTGTCTCACCGATTTTGGAAATTTCATCCGCATGGTCAGATAATTGGTGGAAAACTCTGTAATTCGACATTTTTAATTTTCATGCGATTGGCTTCAAACTCGCTATTTCTGTGTATTTCTTACGATTGACGAAAGTAGTCAAATTCAGCATAATGCATTTTATACCAAATATTTCGCCGGGCATCGCTGGGGTTTTACTTATTATAATGCTCTGACAAACCGAACGAAAGCGCCTTAAAAAATGAACAGACATACGAACTAGCTAGCTCAGTTGGGCGAGTCGCTTGAACGAACTGGTTCTGAACGCTGCGGAACAACTCTATAAGTAAGTCCCATAATATAGAAAAACAATAACAAAACCGACGCGACGGCCATTTTGTTCGTACAGCGCTGTTGGGAGTCTGAGTCGGTGCTGACGCATATAAAACGCGCAGCTTAAAAGATTTAGTATCTAGAAACAATTTAATACTGCACATGACTAATTGGCAATCAATCAAGTTTTTGCCGCTTCTTTCGGGCATTACTAAGCAAATGCAGCGGGCTGAGAGCAACAAAAAAAAAACAAGAAATATCAAATTGATATAATGTATTTACATAACGGAGATTGGTTCATTAGTCATGTTTTTATTTGCGAGCAATGTAAATGATTGATTTGGCTAAAGTGTTTCTATTTATTGCTTTATTCACAGGCTATTTTTGTAATTTACGCCACTTGCAATTTGAATTTATTAGATTGGCGCCAACACAGTGCTGCCGGACTGTTCGAAAAACCTGCTTACACAGCCAACCTGACGAGAGTTGCAAACTGCGCGCAGCCAACTTCACGCCAGCGCAAAATTGCGCACAAGGATGGCCGATAGCTCGATTATTTATTTGTTGGCGCATCTCTATGCTAAACAAGCGTAATCTTGGCGCGACTTTTAGATGTAAACTAATTAACTAATGTATAATTAAAGCGTTTTGGGCTTATGTATTCGCCGCGTAAAGCGCTGCCAGCGCCAGCAGCGCACGAATTCGGTTTTCCGTACACGCCCTATGCCATACAGGAGGAACTGATGCAGGAGCTCTTTCTGGTGCTGGAGCGAAAGCAAATTGGCATCTTTGAGAGTCCGACGGGCACGGGCAAGTCGCTTACGCTTACCTGCGGCGCGCTGACCTGGCTGCGACAGCACGAGCAGCTGGTGCGCTCCGAGCTGTTGCAGCGTATTGTTCAAGTGGAGACGGAACTGCAGACGCTGCAGGCGGCCAGTGCGCGGGCGGACGACTGGATAACGGCGCAGAGCAATGCGCTGGCACAGCGCCAGGAGCTACAGCAGCTGCACAAGCTGCGTGCTCTGCTGCAACAGAAGGAGCACGAGCTGGAGCTAATCAAGCAGCGCAAAAGACAACAGCAGCGACCGGCGCGCCGAGCCAACGAGCTGCCGTCGCTGTCTGAGGCCGAGCCAGTTGCTGAACTGGAGCTCAACTCAGACGGGGAGGCCGACGATTCGGAGGATGTGCTGGCAGACGAGCAGCCACAGCTGGAGCAGGAGCGCTTTCGCGATGTGCAAATCTTTTATTGCAGCCGCACGCATTCGCAGCTGGCGCAGATTGTGGCTGAGCTGCGCAAGACGCCGCATGGCCAGCAGGTGCGCTGCATATCGCTTGGGTCGCGGCAGCAGCTGTGTGTCAATGCACAGGTGCGCCGACTGCCCAGCGTGGCGCTCATTAACGAACGCTGCCTGGACATGGCGCGCGCCAAGCCCAGTTCCAATCCCAATCCGAGCAAGAAGGCGCGACTGGAGACGCAGCATGTGCTAAGTCGCTGTGCCCACAAGGCGCCGGCCCAGCTGCAAAAGCTCAGCGATATGGCGCTCTGTGAGCCGCTGGACATTGAGGAGCTGTCGACGGCAGGCGCCGCCTGTGGCGGCTGTCCCTACTATGCCACACGCGCTGCCCAGGCCCAGGCACAGCTGGTGCTGCTGCCATACCCGATGCTGCTGCAGCGCCAAGCGCGCCAGCAGCTGGGCATTGATTTGCGCGGCGCCGTTATCATTGTGGACGAGGCGCACAATCTGCTGGACACCATTGCCCAGCTGCATAGCTGCGAGCTGAGTCTCGCCCAGCTGCAGCTTGCTCGGGAGCAAATGGCCGCCTACAAGGAGCGCTATGCCCGCCGTCTGAGCAGCGCCAATCTTCTACGCATCAATCAGCTGCTTTTTGTGGTCAGGCGGCTGCTGCAGCTGCTCCATTCTGATGCGGAGCCGCGCATGCTGCGCACCTATGAGCTGACCGCCGAGGGCGACTTCTACAACATTGATCTGCACGCCGTGCTGCAGTTTTGCGCGCGCACACGCTTTGCACAGAAGCTGCACGGCTTTGGGCTGCAGCTGCAGCGCGAGCCGCGTCCCAGCGAGAATCGGCCGCCGCCCACACAGCAGCTGCTCCAGCGTCTGGCTACGCAGCATCTGCAGAGCCAGGCGAGCAGCAAACGCAAGCTGGACCAGCCGCCCACTGAGCCAGAGCAGCAGCAGCAGCCAGTGGCCCATCAGCCAGCGTTGCCCTCGCCCATTCGGCCGCTGCTGTCGTTCCTGGAGACTCTGACCAGCAATGCGGCCGATGGACGCGTCCTGCTCAATCCCAAGGCGGCCACACTCAAGTACTTGCTGCTCAATCCCGCCGAGCATTTTGCAGACATTGTGTCGGAGGCGCGTGCAGTAAGTAGACGCTACTACTTCCTATATTCAACTGCTAATCCTAATCCTAATCCGCTGCAGCTTATCATAGCCGGCGGCACCATGCAGCCCACGCATGAACTGACGGCCCAGCTGTTTGCCCACTGTCCGGAGCGTGTGGTGGAGCGCTTCTACAGCCACGTGGTGCCGCCAGATGCGGTGCTGCCCTTCGTCCTGCCCACTGGACCCACCAGTGCGCCGCTCTGCTTCAGCTATGCGCAACGCACCAGCATCGCCATGGTAAGCCTCAAAGGTCTGTGCACAGATCTAAGCTGTCCAAATACCACCACAAACTATATATTCTTAATCAGCATCAGTATTCGAGAAGTTGTCGCTTTGCCCTTCTGCTTTTTTGCAAACTAGTCTCGCAGTCTTGGAGCTATTGTGATGAAACTTGGAATAGATGCTTACCTATGCTGCAAGCAGTACATATGTTGGAACCAGCCTGATTGGACCACTATATCATATAGAAACCATAGGAACGATCGGTCGAAAATGAAGTTGTTTGTAAATCTTTGCTTACGAAAATATTCCATTCAAACTCAGCAATTGTGAGTTTTATTATCTATATACATATATAACAAGAAAGGACGGTTATCTTGGGAGTGCCGAAGCTGGAATTAAGTTTTTTGGGAGCCATGTGGTCCGATCTTGATAAAATTATAGGAAACTATCTGAAGTATAATAAAACTCTGACTTAGTTTTAATGTAATATTTGTATAAACAAAAAGTTTTTCATGCAAAAACGCATTCTTCTCCCGATCCTATGGCAACAATGTGATATAGTGATCCGATTTAGAACAAATTTAGTCAGATTGTATAAACTCTTTAAAGACTCGGGTTGGGTGAGTTTGTGAGTTTTTCACACAAAAACATAATTGTCGACCGATTATTCCTATGGCAGCTATATGCTATAGTGGTCCGATTCGATCGGTTCCGACATATGTGCTGCTTGCTGCAAAAAGAAAGGTCTGTGCAAAGTTTAATTGCGATAGCTTTAAAACTGAGAGACTAGTTTGCATAGAAACAGACGGACATCGCTACATCGACTCGGTTATTGATGCTGATCAAGAATATATATACTTTGTTTGGAAACGTCTACTCCGCTTTACACATTTCGTGACAAAATTATAATACCCTCTGCTCGGGTATAAAAATTAGTGTATATTGAGAACAAAGGGCCCGGGACTTTGGAAAATCTATCCCCATGGGCGGAAAACTGTTGTATGAAACTTGAAAAAACTACTCCCACCCATCATCACGAACGAGAATAGCCCTAAGATCAAATGTGGGAGAAAAGGTTTTTGTTAGATCAGTTTCTCAGTTCTTCAGACTTTATACAAAAAATCAACTTACACGGGAGGGAAAATAATTTTTGTATATTTCTTACTTTCTCATCCATGCAACCACAATGTGCCACAGGGAAGCGTGGCAGTGTACAACTAGTACTTTATATAGTTTGCTTTAATTCTATCTAACTTGGACCACATTACTATATAGCTGCCACAGCAACAATCGGTTGAAAATTCAGTTTTTGTATGAAAAAAACATTATTGCTTCGGCATGTTGAAGGAAGGTATTTGTTCTTTCTTTTTTCATTTAAACTATAGATTTCTATGCTTACATTTTTCAATGCGTGTTCCAAACTTTTTTGTCCGCGATCTGGTATGAGCTTTAAAAGTTTTACGCGATGATGATGACAATGTTCCGAATGTGCCCATTTCGAGCGCTATCTATTTTACGAAATGAAAGCTGCCCTTATGCCATTATTTTGTACTGCATTGCTCGTCTTTTAGTATTATAGTCTTCAGTTTCGCGTTGCACTGCGACCTTCTGAGCCTAAAGCTCCCTCATCAACCCTATATGCTGCATGTATGCAAGTATCTTAATTGGATCTAGTGTACCTATATCGCTTGTCTGAAGAAAAAACCCACCCAGGTGCCTGTTTCTTCTTCTGGCAAGTGCAATCTGTTAGTATGTGTGATGAGGTTTCAGCCTCCATTTCACAGAACCTGCATGTCCCTCCACTTACAATTCCCAGCTTGCTGAGGTGGTTTCCTAGTCTACAGTGCCCTGTTAAAAGGCCAGTGACTATTCTAAGTGCATTTTTCCCCGATGTAAAAATATACATTTTAAATATTTTTTTTCCTTTTCATCCAAATTATAATGCACTCTGCAAGGATACATTTATGTAAAGTGTTCATCTGAGCTGCCTAACTTTGGTATCCGTAGGGTGACGATAGTCATAGCTCTAAATGGCTCAAGGGATGCATGATTATCCACCACGATTTCTGTGTCTGAGGTGGGACCAAAAGCATGCAGCACTTTTCATGAAAGTGTTGCTCAAAGCAGACCCGCTTTCTCGGGAATCCATTCGTTGAGGTCCTTAACAGACTGGAAAATCTGCTACTGAAGGATCTGTCTCTTTCTGGAATGAAACCAATAACTCTGAGTCTCTAGCTCTCTGTTGAAACCCCTCATCAACTGGCTATATATTGATAAACATTTATTCTGTGCACTAATTAGTTTTTCTCCCCAACTGACACACAAGCAACTAATTAACTCATATATATGTATGCATTCCCCCTCCCACGCAGCTCAAGGAGCTCACAATGGTGCTGCAGAATTTGTGCAGTGTATTGCCCGCTGGCGTGGTTTGCTTTCTGCCCTCCTACGACTACCTGGACACGGTCTATGCCCATCTGGAGCAGAGTGGTGCATTGCAGAGGATTGGCCAGCGCAAGCGCATATTTCGGGAGAAAGCCGGCGGCGGGGGTGGGGCCGGGGCCGAGGCCGGCGGCGTTGAACAGCTGCTGCAGCAATATGCAGATGCAATTGGGCAGGCTGAAGGTGGGGGAGGAGGCGCCCTGCTGCTCAGCGTTGTGGGCGGCAAGCTGTCGGAGGGACTCAATTTTGCCGATGATTTGGGCCGAGCTGTGATTGTTGTCGGCCTGCCATATCCCAATCGCAATGCACCGGAGCTAAAGGAGCGCATGCGTCATTTGGATGAGACGCTGGGCAGCGGCGCCGGCAATGAGTATTATGAGAATCTCTGCATGAAGGCGGTCAACCAGTGCATTGGACGCTCAGTGCGTCACATACGGGACTATGCCTGTGTCTATCTCCTGGACGAGCGCTATGCCAGCTCTCGCATCCAGCAGAAGCTGCCGGCCTGGATTGCCCGGCACCTAGTCGTTGCCAGCGATGGCTTTGGAGCCGTTCAAGCGCGCACAGTGCGCTTCTTCAAGGCCAGGAGCAGCTAGTGGGTGGGCGATTTGACAGGTATTTCTAGCACAGAGTGCAAGTATCCTTAATTATAAGTATAATATAAGAGTTATGTGCCTTTAAAATTCCAACATTATTATAAGAATAACAGATTTTGTGTTTATTAACAGAAAATTTTGGAATTGTATGTTTTTCTAGGAAGAGTTATCTACAGCTCGGGAATATTGCGCAAATAATAGATTATACGATGGAAAATTACAGCACTGCATATCGGTACGCTTCCAATTGGACATCATTGAGTACTCAATCTCCAGCTCTTTCATTGTCTCGTAGGCCAACGAGGATTTGTTTGCAAATATGGTGACAATGAATTTACCAGGCTTGAAGGTCTTGATAACTTGGTTAATCAGCTTGGTATAGTTATTCAGGGCGACATTACTTTCAAAGCTCACATAGGAGAATTTCTCCTCCGGCGTTATGTGTATGGTCATATATTCGCCCTTCTCATTAATGCCATTCATTGAGTAACCGCAAGGATCAAAGAGGAAATCATCAACAAGCATATCGGGTAAAATTTGACTGATGCCAGAGCTTGTTGTTACATCCCGACAGTTACTAAATTGAGTTTTGCTGAATGTCGACATAATGTCCTTATCAAGATTTTGCATAAGAATTTCAATCGTCTGATCTGGATCAGCATCTTTGTTATTCTCCTCAACGACAATATCGGGGAGGGCCTTGACTTCGGGCTTGCTAAATGTATAAAGATACCAACATTCCAAGTTAATAGAGCCCAAACAGTAAGATCTTCCCTCGGGAAACATAGAATCTAAAAAGGTGACTTCCTCATAAAAGCCTTGGTGGGGTGAATTCTGTACTTCCGGTCGGGTGAAATTTTTTCTTGAGTAGAAAATATCGCTTATCTCAGTATATCCCTGTGATTTGACTAACTTTAATAAATGTTCCAGGCACTTTAATGGCGTTGTTGTTCCGCACGTTTTCAAAATCCATCTTCGATTTGAAACGAACATGCTGCTCTCGCTGAGCAGAAAGGCATCTATGTATTCATTTTTTGTAAAGCTGATAATTTCACATTTCACGTGGCGCAGTAGGTTCTCCCATTCTGTGCGTGATATGTTGCGTAAGTCACCTGTGGGAATTGAGCTTTCGTCGAACCAAACTTCCAACAATTTTTCGACACCTTCAAAAAAGTGTCCACCGTTCTGCATGGTGAGGATTTGTTGATCCATTGGATAAAAAATGCTTCAAAACAACAAAACTAGGGATGTAGAAGATACATTGATTATATACATGTGCGCGATAGTTAGAATACATTACCTCTATCGATATTTGCAGACTGTCGCTCGATTAATATCGAAGCACATTTGTTTCTAGCGAATTGCGCTAATTCAACTTATGAAAGCTCTGCTTTGCAGTGATTCTAAGAACAGCTTCATCTACTACATATACATTTACCCGTTCACATACTTCATTTACTACCATATGTATGTGCAAATTGAAGGCTTCTCATCTGTTGTCTATTTAAAAGTAAATAACAATAATTAGTTTTCTCTGATCTATATCAAAAAATCGATGTTGGCACTCATCTGCTCCATTTAGTAAATGCATTATTATATATATATCATTCATCTTACCAACTGCACCGCTTGAGTTGAACGATATCGAAAACCATACTCCTAGACTCCAAATTTGGTTTACGTTTGCCCGAAAAATATTTTAATTCTGTAGCACTAGCAATAATAATGACAAACAAAATGTAGCTGAGCGGGCTATATCGAATTTTCATAGAATTATCGTTTACTTATCGATATACAGATGATCTGTTAGCATGACTGTTAACCCACTGACTGACTGCTTCGTCTGTTATATTCGGCAAATATCTAGTATTTTTTATTCAATAGCAGTGTTTTCGCTCGAAAAAGATCCATCAAGAAAGAAAGAGCTGTAATTGCTTCATGATTTTTAGATTAACCAAGGATTAAACTTCGCATGTACCATACAAACACAAACAGGAAATGTTATTCCAAAGATCCATATTACAAAAACCAGGACTATGCATTTACGAGCCTAAGACCCTTGATAATTTCCTAAAATAAGCGTGTTTTTAGCTTTTCTAAAATAGCTTAAAAACAAAACTTAGGCGCAACGTACGTTAAGAAACTAATTTTTCCAGCAATTTTCGCTGTTTGTTAAAGTATTTGCTTGGCTTATATATATGTATTCTATATTGCTTTTATTTTTTACATGAGTCAGTTGGCTGTGAAACGTACTCAACTTAGCGTCCACAGCGATCGAACTTCAATAAAGTTTAATATATTTAAGGTACTTATGTAATTGCCATGTGTGTGGTCAGCATGTAAGGGTATTTAAACTTTGCCAAGCTGAAAATAACATTTCCTGCTTATTGAAATGCACTTTGGGTATTTAGAGGTTTGCGCGCGCACGGTCACACTGTTTGTGTTTGTGTGTTGTGTATCGCTGTCTCCATAAAGCAATAGATACTAGTAGATACTTTCAATCAAATTGAACATGTGAGGCGTAACTGAGGTTTCAATAATAATTATAAATAAAACGCGCTGCAATTGTTTCAAGTGCGTAAATTAAAACCAAACTGCGAACATTTCTATGTGATAGTGCTTCTAACTTGTTTATTTTTACTAACCGTGTTATATATGTGTGTGTGCGTGCCTGTGTGCCTGTGTGTGTGTATGTGTGCATATGTTTTAAAACTGCATTTTGAACGTTATAAATAGCTGCAATTGCATTTGAGTTGGACCCCGAAAAGCAGCCAAGTTCAAGTCCAGTTTGTGTCATAAAATATAGCTTGAATTGTATGCTTAAATATTTTCACTCTGAGTGTCCAGAATTCTATGAATTCACAATTCACGTTTTTGTATTTACTTTCTTCATGTGCGCTGATAAGCTGCCCAGAAATCGTGGCACCCTCTGTTTGCTTATTATATCTGGGTTTTGTGGTGCGCTTTTTGATTCATGAACAAGATATGCGACCGGCAACAACAACAACAATAACTACTACAACAACAACCATGAGAACACTAGTCGCCGCCATTGAACAAATATTTATTACTACATAATAATAATTTTTCCCTTCAATTTACGTGCCGGCGATAAAACGCTGACGCCAGCTTAAGAATTTCGTCGCGTTGCTCAGATTACATACTACAAATACAGCAGAAAATAAATAATATACAAATAACAGTCAAACCTTTCTAAGTCGAACTTCCCAATAAATCAAATGTTCTGTAAGTTGCGGGACAACAAAATATGCAATTTTTGTTCCTTGACCCGGAACAAAAAATAGCTCGATAATATCGAGCCAATTTCGAAGGTTTCTTGTTATCGATACTATCGAAACGTCATGTATAGGCCCATAAGCTTGCCTACATGCATTTTTTTCAATCCCTTTACATTATATCTTAATTTTGTCTATCAAAAGTCTCTGATTTGAAAAATTTTCATATTTCAGCGTATACAAAATCCGTTAATTTTAATTTAGATTTATAATTTTGAATATATACAACACTCTTATAAGCTATTGACGGTTGTTATCGATGCTATCGATTGTTCAAGCTATGACTATCGCTGGCCTTCCATGCATTCCAGAACTCTTCGAACGTTTCAGGAAGTTTTTGAATATTGTAAATATAACTAACAGAGTAAATTGCATCGATTTCACACCCTAGATTAGGGTGTATCTCGTTTTCCTAATGCGTGGTTAAAATATTTCGAAATGATTTCTAAATTTCTTTACTACATTCAAGTTTGTTGACTGAATTGTATATTTGAAAATATGAATGCATAGGGCTGTTTCTAGGTAGTTTTCATCTCTAGGTCTCGAATTTAGTTGCTCAAGTTAGGGAAGTTCACCTGTACATACCTAGTAATGCCCGGCAAGAAGCTTGGTTACGATGGCTCTCATTTGTCACCGGAGCCAAGGCTTAGCAGTCAGCAAAACTACATAGTAAAGCGTTTAAAGCGGTTATTCTCGTTAGTTGTTGTTGTTGATGTCTTTGTTGTTGTGGAAAACTTGTTTTATCGCTGACTATGATAAAAGTGGCACACATATTAAATGTAAAAACAAAAAAAGGAATATATAAATGAAAAGTCAGCTGAAAAGTCAAGAAAAGAATCAAGATCCCAATCCCAACTTTGCTTGCAGTTGCATTTAAAATATCCTCAATTGTGGGGTTATCGTTATCGATATGAATCATGCGCCGACTTGTTTACGTTCCTGAACTGTGCCTGTGTGCCACAATTTGAATGCCATCTGCCCCCAAAAGTCGCAACATAACATAAAAACCCAACGACAACGCTGTTATGCTACCCTTGCTGAAAGATATTAGTATACGGATCAGATTCATACACTTGAACTTATCGATGTTCTACTTATGCAATTTCTTAGAAAGTATCAGAAAACAATATCTTACCTTATCATCTGATAAGAACTGTTTGTTAAAACACATTTACGATAATCAAAAAGGGGTACACATGTACCAAAATTGGATTATTCGTTGGAACTTGCGATTTTCACAAAACTTTCTGAAAATATAAAAAATAACAAAAAATAAATACATAATTATTTGTTTGTTACTTTTATGATCCAACACTTTTTGCAAGCAACAAATAAATAACAAATGTCTTGATATAATGATACATGATTTTACCTGCTAAATGCTTTAACTTCTGATATATAAATATTGTAATCGGAACCACAAATACTCATGTATGTTATGTATTTGGTGGTATGTTTGGAAATAGGTTAGGTTAGGTCTTAAGAGGAAGAGGAGTTAAGTGCTAGTTTTAATTTAAATAAATACAAATTAACTATTTTCAATCGAAAAAGGCAGGGACCGGAAACTAATGATTATTTTGTTTATTTTTAATCAAAAAGTGCACCTATAGTAACATTTTCAAAAAAGAAATTTCTTTTTAAATTTTTACAAAATTACTTTAAATTCAATAATTTTTTATTTTTTTTTGGTGAAATATATTTGTATATTTTATTTAAACAATAATTTTTAAAGTGACAGTCGTGCACCGCTGGCTCTCTGCAGAGCATACAAGTTTCGGTGTGGGCCGCTGAGAACATTGTGTCTTGTTGCCTTTGCAGCCAAAAACGTTGCGCAGGTTTTTCGATTCATTCGCATTTGGACCGCTGTCGCGGCAACAACGCTACTTGCGAAACGGAACGAAACGGTAAATGAAACAACGCCCCGTGGCCGTTAAACGTGCGTCGGCAAAACTGAGCAGAAAAACATACACACATAGTACTACATTAAATTAAATTAAATAACTACGCGCGCTGTGCAACAAAAACAATTAACATCAGATTTATTCGATTTGTTTGACATTTGATAAAAACAATAATTACAAAAGTTATTTAAATTGGCGCTGATAAGCGGCGTTTTCATATTTTTTTTAAAACCAAATTGTGTGCAGTTTTTTCTGCAAGTTTTTCCTTGTTTTTCTTCTATTTTTTTTGTTGTATCCTTTCGCTGAGAGCGGGGACAGCGAGCGGCAAATGCGAAGGTTGCAATCAAAACAAAAGTTTAGTGTTCAATTTTTGAAAGTGCCGTTAGAAGGCGGAACTAATGCCGTCTATATACTACAGTTGTGTGTACATTTTTTTGTTGCCTGTATTTGCTTCTTTTTTTTGGGTGTGTGAAAAGTGAAAGTGAAAATTTAGCGCAGGCATCACACACACACACACACTCACACACACAGATACGCACGCACGCTGCCAAAAGGACATGGGAACAAACGAAAGAGAACAAAGAGCGCGAGTACGAGTCTAGGCAGGAGAGCATGCGTTGGGACGGCAGCTGGCGCGCTACAATTTGGAATTTGGCACAGCGTGTGAAGCGCACGCATTAACACCCCCACAGCAGCCGCATCTCTCTCTCAGCCTCAGTCCATGCCGCGCTCTCTCGCTCGTCCTCTGCTCTGCGCACAGTTGAGTGCGGCGTGCGTGCATGTGCGTGTGTGTGTGTGTGCGTAAATCTAAGTATGAATACGAGCGTCCCTTGACTACCCTTACCCCTCCTCTTGCAGCAGTGAGTGTAATGCGCTAAACTCTCAAGTCAATTTTGCGTTGAAACGAGACGCCGCAGCAGCAGCAGCAGCGGCGTTGTGACGTCAAAAGCAGCAACGTTGCCACACTCGAGTCACACTCCCTCCCTCACCGCACACACAATAACAATAAAGGAGCCCATTCCAAAGGACGACGAAGACGACTGACTACCCAAAACTAAAGCAACGTTTGAAAGAAAGAGCGAGCGAGCGAACGAAAGAGTATAGCAATAGTAAACTGTGTGAGTGTGTGCATCAGGAGTAGCAACAACAACAGCAGCAATAACAACAGCAACAACAATAACAACAACGATAACAGCGACAACGTTGCAAAAGGAGCATAAAAATGGAACAGCCGAGCATACTCGTTAAAATCCTGCATTCAATACCGCATGTGAATTACACATTTCGTCGGGTTAATGACACCTTCAATCCGGATAGCGATGTTTACCTAGAGGTGAGTACTGTAACAAATTGTTTGGGTTGGAGAGGTTGGGTAAATCCCTCCCCTCCCCTCCCCCCCAAAAAAAATCTCTCCAGCAAAGAGTGTCAAAGTAGCGCCATAGCCATATATATTTTTTATTTCCCTGCATGTTGTGCATCCATTTGGAGTAGTCATAAGAGCTGGCTGCCTGAAGTGGTGCTTCGTCGAACCACTTGAGACCCACTATGCACTTGAGGAGCGCTCCCATTTACGCTGATTGCATTTTGATTTGTTTAGTTTTCAGTTTTTTTGACTAATTTCAGATATAACATGCTAGTACTTGTATATTCCTATTCAAGCTCTATGTATACACTATGTATTGTAGTGCTTGGAAATCGTTTCCTAATTTTTCCTGCCGCGCTTCTCTCTTTTTAAACAGCCGCTCTCGTTTACCTGTGCGATGCTCTCGCTCTCACACATACAATCCCTTGCTCTTTCTCTTTTTCTACTTGTGTACAAATATTTAACTCTCTTGCTTGCTCTGTCCGGTTCATAGCCTGCAATTGCACAAAACTCTCAAAAAACAACAAAAGCGAACGCGATGATAAATTTCGAAATTTCCCATTTTGTTTACGCCTTTTGTTGTCTGCGTCTGTCGAGCCCTTTTTGGTTCCATTTCCACAACGTTCCACTCGCGACGGCTTGCCATGTGCGCTGCATGTGCCCGGATTCTTGTCTACCTCTCTGCCTCCGGCACCGCTCCCACCACCACCACCACTATCACCAACCATCCAACGCCACCGCCGCCGCCTCCATCTGCGCCTTTCTTTTGCTTATCGGGGGGCGGGACACACTTCCGGCTTCTCATTTTTGTTTGGTTTCTTTTGATTGCCGTTGTCTGGGGCCAGTATCAATGGGAATGCTTGTTGGGCTAACCTCAAACCCAACTACTACCATCCCAAACCCTAACCAAAAACTAACTGACGATACCCGGCAACATCCACTCACCTAAATTCTGAGCGGGAAGACAGCTGCCTTTGTTTGACTGCCGACTACCGACTGGATTCCCGTTTGAGCTCTGGGGGTTATCTCCCATCATTTGCCACCGCTTGGATGATAACAGTCGAAGCTAAAAAATTGAAACGTTGCCATGTGCTAAGTGTGACGTCGACGTCAGCGCCATTTTTGCGCAAGGCCGAACGGCCATCGACGTCAACATCAATTACCCAGCCAAAAAGGAAAGCCACAGCTTGAACCAGAACCAGAATCAGTACCATAACCAAAACCAAAACCGAAACCAAACCAGAGCTACTACGTAACCGAGGACGACGCCCAAAGGCGGCTTAGGAGGAGGTCATCTGGCTTGTAAATTAAACGTCTTCCTTATGCAAATGCCAAATGCAGTTTTTCGCTTTAGATTTCAATTTATCCCCCCATTTTAGCTTGGAAAATCCCAGCTGCAAAATTTGATTTAAATTAGCAGGCCATCGCAATGGGTTTTAGTTGCCGGTTGCCGAGGAGGCTTCCATTGTTAAAATCAGGTCAGCTGAGCGAACTGCTTACCGCTTACCACACACCGCTCACCACTCACCACTCACCGCTCACCACTCACCGTTCGTTGCTTTGCTCGGCGCTCCTCGGGTTGGCTTTGGATGCGGATGTAGGTCAGCTGGTGCAGTGCATTGGGCGTAGTTTTTTACGCGCGTCAGCAAAAGCAGCCGGAGCAGGGACAATCCGGCCCCAGTCCCAACGTGGAGGGCGCCGTTCGGGTGCTTCGGGGGCAGGTGGTTTGTCTATTTGCCGGCTATCGACGGCTGTAATGGAGCCGGGTGTAAAGCAGAGGTAAGTACGTCACATGGGATTACCCGTTGCCATAATGGGGCTGACAATGAGCTACCACTTTAGCCAATTCTGTTTGCGGTTGGCTGGCAAATGAGTCCACTAAGCTAATCTGCTTATCGACTGTTTGTCTGGCTGGCTGTTTGACTTTTGGATATCGAATATGGACTTACTTTTGAAGATATACTAGGCGGTGAAGCGGGAGAACCCTATGTTGGCACAGCTGCAAAATTAAACTCTTTAAATCTAGTGCAAGTTGGATTAAGGGCGAAACGGGGGCGCAATAATCCTTTTATTTGCTTATTTGACCACATTAATCTAATTTACAAGCCTGGTCCGGTTTCCGCTTGCGACGAGATTCAGCGGAAGTGAGTTAAATATTCCCATTTTCCCTTGTGATTTGATTTAGCGGGTAAAACTTGCCTGTCCGTCCTCTATGATTGAATTCAATTCACAACGTTAACGGCAGTAATACAAATTTGAAGACTTAAGGGAAATTCACTTCCGCGCAGCCTTCCCGTTAGTGACAGGGATAATAAGAGATATCCTGCGAGTAGCCAGCTACCCGTTGATAAGAACGTAAGCTTGTCAGTTGGTCCATCTTTCGTCGCGCTTCTTAAAAACTTAAGAAACACTTTTTTACCTTAGTCGATTGAAAAAATAGAAATTGCATAGGAATTGATTGTGTTAGAGAAAGTTGCTGGACATTAGCTGAAGCTGATGCCTACCAAGTGACCTTTCTTGAAGATGGGAGCTGTGTAACCCCCACATACATTCAGTCAAATTACTCGTAGATATAAAAGCTGTTAGAGCTGGATAATGATGCCTTAGCTGGCAATGAAGGGGCCTTCTTGCTCTCCATTCATTATATTTCTACTGTTCATATACGAGAGATGCTCGAGACTCTTATTTTGTAGTTAAATCTCAATGATTGCGTCTATGTTCTGCATAGGAAAACCTTCCTGTTTCTAAATTTCAATTGTGTATCTATGTTCTGCATAGAAAAACCATCCTGTTTCCAAATTTTAATAGGCAGCTTAGATATTTGTGTATTGACCATTGAAACCACTTTAGCAAATGCTTTCTTTTTCAAAAACCTGGCGGAGCAGTCTAGCTATAAGTTAATTATTAATTTCGAAGTAAGGCGTGTTATTGTTATCGAGCGTAATTATCAGGACTGTGACTGCGGATGCAGTATGCAATCACAGTGTGACACGATATTTGTCAGTTACACGTACGACGATATTGCTTTTGTCTGGTAGACACACAACATCCTACAGGCAGCCATTGTACAATCAGTCTAGTCTGTTAATTCAAATCAGCTCTTGCCAGCTCAGCAGTTGTCTCCCTTGGCCCACAACCCAACTACTTAGTTCCAGTGCACTCCTGTCCTGTTCAACCCGTTGCCCGAGTCTTTGCAATTCTGCTGGCGTGTGACGGTGACGACGACTCGACTATTGTTGCTGATGATGATCAATTTAACCTTCAAATAGCTACACAATTGCTCTTGACAACAATGACAACAACGACGAGTGTTGTAGCAGCTCCCCTGGCAACCCCCCCTCGTTGGGTTATGATGTGACGCTATGCACTGGTCTCTCTGGTGTTGATGAAGAGCCTGCCTCTCCTAGCTTACCCACCAAACCGCCCTCCCCGCTTGTCTAGTTGTGTACCCTGACTGAGTAACGTACCCAAGGTGATGACGCACTCTCGCTAGCTGTGCGGGCACCTTTGGAGGGGGTTAACAGGGGGGCCTACAGCAGTTGAATGGGCTGGTCCCGCCGGGTTACTCATCTGCATGGAGCCCGCATATCATAGAGAACACACATTAACGCATAGATTCGAATCCAGAATCCCTACGCATCGCGGTTGTGTTCTTATCAATAGCTTGCTGTTCTCCCTGCTGTTGTACTATTCCCTCTGCTTGTTTTTATAGTCATTATTTTCCCGTCTGCTGTTTAATCTCATTTAGAGGCCTACAGCTGCTCGGCGAGGGTGTTGCAAGTAGTTCGAAGCGAAACCAAATTGGATATCATTGAACAACTGAAACTACCCTCGACATATGCAGGCATTTCCCCCGACGCGTCCCGACGCCAGCTGTTGAAGAGCTCCGGCCACAAGTCTGAGTTTACGAACAACATAGCTATATTTAGACGGCCATATATGAAAGTATCTGAAGCAAATTATCTGCCTGCCCTGCCAAAGTTGAGTTGCTGACTTTCATTTTGGGTTATTGCAATCGAAAATGCAGCCCAAATGATGCACACAGCTCGCAGTTTGCAGCTCATTCTGGCTCTGGGTCTGGCAAATAGTTTTCCGGCTGCCTGGCTGTCAAATGCAACAACCACAACAATAACAACAGCAACAGCAACAACAACAACAACAACAACAACAACATCGACTGTCAGGCAGGCAGCTGCCCTCACATTTGCCAGATGCAGCTACAAGATACATAGCATTGCAATGAGGCAGCGATGCTACTTACAGATACTTTTGTATCTGCTGTGTCGCTTTTACGGCTCGTCATAAAAGTTCTGCGATTCAATCACTTGAAATGTGTCCCCGCCGCATCGCCTATACACAGATATAGCTACTTATACGACTATATATGTACATATAAACATATATATATGTATAACTATCAGCTAAGACAATACATATATATATATCGGCCTATCAGCCCAGCTCCTTCTGGCTTGACGTTTCGCCTCGAACGCGAACTCGGGGCACAGAGATCGAATGCCACATGCAGCTGAGCTGTTCCTGCTGTTTATCTCATTTGGCCGGGCTGTTTATTTGTGCAACAAGCGTCTGCGTCTCCGTCTCCATCTCCGTCTCCGTATTCGACTTTGGAATGTTTATTTGCTCTTGCCGTCTGCTCCAATTTCGTTTTGATTTCGATACACGAGGCGTTCGAAAAGATACATTCAAGATATACAAACAGGGCGCCCAAAGAGGCCCTCGAATCGTTGAAATTTTTCAAATTCTCCCCTTCCCTAAACGGTTGCTAACTGGAGCAGCGACCACACACAGATGGTCCAAAAGTATTGATAAACTTGGATACAACGATTGAAAATCTTAGTCTTAGCCCACGCCTCGTTGGACTTACATACTAACTAACTGGACTAGTCAGCAGGTTTCTTCTCCTACCCCTGACTTTGCATAATTCAATGCCCAAGACACTAAACGAACGAAAAAGAGGGGCGATCTTTTGTTGTCCGAAGATTGAATACTCTTGCAGAGTTGCTAATAAAACTGCTGCGATGGGAAGCTTGACATATATAGGATATACTCTTAACATACAGCATACTCTTGATATATTTACTTATATTTGCTGAGTTTGGTTGGAATATTTTGAAATGTCTTGAAAATAAACAACGTTTTTAGCCATCAACTGCATTTTTGAGCCATTAAGCTATCACATATAGTGATCCGATCCGGTCGGCTATAAGATATGTATTGATTGTGTCAAGTTTCATCAAGATAGTTTAAATCTGAGAGACTGGTTTGCATAGGCCAGGCAATATAGACCCGATTGTTACTGCTGACCAAGAATAATCATCCCTTAGGAGTTCAGAACTGCCTCTTTCGATGCGATACAATTTTGTAGACATAGTTGAAATACCCTCTGCAAGGGTATACAAAAAAAATTCAAGTTCAAAAACGTTTCGATTTCATTTTCGATGTTGTAGTATATGGAATTGGAAGTCTTGTGGGCGTCCCAAGTGTCTCATTTTGGAAACTTCCCCCTGAATCTTATACATCTCCCCTAGTCACTTCTTCTTTGACTGGTCTTGCTCGTTCTTTGTTTGTGATTCAGAGATTTTTGTTTTAGGGCAGCTTTTTCTGTTGATCTGCCCTCCCCCGTGTGTGCCCCTCCTCTTTCATGTTGTGTGAAAGTTTGGCGTAGGCGTTTTTACTCTGTGTATACTATATGAATTTTCTGTTAATGGCTTAAGAAGAAATCTCACACCAACGCTGCACATTGTTTGGACTGTGTTTGTTTATATGCGCATCGATTTTATGATCTCGCCCAGCGAAACATAATTGACTTTCGGCTGAACAATGAAGATGATCTTCAGGTCTTTATTGGTGCATTTGATAAAACTATGTCAGTTGGTTAAACGATCAGTTTGGATGTGTAAATGGCATAAGTTTCTTATAGTGATGAAAGCTACAAATGAATCGAGTATACGAATATATGTAGTAATTATCATTTATAATACGATTTTTCTAAAGCAATCTGGTGATTAGATCTTTAGAGAAATGTTACAGTTTTTCTGTAACTAAACAAACTGCAAGGTACTATGGAAAGTCTGTTAATGTTTGTTAATATCATTTTTAGGGTTCGGAGAACACATGTGTGCCAATCAAGAATTAGTTCCACCAAGGGAGAACATAGATAATATGCTCTAGTTTATTTTCTTAGTTAATGGGAAAGTAAACTTTGTGTGTACTTTTACAAATAGCAACTGGAAATGTTATTCCATTGGTCCACAAAACGAAAATAATAAAAAAACCTACATAAACCTAGTATCTTTGAAGTTTTCCCAAAGTATGCGAGGTTTAAAATAACTTTCCTAAGCAATACTTAGTTGAGCTCTTCTTGAATTAACTTCTACCTCTTCTTTATATATGTATTTGCTTAGTTTAAGAAGGACAGTGTGTATATTTTTTTATATGATTAAAATAGCTGGTAAAACTGCAAACTTCGCAACCTACAAAAATGTAGAACAAACTCTTTGGTAACCTAGATATTATTACCTCTTTCTACTATGTTACCTTACATGCTTGTGGTTTTTATTTATACTTCAAAATATGCTGAAATGAACTTCTGTTTTGCGTAATGTCCGCAACGGCAGCTTACGCTCATATAGATGTTAATGAATAAAGTTAGGAAATATTTTTAAGTGTCAATTAAAAGCATTTACTCTCAAAACTCTGTTTAGCTATTTATTAGATTAGAAATTACAAAAATTATTATAATTATAACAACGATACATATAGAAGCAGAAATGCTCGTATTAATAGTAGAGCTGGGAAATTATCAGTGATAGTATATGTATATTGTAGCCACTATCGAATTTTTACTCCCTGTATTAAATCTGTTCACATGTATACTAGCTAGAGACACCAATTTGAAATGTAGATTCCTGTATACCATACGCAGATCAAGTTTGTTTCATATTTAAGATATCTCCCCCGTTCCCCCGCAATTCGATAAAAACGTTTAACGGCAACCATTTTAAAGATATAGCTTTGAAATTTGGTGTGTATAATACTTTGGTTATTTCTAATCTACTGTCATAATTTCAAGTCGATCGGATTATAACTGCGGAAGTTATTCAACAAACAAGATTCAGTACTGCAGGGCGGGGGAAAGAAGAAGCGCAGCGAAATGGAAGTGGTGGTATACTCGACTAGAGCATTCTTATTTGTTTTTCTTCACGAGTTCAGAATGTGAATTCTATGCTCTGACTTGAGGCCTTACTCACTTACCTTACTTTTTGTTTGATTTATAAAATAAGTGCGATAATTTGCAAATACACGAATTCAGCTGAAGATATCGATAGTATCGATAGTCTACCTAATTCTTATTGATAAATACTCAGCAGTTAATTTGTAAGCAGTGTCAGTTTGTTCATAATATTGTGTTCTTGTTGGGAGTGGTCGCCGTTCATTTGCATTTGCAATTCTTTCTATGCATAACGTATAATGTATAATATGTGATCTTAGGTTCTCATCTAGAAATTGCGCAATTGTAATTCCGTGCTGGCCATTCTTTTGTTGTTGTACGCCGTAGTTTGTTAGTGCGTCGGGTCACGTGATTTGCATATGAAATGATGCCACGTCAAAGGCCCCAACCAAATGCTCTGGTGCCTGCCCCCTACTCCAGTTGTCTATGTGCCAGCACCGTCCACGTTTTCAGTCCCCTAGCCCCTCCACACTCCGTGGCAATAGTGTGTTTGTGTACATAATTTTACCTGCCATTTGTGCGCACTTCCTCGACTTCCTCTGGCGACGCTTTTCAATAATTTGCCTTTGCCTTTTATTTATTCATGGGGCAAACATGCAACCAGTCTCCAGCTGGCTCTGACTATGGCCAGCCAGCCGGTTTTGAGTTTTCAGTTTTGAGTTTTGAGTTGTCAGTTTTGTTTTTTGTTTTTTGTTTAGTTTATTTGCTGTTACGTAGCTTTGGACTTTGTCGGCTTTGCTTCCTGTGCGATGCGTCAGGCAGCAGGCAGCAGGCAGCAGGCAGCTCGATGACGTTTCCGTTTTGTCCTGTGACATTCCTGGCAGCGTGTGCATAGCACTTCAGATTCCAAGGATCATCAGCTTGTTGCTCGGACTAACACGCTGCAATCTCATGCCCGCTCCCAATCTGTCGCGTAGGCGGACATGTGCCCCATGGGCTGGCATTTTTGCATTCTGATTCTGTGTCTGTTTCTGTAGAGGGCTATCATCGCCTTCGGGTTGCGGTGCTTTGTGCATTGTGCAACGCTGATTGCAGTTGCAGTTTCCAGCTGCAGTTGCAGTTACTCGCCCAGACCCCCACCCTCCCCCCCTCCCACACTGTGTCCCGGAAGCAGCTTGTCATATAGCCGAGCTCATTCTGATATTATGTCGCATTTCTCGACTGTCTGGGGCTAGTTCACTTATTATATGCATGCATACACTGTGAGAAAATAGAACCCTCTGACCAACTGTTTAAAACCAATTTATAATCAAATTAACTTCCCACTATTACTAATTGAATAATTGAATAATGTATTCAAAACAATTTACTCATAATATGCTTTAGCTTCAGCAACTTCGTCTATTTTTTTTTCTATTTTATCAGGGGTGTTCAAACTTCATGAAATAAAATCAGGGCTTGCAAATAAGAGTTTTGAGTTTAAAAAGATCAAGCCCGAAAAAAATTATCTAGATACATGGAATATGTTACATATGCATTTTCAGGATGCTGTATCCTGGAAATAGGATAATCTTTTTTATAATATTTATAAAGAATTTAAAAATAACTCTTATTATTCGGCATGCTGTATCCTGGAAATAGGATAATCTTTTTTAAAATTTGTATCAATGAATTGACAAATACCTCTTATTGTTCGGGATGCAGCATCCTGGAAAGAGGATAAACTTTGATTTTTTTTTTAATTTTTATCAAAAAAATTGAAAAAAAAAACTTTTTTTGACCGGAATAAAATGATGAAATAATAATTAACTTTCTATTTTTATTTGAAAATCATTATACAACTCTTATTAAATTTGTATAATAAAAATTGAAAATAATAGTTATGCTAATATAATGATTTTCAAATAAAAATTGAAGTTGAATTATCATTTCATCATCTTTTTACTCCCTGTACCCATAAAATGGGTAAAAAGGGGGTATTGGATTTGTGCAAAAGTATGTAACAGGCAGAAGGAGACATCTCCGACCCTATAAAGTATATATATTCTTGATCAGTATCAAAAGAGATTTCGATTTGGCCATGTCCGTCTGTCTGTCCGTCTGTCCGTCTGTCCGTCTGTCCGTCCGTCCGTCTGTCCGTCTGTCTGTCCGTATGTATGAACGCAAGGATCTCAGCAACTATAAGAGCTAGAGACACCAAATTTGGAATGTAGGTTCGTGTATAGCGGGAGCAGGTCAAGTTTATTTTAGATTTGAGATATCTCCCCCCGTTCCCCCGCTATTCGATAAAAACCGTTTTACAGTTACAATTTTCAAGATATAGCTTTAAGATTTGGCATGTCCAGTACTTTAGTCCCTCTTAATCTACTGTCCAAATTTCAAGTCGATCGGATAATAAACACCTAAGTTATTCACGAATGAAGATTCAGTGCTGCAGCAAGGGGAAGAAGAAGCACAGTCACAACTTAAAATGCCTGGCTTGCGCTGTGGCTCGTGCGTGTGCGTATCTGTGTATGTATGTGTAAGTTAACGAAGATGCGATCGGAAATTTTTGACCTGGGTACAGGGAGTTTCGTAGTCGGGTATACTCGACTATAGCATTCTTACTTGTTTCGATTGCAAAATAATAGTTATTTCTAAATTGCTTGATAAAAATCAATAAAAATAATTTATATTTAAGAAATTATAACCGTTACGTTCCCTGATTAAAATGCTTAGTTGCCAAAGGAGTGAGCCTAGTTTGTTTATTTATCGAAGCGTGGCCTTCTCTTCTTCCTTTTCTCTGAGTGTACATATATACATTTTCATAACCGTAACCGTCCACACTTATGCTTATAACTGTTGTTGGGTAAGGGCATTTTGAGGGAAACTGGTTTTTCCATCGGATCGCACTCGACGGCAATGTTGACGTTCTAATTTCGGGGCTACGCCGAGAGCTGGCAGCAGGGGGAGGGCAGTGCGGAAGCCGTCGCAGCAGCTACAACATTTTAGAGAGTCACAAGCAACGCCTACGTATCCCGAAAAGAAACTAAAGACACAACACGGGCCCCAAAAAGAAACAGAAACAACAACAGCAACAACTAGCCATGTTGCATTTCAAATATGAAAGTCTGTTTCGCCTCTGCCTGCAATTTAAGCTAAGATTGGGAGCGAACGGCGAACAGCGCTGCCAACTTGATGTAAATACCACAAGCAAAGTGGCAGTTACTGTGCGAATCTTAAGCTAATTCTAACAATCAACAATGTGAACAGTTACAAAAGCCGCATTCGGCAGAACTAATCGCTGACTTATTTCCGCTGGCTTTTATCTGCAAACTAAGGAATTCAAATTAACTAAAATTTTACTGAAAAGAAATGGCAATCAATCTGTCTTGAAATAAGTTATTCCTTTTAACTGTTAACTAATATTGCTCCACAGCTGATTAGCTGTTGAGCAATCTGTAATACCTTCAATTTCTTTTGGGGGAAACATTCCTGAACTCCCTAATACAGAATGTAACGAATGGAGTTGTATTCTTAATATATAATATTCTTAAAAATTGATTATTCTGTTTTTTTACTCCCTGTACCCATAAAATGAGTAAAAAGGGGGTACTAAATCTGTGCAAATGTATGTAACAGGCAGATGGAGACATCTCCGACCCTATAAAGTATATATATTCTTGATCAGTATCAAAAGAGATTTCGATTTGGCTATGTCCGTCCGTCTGTCCGTATGAACGCGTCGATCTCAGCAACTGAAAGAGCTAGACACACCAAATTTGGAAAGTAGGTTCCTGTTTACCATACGCAGATCAAGTTTGTTTCATATTTTGAATATCTCCCCCCGTCCCCCCGCAATTCGATTAAAACCATTTTTACAGTAACAATTTTCAAGATATAGTTTTGGGATTTGACATGTTCAATACTTAAATCACTCTTAATATACTTTCCAAATTTCAAGTCGATCGGAAAATAAGCACGGAAGTTATTCAACAAACGAGATTCAGTGCAGCAGCGCGGGGGAAGAAGTACAGCCACCACTTAAATTGCCTCATTTGCGCTGTGGCTCGTGTGTGTGCATCTTTGTGTATGTGTGTGTGTATGTGCAAGTGTACGATCGGAAATATTTGACCTGGGTACACGGAGTTTTGTATACTCGACTATAGCATTCTTACTTGTTCAAATTCCTAATTATACGCTGTCCTTAAACGTTTGCCTGTCAACGCAGCTGTGCCTAAGAATTAAAGTGGACTATAAACTTTTATTTTCTTTAGTTTTGTTGAAAAATGGTTTTCTTTTAAGAATAGAAAGACATTTAGACAAAGGTTAGCAAAATGATGGAGAAGACTACTCAAAGGATGAGTATTGTAGTCCTGTCCCTCGATATGCAACCATAGAAAACTTCCTCAACTTAATATAGCTTAGTTCAAGCTTAGATACATAACTTCAGTTGAGTTCACTTGGCAGTTGATTTCCTGATTGCTTCGACTTCCTCTCTGTTGATTTTTGTTGCTCTAAATATTAGCTAGTGCTAATTTGGAATGCTTGTACATACATACTATATGTATCTGCGCCCTGTAAACACTGTCTATCGTAGTACTAGTTGAATAGTACTCTATCTGATGAGTTGATGTCATCTGCGCTCGCCCAAGTTAAATTTCACACATTGCCCATAGACAATTCTCAATTGGATAGATGCTGTGCAAAGGGTAAACAAACAGCGCAAACAATATCTATGGGGAATACAAATCTGCATATAGATACATTTTGGATATGAGCAGAGACTCTGCCTGTGTCAGAGAAGCTGTGACACAAGTCACGAGTCACAATAATAGTCACAGTCCTGCTGCTAATCACTATTCACTAATCACAACTAATCGCTGACTGATTTCCGCTGCTTTTCTAAACGATATATGTTTTGTTAACAAATATCTACAGTTAAATGGGTTCACTGACTTGAAGCATCACAGTATTATAAGATTGTTTTACCATCAGCTAAATATTAAGTCAAACTTAAAATGTAAGGATGCGATTAATCCTGCTGAATGAGCCTACTACCATATTTAAAGGGTAATATAATAAAAAATATAATGTAAGAAACAAGAATAAAACTCAAGAAGTAAGTTTTATTTTTCAGCAAAATATAAAAAACTCAAAAATAATCATTAATTTTCTTCGAAATATAAAACTCAAGAAATAATTTTGATTACTGAGCGAAAAAATATATTCATAAAATAAGCTTAATTTCAGGAAACTTTCTAATCTGAAAAATAAGTTTTATTTCTTGAGCAATAAATAGATTCAAGAAATAATGCTTAAAGGATATTTTTTGTAAATATTACTTTTAACCGTTACGGTTCCTGTAATACTTATAATATTTGCAAGTAACAGTTACAGCTGTCAGTGTGACTGCGGAGTAACAATATAGCTCATCTCCAATACATATAGACTCATATAGTAGATGCGGGGCGGTGTGAAGTGCGCATCAAGCTCAGTTCCAAGGCTGTTGTTATTGTTGTTGTTATGATTGTTGTTATTATTGCTGTTGTTGTTGTTGGTTTTGTTGTTGTTGCTGCTGCTGATGATGTTGATGGCAATTTGCTTTGATTTAATTCAATTTAACGTTGCTGTCCGCCATCGCGTAATTTGCCATTTTTAGCGCCGTTGCAGAGCCAAAGGGTTGCCAGCCCTGAGGGGTGGGTTGGGGTTTGGGGTTTGGGGTTGCTGAGCTTAGTATATGCGGGCTAGCCAAAGGGTGGCTAAGGGGGGCTGTCTGGGCTATTGTCGGCTGTTACACTTGCCTTCGTTTTTTGGCCTATTACGGCCCAATTTTTGCTTCATTTTGCAGTTGCTGTAGTTTACATAACATCATAACATAGCAGGGGCAAAGGAGGCGGGAATGGGGGTTGGGGCTGTGGATGGTGCCCAGCCAGAATTAAAGTATGGCACCAAAGGAGCCAGGTGGCCCGCTCAAGTGTCATTCAACTGCGAGGACACGCGAGTTGCAAACAACAACAATGAGCAGGCGGCTCCTGCTAGTTTTAATGATTATTCACGTACAGCACGTACAAAAAGCGACTGAAACACACTGAAACATGCATATAAATAATAAATATGCTAGTCCTGGCCTGACCGGTAGTCCCTGCCCCCGAACCGCATCCCTGCGTTGCCCTGCCCCGCGTTGCAGGTGATGACAATCTTCTAATGCCGCCTCCCAGCTGGGCCCATCTGTAGAACAAAACACACACAATCTTCAGTCCAATTGAACTCGATTCACAAGCCAAATATGGAGCTACTGGCTGGTACTGCCCGGGGTTGCCCATCCCATCAGATTATCCTAAAATCATATCCTACTCAATCAAATCACTCGGAAACGGTTTCTGCAGCCCGTGGATTAAAAACCCTTCAAATAAAGCTTTAGGATGAATAACATCTACCATTTCATACGAATACGAAAGCACAGGATGAAAAAGCGTGTGGTAATGGAATGTATTCGAAAATGGGAACATATCTGATTATGCTAAGTCTTCTGCCTTCCTTGAGAACATATTGATTATGATAAAGTCTTCTGCCCTCCTTGGGAACATATCTGATTATGCTTAAGTCTTCTGCCCTGCTTAACGCACTTCGCAATCAAATAAGCAGCTCTGAGGAGAGAACAAAAAAGGTTCATACAACAGTTGTTCAATTATTCAATGGTCTCATTAATTTTTGTGTAAGGCTTTGCAAGAGAGTTTTAAACTAATTGGTAATTAATAAACAAATAGGCTGCATGCCAGAGTTATTCATACATTTTCGGTCCATGAGGGTAGAGTTCTCAATCGCGTTTATTTAGTGTAAATTAGTTTTCATGAGCGGTGCTATTTCTTGTATTTATTTATTTAACGTTCTTGGCCTGTAAACGAAGATTCGGAATAAAATGTCAGAGTTATTTTGCGCAGTGTAGTCGTTGTTGTTGTTGTCTCAAGTGCCGTTCACTGTGGATCGATCGCTGACTCATTGCCCTTAGGTTGGAGACGGTGTCCAATATCTCGGCTTGAAATTCGAGCAGAGGCCGTCCCCCCACACATGCTTAAGTTGATTTGTAAACACCCTGTGCTGCAAACACTGGGGAGTATGCCTTCTATGACGTCAGACAGCTGAAATTTGAATTTGTTGATTAAGACAACTGGAGGGAGGCCGGCTAATGGAACGTTCTGTAATTGAATAATTCTCGTGTTACAATCTACAATCTACATATTGTGTCAGCAAATACGGAATAACTATTTCTTAACTGGGATTCGAACGCGGAACTTGTACTATTTCTCATATTTCTCCAGCTACAGGGTATATCAGCAGTCGTGTTAATTGACTTTTAGACATCCTCACTTATTTTTTAATGAGTGCCAATGAAATTTCCGTTAAGCCAACGGTATTTTTTGTGCTGATGCCTTCCGCTAGGTAGCAAACGAAGTTACCCTGGCAACTCTGGCCAAAACTTTGCTTGCTCCTTGTTGTTAAATGTTGTTGTTGTTGTTGTCGTTGTCCTGTCGTGGCGTAGTGTTGCCAATTCAATTAAATTTTGCACCCAGCGACAAAAAATTAACTTTGCAGACGTATTTTTGCACATTTCGTTTCATTTTCGGCTTCGTCCTTTTTGGCAGATCAGCCAGCGCCACCTAACAACAGCAACAACCTCAACAGCAACTCAAACAGCAGAAAACGAGCTGCAAGTTATTCAATTAAAAGTTCACTCAATGGCCAGAAACAAATTTGTGGGCCTCCCCCCATCACGTTTATGTGCCCATCCTTCGATTTGAGGCTGCCACAACGGGCGCCTTGACCAGTGCCAGGGGAGGGCTTAATCCTTCAAAGAAACATTTAATTTTTGAACAGGATATACAGCAGACCGTATAAGCTGCTGCATTTCTGAAAGAAATCTCCCCCCTTTTAAGCTCAGCTGCGTTTTTATTTAATAACTTTTTCAATAAGCTATGTATTGTGTCTGGCTGGTTTTCAACTCGGATTCATAACTTTCTGTGTCACTTTTCATCCGTTGATTAGCTTTTGCTGCACTCCCCTTCCCAGACAAGCTGCTGCTTTTCAGGCCACACCTTTCTGTTCACTCATTAATATTTATCAATTGAAAGTTATTGAGAACACGTAGTAGTGTTTCAAACCCGTATTTCAAACACTCCGTTTCAGTTTTCATCCTTTGATTTCCCTCCTGCTTCAATTATCGCTTGACTAGACTTTCCGATACAACATTGTGTAGCAGGGAAATGAGCCAATGTTTTGTTGTCAGAATTGTTGCTAGTATATGCAGCATTGTAATTGTAGTAGTAGTCGTACTATATACAGTAAGTGTATGCAGCAAGTATAATCCTGTCAAAGCAACAGAAGGGCTTCCAGCTGCGTTGAGATAAAGAAGGTATAAGCTTGTAGTTTGATTCAAATGACAAAGTTAAAAACAAAGTAAAACATAGTGCAGGTTTTGCTGGAGATTAAGGACGAGGATGGCCGGCTTGGATGAGGGATCAATTTGCCAATTATCCTTTGTTTTGCGTTTGTTCAATATGTTCACGTACTTTTACCATAAGTAAAGTTTCAAGCTTGGAAGTCCTTTCAACTCTTCTTTTCAGATTAATAAACTGAAAACACTTTTGTTGCATCATATAGGCTTTATCATATATGTATTTATCAAGGAGATATAACTTTGTGTGACTTTTCACCCTTCGCTCACAAAAATTGCCATTAATTATAATTTATCAACTGTCATATCTGAATGTATTTGAAACGCTCCCTGTCACTTTTCACCCTTCGTTGCTTCTGCTACACTGTAAAGAGAAGCGTTGCTTTTTGGAATGACACACCTTTAATAATTTATCAATTGTTTGTTCTCGATATCATATCTGAGTGTATTTGTAACTCGCCATGTCAATTTTGAAGAAAGATTGCCACACCCTTGTCTTGTAAGCTTTTCTCAATTGAAAGTTATTTAATATTGAACTCTCTCTCATCTGCCATTTCAGAGCCTGGGCATTCTCGCGTCCATACCCGCCGGCCTGCTGATCCTGTCGCTGCTTGGCCTGCTCCTGTATCTGCTGACGCGCTGCTGCGATCGGAAGCAGCGAAAGCCGAGCGCCCAGCGCTGCCAGAGCTGCTCCCTGGTCATAATAACGCTGATGACCTGTGCGGCTATTGGACTAGGTAAGTTCTGGTGCATTGAACCCATGTATCCGCTTCCCCACCACGCCCCCCAGGCCCAGGCCAGAGCACGTCGCCGTCGCGTGTTAAACTTGGCAATTAGCCAAAAGTCGACGGCCGTTGCCGTTGCCGTTGTTGTTGGTGTTGCCGCTGCCGCTGCCGCTGCTGCTGCCGCTGCCGTTGCACTGCTCCATTACGTGTGCGGCTGTGGCTTTGGCACGTATCTGGATTTATGGGCGGGCGATCGCCGCCAGAGTCGCGTCAAGTGTCGGGCATGAGCTGAATGGGCAGCTAAATAAAAAGGCCAACAGAGAGAGAGAGAGAGACAGAGCACTTCACTTGCCAAAGTATGTCAAACGAGCAAAGGTAACGCCCCAAGTCAAATTGCGCCCGGACTGGCATCATTATAGTACGAGTAATCCAACCTCCGCTTACAATAAAATAATAATTTAATTAGCGCTCTTAATTGACTCAAAAATGTGGCTGCTCGCTTTGCGCTTGCCGCCAACCGTTGCTCTACTAGCTGCCACAACTGAGAGAAAAAGGGTGAGAGAGGAGAGCAAGCTGATAATTTGCACAATACATCAATATTACGCTCAAGCATCGTGGTATGCGTAAAATTGATCGCTTGCATGATTGCCGTGAATGGGCGTCATAACGAGCGCTCACTCTCTCGCAACGCTCTCTTCCGTTGGCGAGTCGCTCCTGCCCACCTACTCTCACACTCTTGTATAGTTCATCCTTGCCTTTTGATTCTCTCTTGAGCGTAATACACATCTCATTCAACTTGATATCCTTCTCTGCTTTTAGGCTTATATGGCAACGATGATTTCCACAATGGTCTGCTGCAGGCATTCAGCTCCGGCAAACAGGTGGAGAGTCTTGTGCTCAATCTAAAACTACAGGTGAGTAACGCATTAAAGAAACGAGAGTGATTATCACATGAAAACACTGAGAATGGAACAAGGATTATGAAACCATTTTAACAATACACCAGCCTCAATAGCATTAGTCTCTTAAGTGTTTATCCACTATCCACAGTATCTATAGTTTGAACTACATTTTTAAAAGTCACTTTAAGAATTTCAAGTAATCAACATTAATGTATAAGGAAACTTCTGTGCCTGGCTTACAAATCCAATGCTGTTCTTCCCAGATCTGTATTTCCATTTCTGTGTATGTATTTATCTCTGACTTCTAGTTGAGACAGTGGTAAAAAGGAGCAGGATAAGCAGGGCGAGAGGCACAGAGGACGCTTTGGTTTTCAAGCTAAAGCTTTGGCTTTTGCTATTCATAAACTTTGTCACACACAAACACACACACATATATACATATATATATATGTATATATATACATTTTTATGTATGTACATAAAAGAAGCCGATAAGGCAAAAGGTTAAGAGAGCGCGCAAATCAAAAAGCGAGTGGGGGAGCAAGGCACAAAGTCAGCTTCGGAGGGAGGCTATAGAGGCAGGGAGATAGGTGTGGACAAGATGATACTGTGGCCCAAACAGATGGCTGGCATTGCTTCACTCTTAAGTAAAACGCTATTAATTATCTAGGCACAGGACTAAGGACACACACATCCACATCCACACACACACACAACACACAACACACATCCACACACACACACACACACATGAGAGCCTGCCAGACGGGGGAGAACTGTGCGTGCGCCTGTAGTCAGGTTTTTGGCGAGCCCTGACCCTACGCCCTTCCGCGCTTACTGTGTCTGCTTCTGCTTCTCTGCCTCTCTGCCTTCGCCTGTGTACTTAAAGCCTTGCAAAAGTGCGGAAGCAAAAGCATTACGGTAAAAGAAAAAAGAACTATATTTATGTGCAACGTTTTCGTCCTTTGTTCCTGTTTTGCCAGCTGCATGTCTGTCTGAGGGTCTCTGCGTCTATTGGACTGTCTGTGTGTGTGTGTGTGTGTGTGTGTTTGTGCGAGCTCTTTGTGGGGGACTTCCCTCCATCCATTTTTGGTCATTAACTTTTGAACTGCTCTCACCTGCTGTGAGTCAGCGTCTCAGAGCTTAAGTAATGTACAACAGTGGCGAACCCTTCGTGGTCCTTCAATGGGTTTTTTGGGGGTAGTTGCCTCATAATATCCTTCTTATAATCACGGGCGACATCTTGCCAGCAAAGTCATCTTTAATCTAGTGTTTAGGGTAACGCGTTCAAGGTAGATTGTAATGAGTTTGAGCACAGATTTCTAACATTCATAAACATGTCTTATTCTTTTGTTGACAGACTGAAACCATCAAGCAAGATCTCGAAACGAAAATGGCTTCACACAAAGTGGTACATCAGGTGGAGAAACTGCAGTACAATCAAACGGCTGTCATGTTGCTCATCGAAACCTCCCGTCTGGTGCGGGAGAACACCTCCCGAGCAGTCACCTCCCTCGACAACATGGTCCTCTACTTCATGAAGACCAAGGGCAGCGAGAACGAGACCTCATTGATGGGCATACTGCACGTAGGTGTCACATATCACACCAAAGAATATTCACTGTACTCTCTATCATTTCCCTCTGTTGCAGCTGGGCGAGTTATACGAATCGATACGCTGGCCAGCAACCTTGGCCTTCCTCACGCTGCTGCTCTTCCTGTGCACGGTTCTGGTCATTGGAATCGCCCGTCGCTCGCGCTGCACCCTAATCTTCTTCAGCGTCTCGGGTCTGTTCTGTA
The DNA here is from genome assembly GCA_035043065.1 of Hirtodrosophila confusa. Classification (NCBI taxonomy): domain Eukaryota; kingdom Metazoa; phylum Arthropoda; class Insecta; order Diptera; family Drosophilidae; genus Hirtodrosophila; species Hirtodrosophila confusa. The sequence continues at coordinate 519,811 of JAWNNI010000085.1, forward strand.
TTATCATCTGCTGGCTGCTGGCTGGCATCTATCTGGCCTCAAGCGTTGCGGCTGGAGACTTCTGTATGCGGCCGCATGAGTACATGTGCCGGCAGGTGGGCATGGTAAGTCTCAGTCCCTGCTCGGGCGCCAACTTATTTAACTAACGGTTTCTGTAATTCTTTCCTTATGCGACTACAGCGCAGTCCATATGTCTACTTCCTCAACTGTGGCACGCTACGCAATCGCTTTATACTGCGCCTCAACGAGTCTCGAGACCTGGTCGAACGCGCCCGTGAGAGCGTTGAAATGATGCAACGGTAAGCGCATATTTTGATGCCGCTCATTATGGTTGTAATTGTACTTGTGTGTAATTCTTTTGTGGCACAGCATGAGCCAGGACACGTATCCTCGCATCGATATTCAGCGCACGCTGAACGCCATGGACAACGATCTGGAGGAAACGAAACGCAATCTGACCACGCTCTCGGCCACGCTGGACAGACGTGCCATTGACCGGCACTATGCGGAAGCGCTGCACGGCCTCTGCGGGGGCGGTCTGCTAGGCCTGAGCCTGATGATGGTGGCCGGTCTGCTGACCTCGTTTCTGCTCACCATACTCGTCTACGCCGACTCGCATGCCTGGATATATCTGAGCAAGCGGTAATTGATTTTGAATTTCAAATAATTTGTGAACATTTGAACACACACAACACACACGCCGTTGTTGTTCTTGCAGGCCAACGATGGACGGAGACAAATCGGAGACGGCGCCACTGTTTCCCGCCTCGAATGCGCCCAGCGCTAGCATCTCACCCACCGCGCCAATGAGCACGGGCACCATCAATCGTACGCTGCTGCACCACCAGCAGGCGCATGGCGGTCCCATCGGCGGCAGCGTTGCCGGCGGCGCTGGAGCTGGACACACGGGCACGCTGCCCAGCGGCGGCAGCTTGGCCGGCGGCAATGGGGCCGGTCCGTACAGGAATGGGACGGCGGGAGTGCGACAAGGGTTGGCATCACCATCATCACAATCAAGCAACAATACATCATCTACTACAACTTACCAACACCACAACCACAACCAAAACCAAAATCAAAACCACCACCACCACAACAACAACCACCACTACAACCACAACAATACACAGCATAGAACTAACTCAACGGCAGCGGCGGTGGCGGTGGCCACGGCGGCTTCAATGGCCAACCGCTGCTCCACTGGGGGCCGGCGGTCGCCGTCGCCGCCGCCCGGCTATGATTTGGTGCATGGCACAAGGCATGAAGTTTAATTTCTTATCCTTTAGTTTTGCTTTAGTTAACTTAGTTTAGTCTGTAAACAGCCCGTTAGTCGGTCAACATCAATATCAATATCAATTTTAATATCAATATCAATTTCAATTTCAATTTCAATTTTTTTATCATTGTTAATTATTTGTCCTGTGTACATTATGTTGCTTTGTTGTTGTTTGTCTTCATTTATTATTTTATCTCCTTTTTTTTGTTCGTTTGTTTGTTTATTTATGTTGTTATTGTTGTGTGCCCTCTGCCCAGCGCTAGGCCACGCCCACCTGCATGAAACACCCACACTTGTATATGTACATACCGCAGCTGTAAAAGAACGACTCATTTCAATATTTAACTCACTTAATTATTCAATTCTGACTCCATTCATATTACTAAAACAAAAGTAGAGCTGAAATTCTATTTGATTGCATGCCGTTGGCAATTCTGTATTCAAAATTGAAAGTTCTAATTCAACTTTCAACTGTTTTAATAGGAAATCATAGAATTGCCATAGGAATGCAATCTATTCCAATTAAATTCAACTCTTTGCTATCGAAATTAAATTCGAAATCAGTTTATTCATTTTTGAGAATATCAAAACTCAACTTTGTAGTTCTAGTTCATCAAAAATCAAATCAAATTCTAATTTAAATCGTTAATTTATTTTGAATGAATACAAAGTTTAATTCAATTTTCTTTTTTGCTCAAATGAATGAACTCAGAGTTTGGTAAGTTCGAAAGTGAATCATTCGTTTGCAGCCCTGGTATTTATATAATATCAAATTTGGCAGTTTGAAAGAAAGACTCTCTTTATGCTCTTAAGCATTTATTGAACGTACAAGGACAAACACCCTAACGCATAACGCACACACGAAACAAACAGCATTAGGGGTATTCATGCAAAATGAAAGCGTTTTCCATTTCTAACTACTTATCTAATGTCCGCCAGCGGAATCAGCTAAAGTCCGACCATTTTCAGTCCCAGATTAAAGAACAACTCTCAGCCTTCAATAAAAAAAGCATTTTTGTACACAGTTCAATCAAATATATAGTAGATCCTGAGGGAATTTTAGATGTTTTGATAATTCAAATTGTAATATAACAGTTTCTTTGGTAGAGCTTAAGGTTTCCGATAACATCTCTTCTCTAAATGCCATAAATATAATATGTATACAAAGGATAAAGAAATAGTGACAGTGCCAAGTAAATTTATTTTGTAGTAAAACCTTCCTATAAACAAAATTTGGAATTATTATTCCAGAACTCGCCTTAAGGCATAAGCGGAAATTGAGGCAAACCAATCCAAGAATATGTTTTCTAAATTGTGAACTGAATTTCAAATCAAATTAAATGACTAGTAATAATTGGTTTTTCTAAACAACAAAAAATAAAGAAAATTTCCAAGTCTTTATATGGTAGAGGGAAACACGTTTCTTGTGAAATATTTAATAGTTGTGCTCGTTATCCAGGATCCTTAGCAATATCAATAAAATATCATCAGCAAAACTAATGCACAATTGGGCTTGCGATTAACCATATCATCTATCATTTTTGTTTGTATACATACCCTGGAAATCGTATAGGAGCTGACTACATTGCTGACTACCCCTAATGTTGCAACTAGTTAACTTAAGCTTACGCACTAGCAACTGTTGCAGCTAGCCCAGCTGGCCCAAGGAGCCCATTACTCACTCATCCACAACTCTCCCGTTCGTTCCGTATTGCAGATCCGGCCACCACACGCTGGGACGGCTGCCCTCGCACCACCAACAGTCGGCCTCCTACTTGCCGGGCCCCAACAACGGCAAGTACGCGACGCTCAGCAAGCAGTGTAAGACGCTCGAATCGAACGACTTCTACTGAGATTCGCTTGCCTGCAGCACGTATGCAGGCAATAGCAACAACACGCAGCACAGCAGCAACATCAGTCAGCAGCAGCAGCAGCAGCAACAGCAGCAGCAGCAGCAGCAACTGCAGCAACAGCAACTGCAGCAGCAGCAGCAACTGCAGCAACAGCAACAGCAGCAACAACAGCAGCAGCAGCAGTTGCAGCTGCAGCACCAGCATCACCACAGCAGCAGCACCACATTGAAGAACATATTTGCATCCGCAACGCTGCCCCGCTCGACGGGCAGCTCCATACGCTCCGTGCTGTCCGCCCAGACGGCCAATGCCATGTGCAAGTCCACCGGCAATGGGCTGGATATTGACGGGCTGGTGGATGATCGCGATCCGCGCGATGTTACCAACAACAGCTTCAATCGCTTCGATCCCAAATACATCAGCATCGGCCCCAAGGCGGTGCGTGGCAACAACAATCTTAATATTGTGGCAGCTGCGACAGCCAACAAATGCGCCACGCTGCGGCACGTCGGACGGTATGGTGGCTCCCTCAAGGGCGCCTCGCCGTCGCCCAATTTGCGCAGCGCCAAGACGCCCTCGATAGCCACCGTGTCGAAGGATTACTGCCAGCAGCCGGACTGCATGCCGCAGGTCTATGCCGGTGGCTCCACGGATATGCTCGTGCCCAACACGACGCCGGCCGCCGTGCAGCAGCAGCAGCAGCAACAGCAGCAGCCGCCGCCACCGTCGCAGCAGCAACAGCAGCTGCAACATCAGTTGCAAATGCAGATGCAGCAGGTGGCGCCTCCACCACCGCCGCCACAACAGCAGCAGCAGCTTATACAGCCACAGCCCGCGCCACCGCCGCCACCCAAGCCAAAGATAGTCAATACCTTTACGGAGATACCCGGCACCACGGGCGTGGGCAGCTCCTATGCCAAGGAGCAGCAGCAGCTGCTGGCGCTGCAGCAGCAACAGCAGCAACAGCTGCTCGCCCTGCAGCAGCTGCAGCAGCAGCAACAACAGCAGCAGCAGCAACAACATCATCCACCGACAACGCACATTCTGCCGCCCTCGGCCGTTTACAGCATTGAGAGCAGCAGCGTTTATCCGCCAGCGCAGACAACAACAGCAACACAGCAGCAGGCAGCGCCAACCGCGGCGCCACGCGTGCAACGCTCCTTGAATCCGGCCTCCATAGTCAATCAGCCGCTGCCGGACATACCCGTGCAGTCGCCCAGCGGCGTGGCGCCCGCCGCCCACTCAAAGATCTCCGCGCAGCCGCTGTGCGCCGCCAACCTGGGACAGTATCGGTCGCTCCAGCGGCCCCAAGCGGCGGCACAGCAGAAGCTGCAGCTTTCCTCGCACCAACAACAACAACAGCAGCAGCAGCAGCAGCTGCCGCCATCGCTGCCGCCCAAGAATCGGCACAAGAACTCGCGGGACGCCAGCAATGCGAATCACATGCAAACGCTGCCCCCCAAATCCGCCAGTCTGCGCCAGCAGCAATCCGCCAGCTTTGGCTACGAGCGCGAGCGTGATAGGGAGAGGGAAAGGGAGCGAGAGCGCGAGCGCGAGCGAGAGCGTGAGCGTGAAAGGGAACGCGAAAGGGAGAGGGAGCGACCACGTCGCGCCGAAACGCTGGACAATGCACGCAGCTACGTCGAGCAGCAGCAGCAGCAGACACAGTTTGGCGGTCCGCCGATGCTCAGCAGCATGAAAAAGCAGCACTCCTACGACAGCAGTACCTACCACCACCAGCAGCAGCAGCAGCAGGCGGCCTACTACCAACAGCAGCAGCAGCAGCGCCAGCACAACAACAACTATCACGGAGCTGTTGCCACCAGCGGCAGCAGCAAGCACCACCAGCAGCAGCAGCAGGCGTTGCTGGTGGAGCAGCAGCAGGCGCTGTTCTACCGCTCGCTGAAGCGCGGCGCCAGCGGTGGTGCGGGTGTTGGTGTTGGTGGTGCAGCAGGCGCCCATGTCAACAGCGATTTGTATTCTGTGACGGAATTGTAGGAGTGCGCCTGCTGCGGCGGCGGCGTTGATGTTGTGCGGCGTGCCACGACCTGCTCGACGGGCACGGGCACAGCATCAACGGCGCTGCACGCAGCGGCGGCGGCAGCCTCAGCCAGCACACAGACGCAGAGTCAGCTTAATCAGGCGCCCATACCACTGCCGCCGAAAAAGCATCGCTCCCAGCAGCAGCAGCAGCAGCAACAACAGCAACAACAGCAGCAGCAGCAACAACATCAGCAGCATGCGCCCTGCAATGCGAATCTGTGCGATGATCATGAGTACGACGAGTACTGCCCGCAGCAATACGAGTCACACCAGCAGCAGCCAGCTCAGCAGCAGCGGCATGGCAAGCAGCAGCGCGCTGCCACCTTTGATGTGGCAGAGGCGCGTGACTACGAGCTGAAGCGCCTGGGCAATCGACGCTCGCAGCAGCAGGCGGCCAGCAGCAAGCGCAATGGCGCCAGCGCCGCTGCTGCTGCTGCTGCTGCTGTTGCGGCAGCTTCGGCAGCGGCAGCGGCGGCAGCAGCAGCTGCCAGCGAGCAGCATCATCATCGGACGCACGATCGGGAGCGTTCGCGCAGCGATCATCGCATCGCGAGCTATGCCTGCGAGGATGCAACGACGGCGGCGCTCTGCAGCGCCGGCTCCATGAGTCTGCTGGCAGCCAATGGCGGTGCACAGTCGGCGCAGCAGCAGTCGCATCGCGGTCATCATCATCAGCAGCAGCAGCAGCAGCAGCAACAGCAGCAGCAGCAGCAGCAGCGACGGGAGAAAACCTTTAAAGTATGATTTTTAGAGACGTCATAAAAATTGCCCAGCCCGCGACAAATTGGCGACGACGACGGCGGCGGTGGAGTTGCGCGCAGGCGACGCACGCGTTGACAACAGCAACAACAGCGTCTGTTGCAGCAACAACAACAACAACAACAACAACAACAACAACAACCACCACCACCACGACGACGGCGCCAAGAAGCGTTGCGGATTTTTCTAATAATAAGAAATTGCACACGAAATAAAAGCCAAACGAGCCGCAGCATTTGAAGCCAGCTGTTGGCCAGACTGTGGCAACTGTGCACCGCCCTCCACCCCTCCTGGCTCCCCTGGCTCGCCTGGGTGTTAACCTTATTTCCCTTGGTAAAGCCTCGCCCCAGCCCCATTCAAGTAATATGTAAATTAATGATCTAGCAATTTGTATTGCCAATTGGCGCCAGTTCAAAGAAAATCGATGCGAAAATTTGTTCAATTAAAGGAAAGTGAATGAAAGTTGCAACGCGCAACTTGACAAGCCGTGCCTCATGCAAATGCACACAACACAACACACCCACACACACACACGTACACACAGAAGACACAAACACATACACACACACACACACATACTTGTACATGCCGCGCTTCTGCCTAGCCTTCCCCGCCGCCGCCCCACCACCAGCACCAGCACCAGCACCAGCAGCACCTTCGGTTCTCACACAATATGTTACAGTTGCCCACCTGAACCTGGTCCAGAAGTTGCAGCCGCTGATTGATGCAGCTGCCCCATTCAATCAATCAATCAATCAATCAACAAAAGTTGCTCCATGTTGTTGCCTATTGTTATATGTAATTATCGAAAATCATTTTTATACTTATTATATACCTAAATGTAATTAGGCATAGGTTTGTTTATATTTAAGTTTAGTGGAGCCTTGTTAAGTACCTTTAAGCTATGATTATTTATTTATGCACATAAGCCAACAGTCCACTTTCTTACCCCACACCCAACCCCCAACCCTTTCCACTCCTAGGCCAAACAGCAACATTTTTGTTTTTGTTTGAAACACGCAAAAGAAAACACCATTTTTTTTTAATATATGTATTTTATTTTTTTAATTTGAATTTTTTTTGAATAGCTTATAGAACGCTGAGAAACTTCAATTTGTTTATTATTTAAAAATCCGTTGCGAGAGAGCAAACAACAACAGCGAAACGTACGTAATTTTTGTGACGTCAGAAATCTAAGGAGAAGTATACAAAGAAGAAATAAACAAATGGAATACCCTTACCAAACGAAGTATAACAAAAGAACAAAGCACAAATTAACAATTGTAATTCCAATTAAATAATGTTGAACTTAAATCAGCAGCAAAAAGAAAGCAATAAAGATAGTAACGAAAGTTAGTAACAAAATGTAACAAAACAGACGAAATCGATAGAAGCCATTAAATGCAAATATTAATTGTTTAACTATTTTACAAACTAACAAGAATATATATACATACATAAACATAAACATAAACATAAACATAAACATAAACATACATAACATAACATACATATATGCATACATAATAAATACATACGTATATATTTAATAATAATAATGATAACAATATTATTAACGAATGTTCAGGTCAATAACTGCATTTAAACAAGTTTGTTAGGCGTTAAAGATATGCTCCTTTTATATACAAATATACATATATATATACAAGCATGCATGCATACATACATACATACATACATACATACATACATACATACATGCATACATACACACATACAATACATACCATATACCATACAACATACAAAAAGGACGTTTGCATGGACAAATGATAAAGAAACCAATGTACATTACATATTTAACAACAATTTGACACTATACAAATAATAAAAACTTATGAAATTGAAAACAAAATGAAAGTTCTTAAGCACAGCCATAAATTTAGCATACTCTTATATAGTTTAAACAAATATACATACATATAAATATACACACGTGCATACATACGTATATATACATTATAGTGAATTTAACAAAAAACAAAAACAAAAAACAAAAAACAAAAAACAAAAAAAGAAAACCAACAGCAATGTTAACAATTTAAATCGAAATATATAAGAAAATTATTCTCTCTGCTGTGCAGATGCAAATAAACAAAAAAGGATAAAGCAAAAATAAACAACAACAACAAAAAAAACCAAATTTAAACAAAAAAACCCAAACACAAAAATGTCAAGCTAAAAATTTTGTAAAATGTGAACAAGGCAAATATTTTGCATAACCAGTTTCATAATTTCGATATACATATAGCCCACAAGTTGTACATACATATAAGGCAAGGATCCCTCATCTATCTGAATATCTCTCTCACTCGCTTTCTCTATCTCTCTATATAAATATATATTTCCCTTTCTATCGCACACACACACACACTGCAATTTGAAACTGTTGTACAACATTTAACTAATATACGTATACGTAATATACAGTAACATTCCATAAACATTTGTATGTCTGCCCTACAACTACATATGTATCTCATCCTAAGTCATCCTAAACCCATCGGAAATCATCCTTAGTCATCCCAGCTCATCCCAGCTCATCCTACGCCATTCTAAACTCATCAGAAATCATCCAAACTCATCCTAAGTCATTCTTATGACATCCTATATCATCGTAATTCATCCTAACTCATCCTTAATCATTCCTCACTCATCACAGCTCATCCTAGCTCATCACAAGTCACAGCAATCAGTTGTCCCCTCAGTGTATTAGTCACAAAATATTGCACATTATCCCCCGCTCAATAAACAAAAGAAGTTAACAAACACCGACATTAGTTTATTCAGATTTGGCAACATAATGGCAGCCATTGTTACAGGCTGTTTAATTGTACATACATATAAGTACGTTTACCGTAAACCTTATATAAGTAGAGAACTGCAACAACAATTGATATGTATAATCAACATGCAATCGTTTAAGCGTGTGTGTGTTCAATGTTTTATTTTGGTTTGTTTGTTGGTTGCACTTTACTTTCAACTTGGTAGGGTGCCGCAAACTCGAAATGTTTCAGAACTGTAGTGTAGTGTAGTGTAGTGTCGTCTACCCTTTAAGGCCAAAATAGTTTAAAACACGTATAAGAAATTCAATATAGAAACTAACAAAAAGAATACCAAATAATGAGCAGTTAGGCAGGTATTTACATACTTATAGCATTTAATTCTAATGGAAGCAGTGGATAAATGAATATAAAGAATCGATAATGATGATTATTATTATTATAATTATTATTATTATTAACATAATTATTACTGAATAAACAAACGCAATTAAACATTATGAAAAACGTATGTAATACAGCAGCAACAAAACTCCAAAAGTGTTTAAACGTTTTAGCTACGACAAGAAACTAGCGCACTTTTTCTTACTTAACAGATTTAATCGATGAAAATTTAAAAATAATAACAATAAAAATAAAGAAAAAAAAAAAAACAATTGTGAGGAGGGAAATGAGAACACGAGTAATCCAAAACTTACAGTAAGCAAAACGAATTTTAGAGTGCGCCGTTTTTAAATAAATTAAGAAGTATTTTAAAAATAAAATATTTTTTTTTTCAATTTTTTTTAATACTTTACCACATGGCGGAGCCTCAACGGGTTTGTTGGTTCCATTTTGGCCATGGTGTAGCTCCGAGAATGGATAAGTCTACACATGTACGTGTTTTATTTGTGCTCCAATCCTGTTACAACAATTTCAATGCATATTATATTATTGTAATAACAATATAAGTCTGTACATTTGTTAACATTTCTAAGCTCGTAAGGTCTTAAGGCAAACCCAGCGTACATCTATGTCGTCTATGTAGTTGTAGTTAAACCAAATTACAATTACATATAAACAAACCAAAATCGTGTGAATTATACATAACTGATTGAACGATAAAGGATAAACAATTGTTGAAAGCAACTGCTTTAAAATCAAAAATCTATGAACACAAAAATTACAAACACAAAAAAAAGAAAACGAAAAGATAATTATATAACAGTTGTGAACAAATTATATTTACATAGCGTATAAATAAATTGCATAACAATTGATTTAAAAATACACGAAATGAGACTACATATTTTTATATTTGAAAATATTATTTTCGCTGGCCTGTAACTATCGATAGCTCGCTTGTCGAACAATGCGCACAATGCTCGATATAAAATGGCAGCCCTATTACCAGCTGATTGTGGTGGCGCTGCGATAAGTTTTCGATACCTGCGGCCGAGGTCACTCCAATACCAATACCTGCAGCACGGGATAACAACAATAATAACAGTAACAACAAGAACAACAACAGCAGAAGGCAACAACGATGTTCAAGTTACTCCGTGGCGTTGCATGTTGTCAACATGCCGCCTGCAGCGGAGCTAACAGCAAACAGCTAAACATATCGAGGAGGCAGCTGCTCGGCCTGCGCCTACTGAGCGGCGCCACTGGCCATACGGATCCGGCGGATGAGCAGGTGTTGAGTAAGCGCAAGTTCCAGCCGCAGCAGGCAATCGAGCCGAACGAGCAGCCGGCCGGACAGCTGCCCGGTCAGTCGCGTGTTGTAATCTGCGGCGGCGGCATTACCGGCGCCTCGGTGGCCTATCACCTGGGCCTGCAGGGCTGGGGCGGGGAGACGGTGCTGATTGAACAGGATGGCGTTGGCGGTGAGCTGCCGTGGAGCGCCTGCGGCCTGGCTGGCCGCTTTGAACCCAGCTACACGGAGCTGAAGCTGTCGGAGTACTCCATTGATTTGATTAAGCAGCTGACACAGCGGGGCCTGCCCACCGGCTGGCGGCAGGTGGGCAGCCTGAATTTGGCACGCAATTTCGATCGGATGACCTCCTTTCATCGCATGAAGTCGCTGGCCGTTGCCTGGGGCATGAACTGTGAGATTTTAACGCCGGAACAGTGCCAGCAGCACTGTCCGCTCATCTCGCTGGATGGCATCGAGGGCGGCCTCTGGATACCCGAGGATGGTGTCTGTGATCCGCACCTGCTCTGCAAGGCGTTCATTGACGAGGCGCGTCGTCTGGGTGTACGCATTGTGGAGCACTGTGCCGTCAAAAAGATACACAGCGACCACGGCAAAGTGGCGCGCGTTGAGACCACCGCCGGCGACGTGGACTGCGAGTACTTTGTCAACTGCACCGGCTTTTGGGCCCGCGAGGTTGGCACACTCTCCAAGCCAGTGGTGAAGGTGCCGCTCAAGGCCGTGGAGCATCACTATCTGCACACAAAGCCCATAGAGAACTTGGATCCCAATACACCGTTCGTGCGCGACTTTGACGGACGCATCTTCTTTCGCGAGTGCGAGGGCCACATCCTGGCTGGCGGTTATGAGCGCGAGGCAAAGATGGTGTACGAGGACGGCGTCATACCGCTCTCGCAGCAGGCGCGCCAGTATCCGCCCGACTGGGATCACTTCCATGAGCTGCTCGACGCGCTGCTTCAACGTGTGCCCTCGTTCCGCGAGGCATCCCTCGACCGGCTGACCAATTCGCTGCAGGTCTTCTCGCCGGACTGCAAGTGGATACTGGGCGAGGCGCCCGAGATTCAAAACTATTATGTGGCTGCGGGCAACAAGACAATGGGCGTATCCGCCTCGGGTGGCATTGGACGTGTCCTCACCGATCTCATAACGAAAAACTCGACGTATGTGGATCTGCATATACTGGACATCAGTAGATTTCTGGGGCTGCACAACAACCGCAAGTTTTTGCGCGACCGCTGCAAGGAGGCACCTGGCAAGCACTTTGAGATTAATTATCCCTTTGAGGAGTTCCAAACGGGACGCAATCTGCGCATGTCGCCCATCTATCCGCAGCTAAAGGAGGCGGGCGCCGTCTTTGGCCAGTCCATGGGCTATGAGCGACCCAACTACTTTGATCTGCATGACAAGCAAGGTGCGTCTCATAACTCTCCAATCTATGTATGTTGTTATCTAATCATTCCCGTCCGCAGATGAGTTTGGATTGCCGCGCTTTCGCATTGCACAGACGCGCACCTTTGGGAAGCCGCCCTGGTTCGATCACGTGGCCACCGAGTATCGCGCCTGCCGTGAGCGCATTGGCATCGCCGACTACAGCTCCTTCACCAAGTATGACTTCTGGTCTAAGGGCAACGAGGTGGTCGACCTGCTGCAGTATCTTTGCTCAAACGATGTGGATGTCGCCGTTGGCTCCATTATACACACGGGCATGCAGAATCACAATGGTGGCTACGAGAACGATTGTTCCCTTGCGCGTCTCTCCGAGCGGCAGTAAGTGTGATCCCCACTGTCTCTGCCTCTCTCTCTACTTAATGCTCTTTTGACATTGCAGCTATATGATGATTGCTCCAACCATACAGCAAACACGCTCCATGTGCTGGATACGCAAACATATGCCCGATCATCTGCGCGCCAAGGTCAACGTGGCGGATGTGACTTCTATGTACACGGCCATTTGCATACTGGGCCCCTACTCACGTCTATTGCTCTCTGAGCTAACCGACACAGATCTCACACCCAAGAGCTTCCCCTTCTTTACCTACAAGGTGAGCGAGCAAGTCAATTCCGGCGACCTTATGATGTCGATAAGAAGCCATATAAATCAAGCGCTCCAGAAGAGTCTGTAACTGATGCTGGGCTTAATCTGGGAATCGTAAACGTGATTATTGTGGGTGCTAAAGTTGAAAAGCTATCGATAGTACCGCTACGCGATAGTTTGCATAGTCCTTGTCCAAGTTATCGATACTATTGATACATACAAACATCTAAAAGATTTACGATATTCAGAATGTATTTCAGCATCACAGAAATTAGTTTATTTATACACAAAAAATGTGTTTATTAAGTCGGAGTCACACGATATGGCTTTTTGCTACATATGTGGCAAATCGTTATCGAAATCAACCTTACAAAATTCTATATGGTGAGATACTTGCTCATACGATGTTTCAAATCAAAGATTTCTATGGTAAAAACGTGCCACATAAGTTTATATGTTCAAATATTTAACATATATTTCTACGTTTGCCATACAGAATTTGATTAGGATGAGTTTACAATGACTTAGGATGAGTGTAGGAAAAATTTAGGGTGATTAAGGATAAGAATGACTAAAGATGGTGTAGGATGACACAGGATGAGTATAGAATGACTAAGGATGGTGTAGAAAAAGTTGGGATGATTTAGGATGACTTAGCATGAGTTTGGAATGACTTAGGATGGTGTAGGATAAGTTGGGATTATTTAGAATGCCTTAGGATGATTTCTGATGTTTTAGGATGACTTAGGATGAATTCTGATGAGTTTGGGGTTGATTTCGATAACGGTATGTCACAGATGTGGCAAAATGAACTTATGTATTCATATATTCTTGATCATCAGGACGATGGCCACCTGTCTGTCTGTTTCCATTCAAGCTCGTGATGAAACTTGGCACAGATGCTTCTTTTTGCTGCTGGCAGTCGCAACCAGCTAGATCTGATAGCAGCGATTCCCAAAGTTTCAACAAAGTTTCGACGGGTCGTGAAAAAAATTTTAAAAATGGTAAACAATATTTTAAATAGTATATTTTTAGATCAGATAAATCATAGACTACAATTCTACTTGTAGATGGGCAGGCAACCCAGTAAAAAATAATGGCTTAAGGGCAGCTTCCATTTCGTAATTTTTCAATAGGTTCGCTCGGTATTTTTAAAATTTTTTTTAAGCTTATACCGGGTTGCGACTAAAAAAGATTGGAAATATCTGCACTATAGCATATAGCTGCCATAGGAACGATCGAGTTTTCAAGTTATCCTAACCAAATCGAAGTGTTGAAAAAACGGATTAAATTTTAATCAAAATCGGGCCACTGTATTATATAGCCGCGATTCGGAAAATTTGAGATTCGAAAATTGAATATCAAATGAGAGTTTCAATATGTTTTGTACAGACTGATCAAATCAAAGCGCTATATTTTATAGCTGCCACAGGAACAATCGGAAGAAAATTGAGTTATTGTATAAAGATCATTTTAGCGAGAGTACTATATCTGTATTTGTAGCAAGGGTATGACATCTTTGGTAACCCGAAGATAGCATGTATCATATGTAATAGTAGTATCGATAATGTAAGGAAGAACCTCGACTAAAACAAGTTTTCGAGACTATCGATTGTTTCTCAGCTCAACGCAAGGCAATTGCTCACAGTGGCTGCGGTTTCGATCTCCCATTAAAGTTTGTAGTTATAAGCAAGTATTCCGACTATTCCCTCGACAGGAACTCGATGTGGGCCTGGCTGACGGCATACGCGTGCTGAACATCACCCACACTGGCGAACTGGGCTATGTGCTCTATATACCCAACGAGTACGCCCTGCATGTGTACTCCCGCCTGCACCAGGCTGGCCAGAAGTACAGCATACAGCATGCAGGTGAGTCCTTGTTGGAGGCATGGCCGTGTCCTCGGGTTAACTAATTGTGGTTGTTGTTCACAGGCTACTATGCGACCAGGGCGCTGCGCATTGAGAAGTTCTATGCGTTCTGGGGTCAGGATTTGGACACGTTCACCACGCCGCTGGAGTGCGGACGCAGCTGGCGGGTTAAGTTCAATGTGAGTGTGGACAGGGAGGAGAACTCTGCTGACCGGGCTTGACCGCTAATCTCGGCTTGTGCTTTTACAGAAACCGATTGACTTCATTGGACGCAGTGCGCTGCTGAAGCAGCGGGAGGAGGGCGTGAAGCGTATGTATGTGCAGCTGCTGCTAAATGATCACGATCATGAGGTGGACATGTGGTGCTGGGGCGGTGAACCCATATATCGGGATGGCGTTTATGTGGGCATGACCACAACAACCGGATATGGTTACACGTTCGAGAAGCAGGTCTGCCTGGGCTTTGTGCGCAACATTGATGCGCGGGGGCAGGAGCTGCCGGTGAGCAACGAGTACGTGCTATCCGGGCACTACGAGGTGGAGGTGGCCGGGGTGCGGTTCGAGGCCAAGGTTAACCTGCACTCGCCCAATCTGCCCACCAAGTTCCCGGATCGCGAACGCGAGGCCTACCATGCGACCCGCGACAAGCCCGACCAGGCAGATCTGCTCTCCTTCAGCTCAAATCTGACGATGACTCGCCAGTGAGCGGCATACGCCGTCCAGCATTGTTACAGCCAAGCGAAAATGTTCGTATTGGTTGCATACTGTTCTGTTCTGTTTCGTTACGTTTCCCTTTGTTCGTTCGTTTCTTATTTGTACATCTTAAAGTCTTGAGTCTCATTTGAAAAGCGATATTAGTTAAGAGGCATTATATTGTATCCTATATACATGTATACATATACTATATATTTGAGAATCAGCGGGTGAGAGAGTGAGAGAGACACACACATAGTTTTTGCTCAAAAATATGCGATATTTAACTAGCGGTGTGCGTGTGTGCGCTTACACATTATTATCGATATATCGATTTTGATATTGATCGAACTCGATTTGTTACTAATTCGATTTTTGGTTGTCATGTCAATTACAAAGCAATATGAACTCAGTTAAGAGAAAAGCGCTGCCAAAATGTTTAGAACAATTTGAAAATGTTCCGAATTTTCAAGGCATTTTATTGGCATAATTAAGAAACTTGGAAATTTTTAATAGCAAAATATACATGAATATATATATACATAAAGAATAATATAAATAATTATGCATATACATATATATATATAAATAGTGTATATATATGTATATATTTATTTGAAAATCGTATTTGACTCTAAAATGTTCCTCAAATACTTTAATTCAAAAAACACCGATAACCAAAAAAAAAACAAAAAAAAAACATAACTAAGCGCACATTTTTTAAATGATTGCTCATAAATATCTTGAAAATCAAACGTTTGGATAAAATATTAAATATGAAATATAAAATATAGGTGCTTGTAATAACGAATATTCAAGTTTACTTTCTTGCCAAATTGCAATCATAAAAAAAGAAAAAGAAAAAAAACATTATTGCCTTATTAGCCTTATAGCTCAAGTTGCGGTTAGAATTTTGAATAGAGTTTTTACTGTACAGGGCTTACTCGTTGAGCAATCATTTAACACATACTAACATACATACATATATACATATATATGTTATATTAATATTTATACGCACTTTTTGTGTAATATCGTTAAACTTTATATACATATATAATATATCAAAATATATACATATATTTATATACAATTCAAAAATAAAACAAAATGAAAAAGGTTAACTTGCATTTCTTGATGGGCGTGTGCTAACATTTTGGCTTGAGTGTAAGTGCGGCAAGTGTAATGCGCCTAATGCGGCTTAACTTTCCGTTGGCCAAACTGCAAAACTTGGCCAAAGAGCAGAAACAACAAGCCGAGCCGCAGCTGTTGGCCAATATGCAAAAAAAAAACCAGAAGAACTTTTGCCGGGTGGGTGTGGCCAGGACTTGGAGGAACTTGGCCAAGAGTTTGTGTTTAGCTAAGAAATTCAGGCGTGTGCTAATGCCCAAAACTCGTTGCGAAAGATTTTTGCACATGTTTTGGGCCAAGAAGTTTTCGGGTTGGCTTGCTACCAAAACTAAACAGCAACAGCAACAGCAACAACAACAACAACAACAACAAACAAGCGGACAAATGGACAAAACAGCTACTGGTCCTCATCAACATCATTGTTGTTGTTGTTGGTTTGGTTGTTTTGGTTGGTTGTTCAGTTGTTTGGTTGTTTGGATGTTTGGTTGTCCTAGGGGCACTTTTGGCCACGCTCGGCTGGCTCTCGGCCTGGCTAACTGGCTGCCAGACTGTGTAGGATTACAAACTATCTTTTTGTTAGTAATTAGCTGCACACGATAAACGTGACATTATTATTGTTGCCCAGTTGTTGTGCAAAGTTTTTGGCTTTGGATTTGGTTTCAGCAACAGCTCCCGTACCCCATGCCCCATACCCCATACCCCATACCTCATACCCATGCCCCCTTGCCACTCTCTGCTTGGCTGCTTGATTTGTTGCAGCGCATTTGAATTTTGTGCAAGCCTCTTGGCCAGCTTTGCCCGTTTTACAAATGAGACTTTTGTTAAATCAAAAATTCAAGTGGCAATGCCGCACTCGGTGGCGCCACACAGTCAGCCAGTCGCATCAAAGAAATTATCAATTTTCAACTGGGCATCACAACAATCACATCTCACATCCTTGCCCAGTCGGCATTCGCAACCGCGTCTCTAAATGTATCTCTTTCTGAGCTTGTATCTGTATCTGTATCTGTATCTGTATCTGTGTCTGTATCTGTATCTGTATCTGTATCTGTATCTGTGTCTGTGTCTGCATCCCATGGCGGCTTCATCATGTTTTGTAATTTATGCCCATTTATTGTGTGGTTTTTCTACCGCATTTCGTCTTGTGGTTGACCAGTTGAACATGGCTGCTCCTGGACCTGTGGCTGGACCTGCAGCTCAAGCCACAGCCACAGCCAGAGCTGAAGCTGCAACTGAAGCTGGAGCTGGAGCTGGAGCTGGAGCAATCAACAAATTTGCATATGACTGGCGAGCCGGGCACAGACTGAAGACCGAGGCTAAGGTCAATTTGCGGCCAGCTGCTGGCTTTCAAAATGTATCTTAAACAAAAGTTCTACCTAGTTAGTTATTGCAGTGCTTAGCTCTGGTTGGGGCCTCGAATATGCTCATCCATATAGCTTACATATAACCTACAGAGAGCAGCAACCATAACCAGCTTACAGTAGCGCAAATCCATTTACTTCTCAGCGCAATTCACATTTGTGAGCCTTTCAAATCTCAAAGGATATTCAATTTCAAAACTATTATATTTATTTTATCTACAATCTTACTTGGTGGCAAAACAGTGAGTAACAGCAAGGATCATTTTGGTAACTGATACTCAACAATTAATGCTTAATAGCAGTTCTGAATTCCGACTGTGAAAGAAAGTTTCGAAATACATAGATAAAAGAATGATCAATAGCAATTATTCGCAATTATTCACAATTCAGAAAATTGTTTCTTTCTCTTCTTAGTTTTTTGTTTCTTAGAACTGAGAATAATCCACGGTCGGTGGCCAACTTTTATAGGGCCCAATTTATATAATATATATATATATATAACACTATAATATAATTATACCCCACCCACGTTCCCAGTCAAATCCTAACCCTTACACGAAAATTCTATATTTATTAAGCTCAAAGCTTAGGGTTTAAACAAAAATATATACATATATAAAATAAAAAGAATTGAGAGAGATGCTGTAGTTTCCAATTTCGCATGTTTCCCTATTTCAGCTATAATCTGTTTATTATGTTTATCCGATTTATATACACATGTTCTCATTGTATAAAGCTGACTACTTACAACTCTAAGGCGTACTCTACACGCTCATAGTAAAATTCGAATCTCGAAGTGATATAAAAAGCTTTTTCGGGTTGCATACCAACATTTTGCGGAAGTAATTGTGTAAATCTTCCTTGAATGTTTCGATCTTCGAAGAGTATCGAATTTTAATGGTAGTTGAATTCAATTCCAAATCAAATGCAAGTAAACCTAACCCTAAAATTCCATTAAGATTGAGCTTTGAAACA
This sequence comes from Hirtodrosophila confusa, assembly GCA_035043065.1. NCBI lineage: Eukaryota > Metazoa > Arthropoda > Insecta > Diptera > Drosophilidae > Hirtodrosophila > Hirtodrosophila confusa. The sequence continues at coordinate 538,305 of JAWNNI010000085.1, forward strand.
CTTAAGAATAATTCGCTTCCGCAAAATCTATATGGAAACCGGAACAGGTTTGATAGTACTTATGATAGATTACACTTTGCTGAAGGGGGGGTGGTAAAAGAATGGTCAGAATTGGGTGTCATAATACTAGAATAACAAATTCAGCTCTTAGCTATAATTCGCAACTGGTTAAAGCGCAGAGTTAGTAAAATATCTGGTTCTGCTGGTGAAGATCGCTGAGGAATGAGGTACTATCTGTGTAATTTGTAGATTGCAATTGCATACAGATTTCTTATATGAAATACAATTCACAATTCTTGTCCCCTGGGCTGGCAGTGTGTGAGGGCCAAAAAGGCGCTTAAAATTCAGTGCAACTCGGGAGCCAATGCCAATATTTGTTTGCCGCTGGTCAGGCGGAGTATCGAATGTTTACATAAAATTAACAAAGAGCCAGAAATTGAAATGGCATCGGAGTAGGGCCGCAAAGAAATAAGATTAGTTTTAACGGGATAATGATTTCAAATCTCTTTCCCAATCTCCCTCTTGCTCTCTGGCCAAACAAAAGTAATGCGCCTCATTAGAGGTTAAGCTGTGGGCGGGGCACGGTCGTGTGTCTGACTGGAAGACGGCCCTTGGCTTGCCCGGGGCATTCGCTACCAATCCGCTTCCCAGTCCCAGGTCCCACTACCACTACCAGTCCCAGTCCCACTCCCAAATCCCAAAGCCGAAACCCGAATTGGGTCTCCAGCTACAATTTTCGTGGCCGTTTGTTTGTTTGCCTAATTTTCCACGTTGATTTTCTAGCCGCAAAACAAATGAAACGTTCGCTGCATATTAAGCATCTAATTTAATTTGCGAAGACCAGCAAAGAAACAAAAAAAGCCAAGATATATATGTATATATATGTATAGAAAAAAAACAAAGCTAAAATCTGTAAGCTATCCACCCCTGAGCGACCACAAGGGTGCGCGGTTTTGGCCTTGGGACGGGGGTTGGGTTCGGTTCGGTTTCGGTTTCGGTTTCGGTTTGGGTTTGGTTTTGGTTTTGGGCTGGGGTTTGGGTTTGGGCTTTGCTTAAATGCTTCATAATGAAAAGCTGTGATAACTTCGTGTTGTGGCTTTGATTTGGCCTTATGCTTTTTCAAGTGCTTGATTGTCTGTCAATATGGAGCGACAAGTTGTGGCATGATGATGATGATGATATCTTGGCTTCCGCCCGGAGGATTACAATTTTCAAATTTGCGGCTCTTACGCACGTTTGTCGTGGCTTTGCTAAGCCTTTGATTGCCAGGCAGGCCAAACATTTAAGTGACCGACCCAAGACCGGAGCACAGCACCCAAATCCCAGCCCAGACACCAGCAACGTTCTACGAAAAATTTGCTTATGTGACTTTTATGTGCACTCAAAGCAAATTGCATTTCAATTCACGGGGTGTTGCCCACATCCTAGACCCACACCAACACCCACAGCCACACCCACACCCACTCACACACCCACTTACCCAAATCCAAACCGAATCGCGGCGACAAAGTGAAGCTACTCCCAATCTGGGCAGCAGGAATGAGGAGCAACTGAAGCATTTGCATGCGACAAGGATTTTTGTCGCTGTCGCCGTCGCTTCTGCTCTGATTTATGCGCGAGAGGGTTGCAGCCTGGTGGGGAGGGGGGAGGGAGGTATGGGTGGCTGCTTTCTCGCCCGGCTCAATGAATAGTCCAAAGAAAGAAAAAAGAAAACCATATAGCTACATTGCAGTCGGAAGCTCCCAGCTGCCGTATACTCTGTTTCCAGCTTAACGCTTCCATGCTATAACTTATCTTATTATCAGTAGTCCTTTCATCACATATGAGGACTCTAGCTGAAATTATGTTAACGATCAAATAGATATCAGATAGAAAATATTGAACGAAAAGTTACCAAGCAAATATTGGTGATTGTTTCCTTGATAGATTGCTTATTTCTTAGACGCCCCTCTGTCTAATCTTACGGGAAGATAATTAGCAGTCCTGATACCAAATTTTGTAGCTAATAATTAATTATGTGAAATATAACAACTAATTTGTTTGGCAAATAAGATTTGGTCTCATCTTTTAAGGAAATATGATCTTAAGTTTAGTTTCAAAAGTTTTTTTTGCTAATTTTCGGGAGCGGAATTGGGCTTGGAGGAAAAATATTTGATCACAGCTTGCAAGGCATTCATCAATAGTCCTGATATCAAATTTGATGACTCTAGCTTTTAAACATTTGAATTCCAGTAGCGGAAATATGATTAGCGAAAATATTTTTGATTCCAACTCTTAGGGAGATAATCGATAGGCCTGATATCAAATTTGATGACTCTAGCTTTAAATTTGTTAGAAATATGGGATATTTGCTGATTTTCGGGAGCGAAAATGTAATGGGTGAATATATGTATGAACTCATCTTTTCAGGAGGCATTCCCTAGACTCTAGCCTTAAAATTGTAAAGCTTTTCCTCATTTTCGGGAGTGGGAGTGGAGTGTGAACACTGAACACTAAACACTGACTAGCGTCTATAGGAGCTTACATAGAAAATTTGATTGTCCTAGTTAAAATAGTCTCTAAAAAAGAAGCGCAGACGGATGGACATTGGACAAGGCGAGCATACTCTTCGTGCCTTTGGGTACAGAGTATGAGAAAGAACGCGTTGTGGCAGCCAAAAAGCCAACAGCCAACTGCGAACAGCCAACAGCCAACAGCCCGTTGCCCATAGACGACTCGGCAGCCAGTCGCAGGCGTCAACAGGATGCGCCTGCTCCTGCTGCCAGCAGCGACAGGCTATGCCTTTGGCTTGCGGGTCGGGGGCTGGGGCTGGAGCTGGGGCAGCAGCAGCAGCAGCAGGCGTGGTGGTAGTGGGAGATTGGCTGTCAGTGTCATTGGCAGCGTCGGCTGTCACTTTGCGCTCTGCCAAGCGCAGCGAGCAGACCCCCCTACACCCCTCGCAGCAACCTTCCCAAGCCCAAGCCCGACCCCAAAAATTGCTACACAATTGAAAATTTTATTTCATTTTTATGGCTTTTGGAAATTAAATTGTTGTCCTTTTGCTCCGCATGCGAAATTAACTAAATGCGCGGAGGATGCTGCCGCTGCTGTAGATTTGCATAGTCATTGCCACAGAGAGAAGGTGTGACCTGTCGCCCCTGTCGCCGCCAACCCCCTCTCGTTTCACTCGTCCCTCTCTCCCCTGCGCTGGCGTTGTTGCTGTTGTCACTTGTGTTGCCATTGCTGCTGCCGCTTGTTGTTATTGTTATTGCCAAAAGCACCCGCTGTGATGTCGGCCGGAGGCATTTTGTTTAACATTTGATTGTGGTTAAGATTACACGCAGCACGAATCGCGAAAAGGGGGCGCAGGGGCAGCGAGCATGATCTACGAGATTCACCCAAACAGTTGGCGACAAACTTCATGAATGTGATTTAAGATTATAGCACTCTCCCTGAGCTTCGTGTTGTTATTGCTAAGGATGCAAATATCAATAGTAGTAGTCGGTGAAACTGCTATCGATACTATCGAATGTGTGAAACTGCTATGGATACTATCGAATGTATGAAACTACTATCGCTACTATCGAATGTATGAAACTACTATCGATACTATCGAATGTATGAAACTACTATCGATACTATCGAATGTATGAAACTTCTATCGATACTATCGAATGTATGAAACTACTATCGATGCCATCGATAGCTGTGCTATAACTTGATTTTAAGCCCTATATCTTCATTTGGTGTTCCAATGTGTTTTCGATCTTGACACTTCATAAATTGACGATATACACCAACATGTGTACCAAGTTTGGTTGCTCTAGCTCAAAGATAAAGGCAAAAAAATTGCGTTCATACTGACAGACGGACATTTCGCAAACCCAATATACTATTTTCCCTTCGGGAACGTAGTATAATGATTTCATTCATGGGAATATCTGAGATCCGGAATAAGCTTGATCTGCGCCTGCTATACACGAACCTACATTCCTAATTTCTCTATTCTTTCTCTAACTCCGAGATCCTTGCGTTCATACATACGATAGACAGAAGGACAAAGACAGATAGACTCGGCTATTGATACTGCTCAAATATATATACTTTATACTGTTCTGTATTCTACATACATTTAGTACAGATTTAGTACCCCCTTTTTACCCATTCGAAGGATACAGGGAGGAAAAGGCATTTCGTGTGGATATAGGTTAAGTTTTGACAAAGTTATGGGAGTTGGTAGTCTAGGAGGTAGCGTTACTATGGTTTTTAAGACTTAACAGATTTTTTGAATATTTACTAAATATTATTTAGCATGAATCTTGGCCGCAAATTGAACTTCGTCAGAATAAGTTTGGAAATGGTATATGTATTGGAAGTCCGCAATCGATTAAAAGTGAAATTTCGAGATATTAATTTTGAAAAAATTTAAATTTATGCAAATATGTAAATAAAATGCTTTGTTTTTAATTAAATATTTATTAAGTTGAAATGCCAAGTCAATTTAGAGTACAAAACATGTTCAAAAAGGTATTCCGTATGGTAATCTGTCATCTTTTGACAAAAGTTTGTTCAATTTTGGAAGACTCTGTGAGTTTGGAGCATTGTCAAAGGACTTGGCTTGATGGCACACGATGGGCACTTGCTCTGAGTAAGGGAGTTGAGTTATAAATGCTATGAATATTCGGCATGAGATCGCCTTGGAGCCGCCGTTCAATGCGAATCTCCAACCTAGTGCTAACATTTCATATACAAAATCTCAGCATGTTAGTCAAAATATTCTCTGAGATACAAACAGGTAAGCCAACGGGCTAATTGAAGCTTCTCTCGCCCATTTGAAGGTTGTAATAAAAATATGAATACAATACAAATTCTAATACTTATGATATGTGTAGAAGCGGGAATCAAAATAGCTCGATTGCATTAAGTTCAAAAACCCCAAAAGGGGGTTTTTTCACAGTGTACGAGGATTCAATTAAATGCTGCTGCAGAAATCTTCAAGTTGAATCTGAAGTTTAAAGTTGCAGCGACCCGAACCCAATTTGCAATTTGATCTTATCCCAACTAGTAGATGCTGGGTCTAAGACGCTGGACAGCGGTCAGGGTGGTGTGCAGGGAAGGGTTCGACTTAAGCCCCGCATAAAAACTAAACGGGCAGCAATCAATCGATTAAAAAGCAGCAACATTTTTAACACAGATTTCCAACTCCTTGGGCGCGTGGAGCAGGCAAGGACGCCCCGGGGACCCGCAGCTGATTGAACCTGAACTGCAGCAAAGCTGCTTGCCCCCACTCCCCGACTACGTTGCCCCTTTTTGCCACCACAGTCGCTACGTGCGTCGCTTATCTCGATATTATTTTGCCATAAAAAAGGAGCAAGGAGCAGGACACACACACACACACACACACACGCACACGTACACGTACAAGGAGAAGGCTTCACGTCATTTGTTATGTGACATGAATGGATCTGAGTATGGGAACGGGAGCAACTTAGACTTGGACATGCCACTTCCCCGCCCCACTCCCTTGGTCGCATGCAAAATGTTGTAAAGTAGCCAAATTGTGGCCAGGACACACAGAGACACAGACACGTACGGAAGGAGCAGCTCAAGTGAGTTAAGAAAAAACTCAAATAATAAAAAACAAAAAGAAGCAACCAAAGAAATGAGGCAGCCCAAAAGAAACTTTTCACATGTCACAACGTAGAGCGTGGGAGTGTGGCGAGGGGGGCGCAGGGTGGGGCAGCAAGCCGATGTCGCATGGAATGGACCGTAACGAATGCTGCGGGTTCCGTTGATTTCTGGCCGCGCCGCCTCACCCCGACCCACAACAGGATAACACACGACACACCGGACACTGCGACAGCAACCGGACCGGGACTGGGCCCAGGACCAAAGCCAGGACGTTGAGCACTCGGCTGCTGTCCACGCGCGTTTCAAATCCCTTTAGTTACACTGTTTCAAAATTAAATATTTACATTTCGTATGCGGCGGCGACGAACGCCAACGGGATGTGGATGTGGCAGTGGGGTGGTGCGGTGCGGTGCGGTGGGTGCTGCTGTGGCTGGCTGCCAGGATGAGCATGTGAGACGGAGGGTGGCGAGCGCTGGTGGTGACTCTGAGACACGCAACCATTTGCTTGGTCAGTCAGTCCACGACAATCTCAGGGGCGCCGCCTTGGCATTTTCAGGGGGAGCTAAGATTGATCTAACCTAAAACAACAAAACTCGAAATTGCCTAGCTTGGATAAAATTTCTGCATCATCCAAAAAGTTTTTCATACAAAAACTCATCCTTCATCCGATTGTTCCTATGGCAGCTATAAGTTATAGTGCTTCGATGTGTAAAAAATTTGGTTAGCCTCTACAAAACATACTGAAACTTTGAGTTGGTGAGTTTGGTTAAAATATCTTAACCATATTTGTATTATCCAAAAAGTTTTTCATACAAAAACACATTTGTCATCCGATTGTTTCTATGGCAGCTATAAGTTATAGTAGTTCGATTTGTACAAAATTTGGTTAGCCTCTACAAAACATACTGAAACTTTTATTTGGGGAGTTTGGTTAAAATATCGTCAAAAACATAGAAGTTATTCATACAACTCAATTTTCGGTCGATCGTATATCGATAAGTTCATATAATTCCAATCCAACGAAAAGTTATAGATGAAATATAGATTGTGCGTATAAAAATAGAGTTGCGAAATCAAAAACTAAGGTTAATACCTTATGTGCTATATCAATTGAATACAGCTGAAGTACACATTCGAATAACATATACAATAGCAATATCATACTTATATCTTTCTATGGACAGCCCCCTTGGAGCTACGCCTCTGCTGAATAAGCAGGTCTTTAACCATTTCATCTCTTAGAGAGATTTTCTCCATATGATTTCCGCCAGTTTCGCATTGTTTCCAATTTCCAAATCCATTTGCAGCTGCCCGCTGTGGTATCCCGCTTTAGCTACGCTCTCAATCTGGGCATTATCTATCTGGTATGTAGGATCTATCCAACGATTGGCCTGGTTAGTTTGGTAGCTCTCTTGTGTTTCTCGAATTGCGTTTATTTAGTAATTTGTTTGTCTGCCAACTTAGTCACGGTTTATGGTTGACATTTATTTTATGAGCGTGAAAAATATAACAGCTACCCCCGGGGCCAATTTGTGGTGCAGTGGTGCAGGTGGCACACACCACACAGACACCATTTAAGCCACTTGTGATTGCATTTTATTGATGGCCTGCAATTTTAGTGTTTGTCTCGCCAATTTTTCAACCCCCCGGCCAATTATTGATGCATTGATATGGATTTATGGATATATTTTGATTAAATCAGTGCAGCAGCCGTGACTGATGCTGTCCCAACCCTCCCCAACCCCAACCTCCAGTTTGTTTAGTGCAATCTGGGGTCCTTTGAGTGTCCTTGCTGTATTAGTTTCTTTCAGTCATTGTGAGCGCATCAATTATGTTATCAAGAGTCGGTGCTGTTTTGGGTCTCTCAACTGGCATAGAGAGTTATTGGCCTATAAACTAATCGCATAATTGCACAAAAGGTAATTATGCTTGGTCTTGTTAAGCCCCATCCTTATCCAGCTCATCCTGCGGCCCAGCCTCGTCGCATCCTTTTGTACACCTTTCGCCGGCAACTATGCCGCACATTTCCTACTGATTTTTCCAGTTAGCTGGCGAACTATGCGGCTTATGCGCTTCGCTGCTGCCAAGGAAGTGCCAGGACGCAGGACGCAGGCAAACAGTTGGAAAAATGCGAGCACGGACGGACAAACAGTCCGCTTTGTTTTGCGAAAAATTAAAACCAAGCTGTTGATAGCAATCACACACTTGAGGTAGCTGAAGTGATGGATGGCTGACAAGCCCAAGCGGCGCGACGCCAGCGTGCCAGGACGCGAACCGAGAACCAAGGACCGAGGACCGAGGACCATCTAGGATGTATGCATCAGTGGCAACGCCGTCGTATAGCCGACTGTTTCCGGCTGCAACGAGACCGAAGACCGCTGTCCCGCTACCCCGCTGCCCCGCTCCCTCCTGCCCGTTTGCCGTTTGTCGTTTGCATTTTCTTCTGTTTTTTGTTTTTGTTGTTTTTTTCTTCCTTTTTTTTTTGGGTTAACATCCTGAAGAGCCTCAGCCTGAGCCGGGTCCGTGGCTTTGTTGTATCGCATGTAAGAGTAGTTTCTGAATGTTTTCCTGTTGGCTCGTTTCTTGATTTGTTTGTTAAGCGTGCACTAATTGAGTTATAGAGCCCTGGGCACAGATGCTGCCGATAAGTATAACTAGGTACTATGAACAACCACGGCCAGATCGACGGCCAGGACATTGCTGCAGCTCAGATCCTTGCACTTGGCCGCCATTTGATCGATAACAGTATCATGGTTTGTCAACTGGGAACTGGTCAGTTACTGATTTCAAAGCTAGTGTATTTTGATTTCATCTATAAAACAAACTCAGATGAGATCAGATCTAGCTGATCAGTATGGTGATAAGGTCTTTAATAAAAGAGGAAGATTTATCACAGTATGGTGTGCATTTTAAATCCAGCAGTCTAAGATAACAAATACTTTAAGTAAATCAACTAAATACTCTTCCCATATTGGCAGCTTGCGTAACTCATCGAAACTTAACCGACTTTCATCCTTTCATCTCCTTATACCTGGCTCTGAAATTTCCAAACACTTCTCCGTACACATACAGGGTGTGGGGGAATATCAGTAATTTGCAATAGGTTCTATCTGCAGATGGTTTACTTGGAGAAACTTCAACTCTTCTAGTCTCAAGGATCGACGCGTTCATCTCAAAGGATAGACAGACTGATAGCGCCAGATCCAGTCGGCTTTTGATACGGATTAAAAACATTATTGTATATCATTTTTTGGGGTTTAGGGTGTTATTATATTGGGAATTGCTGTCATCCTTATTACTGGAATATTCAAGAATATATACACTTTGTCGGGTATAAGGATGACAGCAATTCCCAATTATTGGAATATAAAGGCATTATTTGATTATTAAAACCCCATATCCGTATTATATTAAGTTCTTCAAACTTAAAATCTGATTTTTCTTCCTTAAATTAAATTTGGAAAAATTTTTAATTCAAAATATTTCTTCAAATTCTAATATTAATTTGTATACTCTGTTCCCAAAGGGAAAAAGAGTATATTGGGTTTGCGATATGTCCGTCTCTCCGTATGAACGCTATTTTTTTCCACACCCTTGAAGCTAGAGCAACCAAACTTGGTACACATGTTGGTGTATACCCTCAATTTCTGAGGTGTCAAGATCGTTAAGATGTTGGCCCCCTGGACAAATCTGCATTAAAAATTGTTGGACCCCCCACCCCCTCCCCCACAACTGAGCAAAATCTATATCTCCCACACCTGTACAGGTAGAGTCACCAAATTTGGCATACTTACTAATGTTGACCCCCTGGACAAATCTGCATCAAAAATGTTTGATCCCCCCAACATTCCCCCACAATTGAGCAAAATCTATATCTCCCACACCTGTACAGGTAGAGTCACCAAATTTGACATACAGACTACTGTTTTTTCGCGTCTCATTCCGAAACCACAAATAAGCAAATTATACCGGGCTAGGAACAGAGTGTTCTGCAGTCGGGTACGTCCGACTGCAACGTTCTTACTTGCTTTTTATTTATTTGATTCATTAATATTGATAGTTCAGTTTACAAAACTTGAACTAACATTCGATTTTATATAGCGCTGGCTGCAAGAGAGGCTATTGTTATTATAATGTTTATTTGTAGATATTTGTATATTCGTTACTACTATTTAGTTTGTAGTAACAAAATTGTATGTAAATGAAATATTTAACAGGCTCGACGTCAACAATTCAGGGTGAATATAGAAAGGTAGATATTGAAAAGTATTGGCTGGTCATATAGCGCTATTTCGGATGCTGCCAAGCATTCTCATCAGTGACCTTATTCCTAGAAATTGTTGTCCAAACTTGTCCGTACATGAGTAGTAGTCGGCTAGATTCGAGCCCGAGTGCTCCCGTCTGAAAGGCGGATGCCTTAACCTCTGACCCACTTGCTGTCCGATCCCGGCTTGAACTAATTACTGCCATCAACAGGTCCATTTGAAATTCTAAGTCCGCACCAAAGCTTAAACCCTTTATCTAAGTTTCCAACCCTTACAGTTCTATTTTATTATTATTAGAACCACTTGTATTGAACTTTTTAATCACTTTGTAAAAGCTTCACTTTAATATCCCAGTGTAAGTTCGGTTGTATGTGTGAAATTACAATACACAATTGAAATCAATCGATAACTGAACAGACTTTATTTTCTTCCCTTGCTACACTGTCCAGTGTTATTAATACGTGTACTGCAGATTCAATTAAAAGCAACAAGATAATTAAAATAATATTTAGTGCATATTCATATTTCGCTGCTAAGATTCTAAACTCTTCGGATTAATTTATAAGTTAATTGCGGTCAGCGAAAGCAGTATACAACGTTATATCAAGTTGCAAGAAATATTTTGCTAATGATTTCTCCGAGCAACACCCGCAACAGCCGCTCCGCCCCCCTCGCTTGCCCGCTGCCCCGAAAGAGGTCCAATTAGCAGACGCTGCAAAATGAAAACATTTCTCACAGCTCGACGCTGCGCAGACGAGGCAAAAGTAATTAATTGCAACTTGAAGTTGAAGTTGCAAGTGCAACAACTTAAGAATATCGCCAGCTGGAAGAACGAGTACTCATATTCGTACTCGTACTCATACTCGCACTCATACTCGTACTCATTCGCATTCGCATTCGCATTCACAGTCGCATTTTGAAATGGCCAACCAATCGGCTCGAGAGCCGCATACTTTCTAAAGCAATTATCGAATGCCAGCCGTGTCCCGGCGGCTGTCATCGCCCTGGCGTCGCCAGCGTTTCAACAACCCCAGACCCCAAGATCCCAGCCAGCGAAGATCACAGGCCGCAGGCTTGCAGCTCCAAACTGCAGCGTCAATTGCACCGTGGGCTGCTTGTAGTTTCATGACGCCAACAACGCCTCATCGTGTTTGGTTAGCCGCCGTCAGAGCCGCCACCGACGCCACACGATGGCTGTTGCCGGGCTGCCCCGTACCCCATTTCTCCGCTGCCCCATTGCTCCGCTGCCGCGTTGCTAGCGATGGGCACAGCAATAATGCCGCCACACGATAGTTATCATGGCTGCAAGCCAAGCAACATTTTGTCAGCGGTTCGGTTCACGGTTCGAACCAATCTTATCTCTGTGCTCCGTTTGTGATCCCGCTTTTAGCAAGCCTTAAAACCAGGTTATAGCTCGAAACTTATTTTCCTATTTTGAAACAAAAGATTTTCACTTTAAGTGCATTTAAACGAATAAGTTTCTTCGTTATGTTTTTGTTTGTAGGGTTCCACATCATCCCTTCCCTACTCAGAAAAACTTGAGGATAATAATGAAAATTAAGCATTTCATTACATATATTATATTATTCATTGTTTTATATTTGAATTTGAATTGGTAATAAGTAGCATATCTTCCAGAAAAGTTTCATTATTTATTTCATGGATTGATCTAGTTCATTCAAGATCAAATTAAACAAGTACGAACGTTGCAGCCGGAAGTTCCTGACTGCAGTATACTCTGCTACCAGTCGGTTACAGTTTTCGTTATCTCGACAACTCATATGGGTTGGGTTGAGTTCAGCTAACTTTTGGCAGCTGACTTGGCTTACAGTTTCGTTTATAGCAGGATTTTCCGGGCTGGTCGAACCGGTTCAAATCAAAGCCGAGTTGCAGGCTCCTAAGTAAGAAATATTTAGAAGCAGAAATATCAAGCGAAGTTAAAGAAAAGCTGCTTTGATAATGCGTAAATTAAAAAACCAATGGAAATTGAGTTCTTCAATCTGTCATGCACTTCACCTTTATAGGTTAGGTTAGGTTAACTTAACCTTACTTTATGAACCATATGAGCACTATTCATAAAAGAGCAAAATAAAGCTAAGAAACCATCGATAGTATCGATAGTGGCATCGATTGTTTTTCCAGCTCTACTGTCTGTCTGGTGGGCCATGGGCTCCACTGGCTCCAACTCCATCTCCAGCTCCAACTCCAGCTCCAGCTGCTGCTGCAGCTTCAGTTCTGGTCGTGATCAGCGTCGTGTTCGCAAAATATTTCTACGCATGCCCATTCCCCAAATTGGCCTTGAGGCAATGATTGGCTGCTGCTGCCGCTGCCGCTGTCGCTGCTGCTGCTGCTGTTGCCTTCAGTCTGGGCCTGCACCACCTAGAACCCCCTACCGCCCCCTGCTGCCACCTAGTTGCAGCGCAAGTCCACAGCCCAAAACTGTGCCTGGCCCCGTCTCGTTTCATTTCGTTTAGTTGCATTCGAATTGCTTTGGTTTTGTTTCGTTCGCACTGCTTTGGCACATGTAGGCGCCTGTTGTGCCATACAGTGTGTGCCTGTGTGTGCGTATGTGTGTGCGAGTGTGTGTGTGCGTGTGCTTCTGTGTGTGTGTGAGGCGTTGATGGCGATGGCGCTGAAGCTGGCGCGCATGCGCAACGCAGCGACCACAAAATCGCATTGCCAGCCAGTCAGCCAAATGTTGTAAGACATATTTCGTTGTTGTTGCTGTTGTTGTTGTTGTTGCTGTTGCTGTACTCGTATTTTTACTACGGCTCTGTGTGGACCTCCCGCAGATAATTGCCCATCATCTCATCAAGTTCCGCCCAGCTATTTAAGTGCAGCAACAAAAAGCAATGAAACCCACAAAACAAGACACCAAAATGATGAACGCGACCACGCGAAGTAGAAGTAGCTGCCACACAGCCACAGATCCAGTCAGGGCCCCAGCCACAAGCTGTGGTCTGCCCCAGCCAGCGAGAGCTGTTCAAGCTGTTTGACACCCTCTCCAGATATAAGTATGCCTACTAGAGCTAAAAAGTAAACAAAAACAAAAAGTTCAGCTGTTATACCCAACATAAGTATCGAATTTGAAATGTGTTCGATAAATTTCAGAAATTCGTTAGAACAAATAGAAATTTCGAATTTGTTCCATACCATCGAAAGTTCGAGCTTACACTATCTATACCATCAAGTGAGAGCAGCATTGCTGCGTAAGCTCAAAGCTCTGCAATGCGCACAGAGCTTGCCCAAAAAAAGTACACTAATACTTGCACATTCACAGTTTTATGCATGTATTGGTATCCAAAGCTTCTTGTCTCAAAGGGCGCAGATTGTTTGATAAGTGGAGTTCGAGAGAGGTAATTTTAACCTGATAACTTATATAACTTATACAAATTATGTATGTATACTATATGTTCTGCAGGTCAAATAGGCTTCTAAGCTTTAAGCAACTTACTATCGTTGAGAAATTTCCAGTTTGTCCGTACAATCTCAGGAAGATTTGGACAACAAGCTGCCAAAAATCTTTCAATCAATTGAATGCTTTTCAAATCTTACTAAAGCCCTATGATTTCTCAGACTAAAAGCTGCTTATGTAGAGCTGAATGCAAACATAATCAATGATCTCACTAGTCCATAAAAGCTGTAAGCATCAACGATCGGAACTGGTCTGATCTGACAATCAACTGAAAGCTTTCAAAGCACATGTAAATAAAAGCTCTGAAGCATTAGATTGACCCACAAAGCAACAATAAACTGTCCATATTATTGACAATCATATTGAGTATTTAATGCACCGACGATCAGTTACTAAGCTGGAAGCTTTCTCAAGCACAGTTGCCTAAAACCTTTCAGTCCTCCGAAGGATGAACTTTTAGTAAAATGAAAAGTTCTTGCAGCGTTTTGAGGCAGCATCAAACAGGCCCAAGAAGAGCTGAGGTTACCCTCGCTGAGAACGTAGCGCCACCAACAGGCAGCAAGCAGTGGACAGGGAACAGGGAACAGGGTACAGCGGGCAGCAGGCAGCGGGCTGCAACAGGCCATCAATAGCACCACCGACGAAGACGCCAACGAAGACGGCGACGCTGGTCCAACCACGTTAATCGAGTCATATCGATTTTGGCGTGGTTCGTGTCTTGGACGTTTTACTTTGAGCGGTCAGCCAGCCAGCCAGCCAGCCAGCCAGCCAACCAGCGAGGAGGCACTTACACAGATCTCATCAGCAACGGTCGAGACGGCGACAGCAGCAGAGGGTGGCTGTGGGGGGTGGGGCGGGAGGCAGAGGCAAAAGGTAGATCGAGTAGACGTCGAGGTTGTTGTGGCCGGAGCCAAAAGATCATCTGCTGCGAGTGCTTCTAACTAAATTGAATGCAATTGCAGACGGTACCAAATAACAGCGAGCTAATGAATGAGTGTTGGCCAAATTGCAGGCTGAGACTGGGACTGAGGCTGCGGCTGGCCGGCTGGCAACTTGGCTAATATCTCAATTCGGCAGCGGACGGTTCATTGCACTTGGGGCCAGTGGCAAGTGGGGCCACCCACCCGGGCAGCAGCTGCTCCAGTTTTCAGCTGCTGCTGGTAAACAAGCCAAAGGCAGCTCCTCAGCACCAAAACTTCTAATTGAATGTAAACATGTGACGAGGCTCTGCTTGAGGCAACCCCCAGGTTAGCCAGGACTCCAGCTCCAGCTACAGTTCCAGCTCCAGCTCCAGCTCCTGCTCCTGCTACAGCTCCATCACCAGCTCCCAGGGCATTGTCATCCTGCATCCAAGTGGGCGTTGCCTTTATCATTTCTTTTGCTTGCCTTCTGTTTTCGACCAGCGCTGGACAACGCCTGTCAAACTTTCGAGCCATGTCATGGTTGTTTGTCATTGTTGTTGCTGTTCTTGTTGTTGTATCTTCCACTTGATGTTTTCTTGGCATTTTATTTTGTTTTTGTCATTGCCTAATGGGCACACTAGCCAAGGGGGCTGAATTTGCACCGAGATGTTGCCGTTGCTGTTGCTGTTGCTCTTGCTGTTGCCACATCTTCAACCACTTTTGGTTGGCGCTGCGCTGCCTTGAAGCAGCACTTGACCTGGTTCTGTCTCTGTCTCTGTCTCTGTATCTGTATCTGCTGCAGCTTTTATGTCGCTTTTACGATACTTAGCCAGGCTTAAGCTATGAATTTCAGCAGCTAATTGCTGCCGCTGCCACTGCCGCTGCTGATGTTGCATCCTGGCAGCACTTTGAGCTGCGCTTAAGACAACTAAACCAAATAAAATGCATTTTGTTAAACATTTATAGTCATGTTCTAAATCAAACATTCAGCACGTTTCCTATATTCAGTTCCAAGCTAAACATTTGAAATTCATCTAAATGTTGCTTTTTTTAGAGCAGGTATACAACTTTAAGTTGCAAATATAAATACACACACAAATATCTGCAATGCGCCCATTTTTATCATTTTTTACTCCCTGTACCCATAAAATGGGTAAAAAGGGGGTATTACATCTGTGCAAATGTAAGTAACAGACAGAAGGAGACATCTCCGACCCTATAAAGTATATATATTCTTGATCAGTATCAAAAGAGATTTCGATTTGGCCATGTCCGTCTGTCTGTCCGTCTGTCTGTCCGTCTGTCCGTCTGTCCGTATGAACGCGTCGATCTCAGCAACTACAAGAGCTAGATACACCAAATTTGAAATGTAGGTTCCTGTATAGCATACGCAGATCAAGTTTGTTTCATATTTCAGATATCTCCCCCCGTTCCCCCGCAAATCGATAAAAGCCGTTTTACAGTAACAATTTTGGCATGTACAATACTTTAGTCTCTCTTAATCTACTGTCCAAATTTCAAGTCGATCGGATAATAAACACGGAAGTTATTCACGAAAGAAGATTCAGTAATGCAGCGAGAGGGGGAAGGAGAAGCACAGCCACCAATTAAAATGCCTCGCTTGCGCTGTCGCTTTTGCCGCCTGTGTGCGTGCGTCTTTGTGTATGTGTGTGTGTATGTGTAAGTGGACGTAGATGTGATTGAATGTTTTAGACCTGGGTACAGGGAGTTTCGTTGTCGGGTATACTCGACTATAACATTCTTACTTGTTAGTAGTTAGTTTTAGGGTCAGTCTGACGAACTGAATCCTGAAGTTGCGGCCCAATCTAATAAATAAAATAAAATAAAATAAACGATAATAAATAAGGAATATATTTTCTATTTTATTGGAAACGGGGAAACCAAAACAATTCCCAATTTTGGGGACAACTCAGAAATGAGAGCAGGCATTTATTATTTGCTTAAGTTTCAAGAGGCTTTCAATTCTGACTTAAATTGACAAGAAACGATTATCAAATCGAAAGAAAATCGATTTTAAAATGAAAATATAGAACGATTGCTATTTGGTTTGGAATCGGGAAAACATAATCATAAAGCATTCCGAATATTATAGAATAGTTTAGTAATATATTCTATATATCATAAAAGTTACCATGATACATTTCTTAAATTACTCTTATGTATTTAAAAACAAATCGAATCTTCAAATTTAGAATAGCCCAGTATTTTATTATTGAAAATCGACCGCAAGAAACCTTAACAATATCAATACCATGGCTCCAACAGTCAAATTTCTTCCATTTTTGTATTGTTGCGCTCTTGGGCCCTCAATATTCTTTGGACATCCCCATAATACAACTTGTTGTGATTAAGTTTCATAGAGAATTCGGAAGTCTTACATACTAACATATCGATGATAAAGGATTCTTTTTCGGCATTCATCTTTTCTGCAAACTGATCTTTCTCATCTTTATCCGTGGATATTGTCGGAAGAAATGCCGCACAGCAATTGTTTTCATCCTTATAACAATCGTCCTGTCCATGAGACTTTGCGGTGTTACGGCTGTTACTTTCCATGTCCTGCTCCTCTTGCCTTTCATCTTCATTCACTTTCTCTAGTTTCCCATAAATGTTGAGCAGATCCTTGTATATTTCCGATACGTCCTTGAGCAATGCATTG
The DNA here is from genome assembly GCA_035043065.1 of Hirtodrosophila confusa. Lineage (NCBI taxonomy): Eukaryota > Metazoa > Arthropoda > Insecta > Diptera > Drosophilidae > Hirtodrosophila > Hirtodrosophila confusa. The sequence continues at coordinate 555,177 of JAWNNI010000085.1, forward strand.
GTGTTCTTGACGTGCCAATCCATTAACTGCTTGATTTCCAGCACTTCCCTGTGCAGGCTTGCAACGGCTTTTACCTCGGAGAGGACCTGGGGAATGGCCAGATTCATCAGAGTGCCCACATCCTTGACATGAAATTTAGCTTGCATCTGCGCCAGCGTCTCCAGCACAAGGCGCTCCACCTCCTTCTCGTCGTAGCACCCTCTGCCAAATGATGAATTACTTGCTTCATCACTCCACTTCTTTCTTTGGTTTGTCTGATGATCTCGTCGTCTGATAACGTTGTTCTCGTGGTCACTGGATGGCTCCTTATGCATTTTGTGCAGCAGCGTCTTCCTCACAAAGCGCTCTACCTCCTTCTCATCGTAGCACCCTCTGCCAACTGACGAACTACTTGCCTTACCGGTCAACTGCTTGCTGTGGGTTGTCTGTTGGTCTCTTTGGTTGATACCGTTGTCCTCCTTTTGCATTTTGTGCAGCAGCGTCTTCCGCAGAAAGTGCTCTACCTCCTTCTCATCGTAGCACCCTCTGCCAACTGACGAACTACTTGAATTACCGGTCAACTGCTTGGTATGGTTTGTCGGTTGGTCTCTTTGGTTGATACCGTTGTCCTCCTTTTGCATTTTGTGCAGCAGCGTCTTCCGCAGAAAGTGCTCTACCTCCTTCTCATCGTAGCACCCTCTGCCAACTGACGAACTACTTGAATTACCGGTCAACTGCTTGCTTTGTGTTGTCTGTTGGTCGTTTTGGATGATACCGTAGTCCTCACGGTCATTGAAAGGATTATACTGCATTTTGTTAAACTTTCTCAAGTTTAAAAATTTTAAAACCTTAAATCAAGAATTTGTATTGGAATTTCGTCAAATTATAATTAATATTTTTTTTTAGGTTTAGGTTGTTTCCTCAAACTATATAAATATATGTATCTATACTGGCTTGCTATGCTTAGGCAACGAAAATTTCGCTGACTTCTTTAGAAAATGAAATAAGGGGTAATCTGAGAAATTGAAAGTATGGGAGATCTGGTAAAGTTCTAATTAGTAAAACTATGCCCAAAATTGCGATAACTCATATTTTGAAGTTAATCGATGAATGGGAAATGTTTTCCTTTAGAAATATGACGTTTGTGTACAAAATATTGCCTTGAAAGTCTGGATTTTTGTATAGATTTTTGAAAATGAGATAAGATACTACAACAGTTTCCCTCGCAGTTTTTGTTAAGTTGTGGATGCGAATTTCAAAAATTGAAAATTGAATTTTAGCCAAGAATATCATCGTCCAGATTCAATGGACGAAACAAGGCCATGCAAAACTTGTGTTACTCTTACAGTTTTACATGCTCGCTTGCTTGCTGGCAGGTTTAAAAGCACTTGCCACCCACACACACGCACACACACCTAGTTACACACACGCACTCATGGGGGGCTAATAAAACATAATAATAATCGCAAGCGTATAAAAAATATATAATAAATTGCCAAAATGAAAACAAGAAAAATGCCGCCAGTTGGAGACCACCGAATAGGTTTTTGCTGCTGCTGCTGCTGCTGATGCTGGCGGCTGCTTGATTTACTGTTGTTGCTGCCAACACACACACACACACACACACACACAGATACACCAGTGTAGGCTTAAGGTATGAAGGCTGACGCCAATTGGCCTGCGCTGCTTAGCGCCAGAGCTGAAAAATCCCGAAAGCAAAAGCAAACCAAGACAGACAAGACATTTTTTGTTTGTTTTTTTCTGTGTATTTCTGTATAGACATTGCCGCCGCCGCCGCCTGGTGGCGCCTCAAGTAGCCGCCGCTGCCCCATGCGGACATTCGAGGCAATGGACACGGACACGGACAGGGACAGGGATACGGGCAGGGACGGGGACACGGGCAGGGATAGGGACAGAGATACAGAGGCACGGGCGCATAACTTGGAGACTCTCTTTGGAAGTTGAACGCTGGGCTGGATGTGGCGGCTTCTGATCAAACGACAGCGGCTGCTGCGGCCGCCTTCAATGCCCAACAACAACAACAACAACAACAACAACAATACAAAGCCCCAGCTCTAAAACAAAAGCGCGTTGGTAGCCACAAAATAAAGAAAAACAAAAAAAAATAAATAAAAAGAAACGAAAATCAAAAAAAAAGTGAAAATACTGAGCTGAGGCAATCCTTAAGTCGTGTTCTTTTCATGTCCTTTTGCATTTAAGTGTGCACTCGTTCGATTTTTTCGGATTGGATCGTCTTTATTTTGAGACAACGTTCAGCGCCAGCTTCAGCTTCGGTTCCAGCTTCAATTCCGGCTCCAGGTTCAAAGCCAGGCTCGTCGTCAAGTTATTCAAGTGGCGCCAGTCAAACATTTTTTTAAGCCACAATAAAAAAAATGAAGTTGCAAGTACGAGCAACAGCAACAAACTTTGGGGGCTGCACAACAATGAATGGTGTGTGTGTGTGTGTATGTGTGTGTGTCTGCTGCACAATCATCGATGCCACTTTCGATATTATCGATAATGGACTTAATTCTACTATTACATAGCTCATGATCAAGTAAATCATCAAAACCACAATTGGGAATTCAACAGGAATCAATCAATAAAATAGAACTCCTAAAAACTTGAAAACTTCGAATGCTCTAGTTGAGTATACTAGACTACGAGACACCCTGTTTCCAGTTCCAAAATTTGAAACACATCTTCCCACGCACACACCTATGCACCAAGCAGTTCAGCGGCATAGCAAGCAAGCAGAGCACTTCACTTCGCTGATGCTTTCCCCCGCTCCGCAGTACTGAAACTATAGTTTCTTGAATAACTTTTGTGTTTTTAATCTGATTGCCCTCAATTTAATCAAAATAAATCAATATTCCTCAACAAAAAAACTATAAAGTTAATCACTTCACCCAATAAAGATACTCAGCTTTTTATGAAATGACACATAATTTATAATTTCGTGGTAATTTCTTTATAATAATATAAAAAATGATTCGATGGACTTGCAGTAGATCAAGAGGGACCCAAGAATCAAGGCCATATCTTTTAAATATTTCAATTAAAACATTTTTGTGGATTTGCAGGGGTGTTGGGGGATATAGTCAACATTTGAAATAAACTTGCTTTGCGAGGAATCTACATTCCCAATTTGTTACGGTTTACAAGAGCCTACATACTAAATACTAACTGTCAATTTCATTTAAGTTTGTTTCAAAAATGAGTGTTATTATTATTTATTATAATTAATCTGGGATTTTGATACATTTTCCCCATATATCATACAATATTATAAACCATCAAATCTGTTTACTTTTCATTATATTATATTCAAGCTGAAAAGGTCACTAGCCTTAACTCTTAACATTAGTAAATATTATATGCGCCTATCGAGGTCTTTTCTCCGGTTAATCGATAGTTTTGCAGCTTTCCCTGAACACACAGTTGCACAGCTTTATGCTGTTATTATGAATACATAGTATAGTTATTAAGAAACACTTAAGTCCTTCGATAGTAGGGCTGGCGTCTACTATCAGTTATCAAAATGATCGTATCGTAAATGTAGCATTGCGGCACTTAAACTCCACCGCAGCGCTAATTTGTCAAGTTGAAGCGCTAGATATTGAGAGGGGGATGCTTAAGAGGGGTTGGTTTGTGGTGCGAAGGACGCGGGTGGCGGGGTGGTGCTGGTGCGGAAGCGCATAAAGTGAAAATTGAAAAGTCAGCGGCAGACGCGCGATTAGCTGACAATTTGATGTCAGGAGACAACCAAAAGAGCAGGCGATGTATCTGTATCTGTAGCTGTGTAGCTGTGTCGCTGTGTAGCTGTGTATCTTTATCTGTGTGTGTCTGCATCGGATGTATCAATTCGCAAGTTGCGCTTCCTTCCGATCACGTGGCGCAACGCCAACTGCAGCCGTTGCTTCCGCTCAGCCGATAGCTTCCGTCCGTCCGTCCAGCCAACCACCCTCAAGTCCATTAAAAAAAAAAAAAAAAAACAAAAATCAACCAAACACCCAAAACACTTCAATTGTGCCATGGACAGTGAGACGGGCAACCCCCTGCCGCCGCACTGCTTACCCCCTTCCCCTGCCATTCCGCGTGACAATTACTCATGAATACATTTTGCGCCTGGGCCGCCGTTTGCGTTTTATTTATGGTTTTATTTGTGGCAAACACAATGAGAACGGGCGGCAGGACGAGCAGGACACACACACTGTAAGCTCGCACATGCACAGCATTCGGTATATCTCAATGTATCTCAGCGTATCTCAATGTATCTCAATGTGGCGAGTATCTCTGCGTCGCGCCATAACCATAAACTCAATTTATTTATTAAGTTTTTATCGCAAACGTCTCGCAAACCGAATGCGTAATGTAACGAATCTAACGAATAACATTTGGTTTGGCTTTTGCCTGATTGCCAGTCAGCTATTAGATACGATTTCTTGCTTCTAGATTTGATGACATCGGTGTGCCGTGGCAACAACTTTGTGGGCAACTTGAGGCAACTATTGTTCAACACCAGCGTTAGTTTTGAACACAACTTGCATCCTCATACATAGATACTTGCCACACAAGGCATCGCACTTCAATGGTCCTTGAAGCACGCATTGTTTTCCAAACAAAACAAAACTTGACCGCAGATTATATATGTATATAGTTTTGATAGTCTAATAAGTTAAGCCATCGCTGTGTGTATATGTTGAGTTATCTTTGATATAAGTAAACGTATCTGTGCTTAAAGTTTATTGCAAACTTATGAGGAGTAAGTTTTAGCTCTCTCAAGTGGCTCTTTACACCCTGTTAACCATAAGACGGTTAAGAGCGGTTACTTCAACTGTGAAAATGTATTTAACAGGCAACATAAATAGGCAACATATTCTTAATAAGTTCTTTCTGTCCATATGTATTTATTCAAGGAGCTCGGAAGCTATATGAGCTAGAGGATTGTAATCGAAGTTCCATTATAGCGGGCGCAGGTCGCGTTTATTTCAAATTGTCATCCCACACTTCCGCTGTTCGTGAAATTCGATTTATTAGGTAAATTTTAACGATAAAAGTCTTGATTCTTAGCATGCATATTTGAAGCTTGACCTACAAAATGTGTTACATATGTTCGCATATAACCGCCTCATAAGAATTCCTCACCCTCGCCTAAGCAAATCGATAAGAACCTTATATCTTCCATAATTTTTAAGCTAGATACATGAAATTTGATATGCTGACTACTGATAGCCCAAATAAGGATTGTACCAAAGATTTATTTTGCTACGCCCATAAAGTAAGCAGAAATATACATACCTATCACACCTTTGTAGCTAGAGCCACCAAATGTTATATGAAAACTTCTGGCGAACTGTTTGCAGGCTTACAGAAATATCCTTTACATATATAAGGGTTCGGCTTAAATACTGAAAGAAACAGACATAGCTGATCAATATAGTCTTATGTGATCAGAGTCAACAATTTCAATGGAGAGTATTATGAGCAAAAAAGGATACACAGTGCCCTATGAGCGCTATAAAAGAGCTCAGAACTTTGGCAGTTGGAACCCTTGCTGACTAATTTTGATAGTTTTAATTGCAGTTGTTGTTGTTGTTGTTGTTGTTGTTGCTGCAGTGCATCATTAACGCCGCGCTGGTCGCCCATTGAAGCAACCATTTGCAGGCTGTTTAATGACACGGAAATCAAATGACGACGCAAAGCGACGTGCGTCGCCGTTGACGTTGACGTTGACGTTGATGTTGCCACCGTCAATTGCAACGCTTTTCCGCCACTTTGGTCAGCCCCCCTCCACCAAGAGCCTTGCTGCCTAAACTCCAACTGTGGGCACCAAACAGACATTTGCTTTAATTAACGAAAATTAAGCGCAGTCAACGACGACGTCAGCGTAAACGCAAACGCCAACGCCAACGCCAGCGTCGACGCCCACGCACAATGCGTGTCCCATGGGCAGCGCGGAGGGGCAGCTGGCGGAGATGTACGCGGGTGCATGTCAGAGCATTTGTTTTGTATGTAAATTAACTTAAATAGCCTAGAAATTAATTAGCAGCGATTGAGATCGCTTGATAATGACAACAGCAACAAACAGCCACAAACAACAACAACAACATCGACCACCGACTGTTCCGACTGTTCCGACTGTTCCGACAGTTCCGCTGGCTTAACCCTTTTCATACCCTGTAACCATTGAAATTGACAAGAGAGGCATATTAAAGCTGTGCGAACTTACTTTGTCTGCAATCCAATAATGTATACGATATATATATAGTATATATACGTAGTCAGCTAGTCATCATTATCTATCTTTATCTCAGAGTCTTGAAAGAAAGTAAGTGAATTTTCCTCCCAAGTCCCCGAAAAAAAATATAATGTTTCTCCTTCCGCGAAGCCAAAAAGGATTTCAATACACAATTTTCAATAAAAATTTGTATGTACCACTAGTTTAAGCTGCCAATAATGTAGTAGTGCACAAGTCACATGAATATACATGAAAAAGTATAATTTCCTGACATATTTATAGAGTTAATAAGAAGTAGGAAAAAGTTTGAATGATCTTTTCAAGCCAAAAATCGAATTATAAAGTGCGATTAGTATTATAAGTTAGAAAACGGCAACTTACAACCACAGGATACTTACCTTAAGATTAACCTTAGTGCTTCTCAAGCGAAACAAATAGTTTCCTAAGCGGGGGGAGAAACAGTGTTCGCTGCAAGAAGTGTACTGCTTGCACTTAAAGCATCACACTGCTTGACTGCAGGGCATCTCCTAGTTGAGCACACTCGACTAGACCATTTCAACTTGTTTGGCGCTCGATTTGAGCGGCGACTGCGACTCCGAGTGGCGTCGCCGTCACCGTCGCCGTTGCCGGCGCTGTCGCTGTCGCTGTCGTCGTCGCCGTTGCGGCGACAGTAATAATGATGCGTTTATCCAAAACGAGCATCAGATAAGCGTCCAGCCGCAGCCGATCGACAAGTTTGATAAGACGCCGCTGCGCAGTCGCTGGGCGCTCAGTGATAAGCCACAAGCCGAGCGAGCAGGCACAGGCTGAAGCCCCTGTCCCGTACCCTTTCCCTTTCCCATACCCGTTCCCGTCTCCGGCCTGGGGGCAGGTTCACGTTGAGGCACATTAACGAGGACGGGGGGAGGGCGAGTGCGAGGAGTGGCGTGTGCACATCATTCAAAGGCGCCGGCGTACACAAAACCTGAGAACCTAAAGACCGAAAAACCGAAACCGAAACCAAGACGAAGACAGAGCTAGAGCCGAGGAAGAGGGAAGGGAGTCGGGAGTCGGGAATAGGGAGCAGGGCAGAGGGTAGCAAGCAGCGGGGCAAGCAGAACCGCGACCGAGAGCAATCAGCTGTCATTTGGAGGCAAACAAAGTGGACATGACTATGGCTGCATTTCATTTCATTTGGGCCCAAAAGGGTTTCAGCCAACCATCAAAACGTAATGCGCTGCACTCACTAAGCAGACCTTCCATATCAAGTGGTTCTCTAATTGGATCCGTTTGAGTCACAAATATGATAATAGCAATTAATAAGATAACAGCAATATCATTAGGCTAATATCCTTGCCAAGTATGTTACAAACTCACATACCAAATGTTCACATTGCCTCTTAGCAGCTACTTTATTAGATACGGATCCGTTTTAAACCAGTTTTTAATTGAGTAGAATAGAAAAAAGCCTTATATCAGCTCAGATGTTGGGGAAACTTTATTAAATATGAAGAGGAAGCACCTTACAATTCTGCTACTATTTTATGCCAATGCGCGTATTAAATGGCTTTGAAAGTTTTCTCAATTTTTAGCATCTTTTTAGAACATTCGATCTGGCTTACGTGCAAATAAACAAAAAATGAAACCACCAACCCGTATACTAAATTTCAGCAACTTAGTTCAAATACTTGCTGAGTTATGATAAGAACAGAGCAATATGTTTATTATGGGCTAAGTGAGGAGTATTTGTCGTTATCTTAAGGAAACACACATGCTAGTAATGTAGCGCACAGTTTCAGCGTACATAGCCCAAGTGAACCCCTCTTTAAGGAGCACAAAAATAAAAACAAGCTGAAAAATAAACCAGACCAGACTCAGATCGACTCGAGTGACTGTCCGACTGGCTGGCCTGTCCGGGCTCGGGCTCGGGCCAGGGCCTCGGCCTGGGCCTGGGCATTGTGTGAGCCCAACTCAAAAGCGGCGCTTGAATTCGCAACGGCAGCGGCGCCGCGTGTCCCTGGGCCAGCCGACCGAATGCCCATTCATCGATCAAGTTGCAAGCGCCACGACGAGAAACGTGAGGCAACAGCAGCAGCATCAGCCGCAGCCGCAGCCGCAGCAGCAGCAGCAGCAGCAGATGAAGCAGCAACAACAACAATCGCCTGCCGCAGATCAGCGCTGCTCGTTGGCTGCATTTGAATACATTCGTATGCGGATTCGTATTCGTATTCGTATGCGAGTTTATCCCTGGAGTACCCCTGTCGCAATCTTCCCCCTACTCGCCTCCCGCCTGTCAAGCGGCTTGTCAGTGTCGCCAAAAAAGCAAAACGTCGTCTTCATCGGCAACTCGAGCGATCTTCTCATACTCATTCTCATTCTCATTCTCATTCTCATTGTCTGAGCAAAGGATCTGGCGTGCCGGGATTTTGTCTTTGATCGACGACTGTTTAACATCAGGCAACTCACCAACTCACCAACTGACTGCTGACTGTTCACTGTTCACTGTTCAATGTTGACTGTTGACTGTTGCTGATACCGTTTTGGCCCCACATTTGTTTGGCCAAAAGCCAAAAACCCTGCGACCCGCAATTGATTCGCAATTCCATGGCGCATTGATTTTGATCAACCACGACAGGCGCGCCTCAGTACACTCGGGTACCCCTGCGGTAACCTCCTTTGACCATCCGGCTGCAATTGTGACCCCTCCTGTTCCAGTTGGCCCCCCCTTCTCTTGGCTTAGCCACTCTCTCTCCTTTTTGGCTGGCCAAATCAGCGCCAGACGCAAATTTTATTGACAGCATCAGTTGGCAGTGAACGGTTCTGGGCTCGAATCATTTGGCACTCGTGTGAACGTGAGCTGCGCTTTCGTTTTGTGGTAAGCTCTGCTTCGGGGCTACACTGAGTGCACTCGCATATCATTTGGCACTCGGGCGCTTGTGTAGGCTTGGTAATCGAAAGGGGATTGGTTTATATGAGTTTTCCGAGTGTATTCGCAATATCTCAGCTGTATTCACTTGTCAAATACATCATATGAGCTATATACCAAGAGTTCTCAAATTTCATTGGGTTTTGAAATACTATGATATGTCTTCACTTGTCAATTGTAAAAGCTAAATTTTAAGCTACTTGCTAGGAGCATTCTTTCAACTGGTCTTCCTTCAGGCACCCCTTGAGGTACCGAGCAGTTTTTGTAGCACTTTAATGCTTTTCGTTTTAATATATAAATATGTATAAATTTATAAATTTGAACGAACTTAAAGCACCCCTACCATCCGAAGCATCCGTACCAAAGGGTAGCACTTATTTGCCTATTATTTGTATCCGAAACTTGGGAGTGTACAATGTAAGCAATTCAATCGCTTAGCTATTTGCTAAGATATTTCCTCCGACAGGTCTGCATTGAGGCACCCTTTAAATGGTGGTACCGAAGGGTATTATTTTGATCACAATTACATGCCTTTTTGAATATGCGTTCTTTTGTGAAAGTTCAATTCTGAGCAAATATGCTATGCGCATTCTTTCAGCTGGTCTGCGATCGGTCAACCTATTAAAGGGGTCGCTGAGGGGCTTAGTAGGCACTCATTTCGCTTTCATTTGGACGCCAAATTGCTGGGACAACCGCAAAAATTTGCCAGACCATTTGCACTTGCACCGTGGCATCACTACAAAGCGCCCCACGCTAATTGCGGCAATTAAGTGCACAGAAATCTAACGACAAAAATGTACGGCATTTGCTGACTCAACAAACCAACGACTGGGTCTGGGTTTGGGTCTGGGATTGGTGACTGGGGACTGGGTATTGGGCAGAAGATCTGCTGAGTTATGTAGGTATCCGCTACCTGCCTTTTGTTGTGCGGAATTTGGCGATAAATGCTCTGCGCCCAGTTGCGTTTGGCTTTTGAAGTTTAATAGCGCCGAGCGGTTGCGGGTATCGTTCAAATGACATGCAACAGGCCAAAGCAGCAACCGTCAGCAAACAGCGCACAGCAAACAAAAACAGCATTCTGGCGTTTTGACAAGATGTCAAAACCAGACAGACAATGGCCCAATCCAATGACAACGAATCGCGCATACTCTTACGAGAGAGCAACGATTCAACGTTACCTCGCTGAGCTAAAGGTAAAGAGAGAAGTAGAAAGCGAGCATACAAACAACCAATAGCGTTAGAACGTTAACGGACGAATAGGAAAGTAAAGAAAGGAAATGCAAAAAAAAGCGATTGTGTTCATTGCCTTGTTCTGAATAGCGATGTACTATCTGTAAAACGTTTACGAATGTAGCGCAAAGGAAAGCAATTAATAATTAAGTATTCTGAATCATAAGAGTAACGTTTGAGAAAAGCGGAGAAGGAGAAAATTTAATATCAAATGTGTTGCAGAGAGTAAAGTATGTGATCTTTAAGGACAGTGTACAAAAAGGAACTCAGAGAGGGAAATTATAGTTCGGGTTAATGTTGCGACGCTTAAGAATGCCGCACAAAATGGAATTGACATAATCAAAAGTTATCCTTTGAGGCTCAAACTGTTTGAACTAGCTAAGGTTGCCTGTTGGCTGTATGTGTATTGTATTTTTTTGTTCGCAAGCGTATAAACACTTTGATAGACGCCAGTGGATGTCACAGACGGCTCCAGCTTTATATTCGGATGGAGGGCTACTCCTACACTTGGTGCCTTATCTGGCAGAGGCAGGAAATTTGCGCTGCTTTGATATGATCGCCGTCGTGCCAGTGATTTTTGATGGAAGCATATTTCAGCTGTGTGTGTCTGACATGTGTGTAGCGCCAATTGGAGATTGCTGCTACGCGCCACACTTGGCTGGGGGCAGCTTGGCTTGTGGTTAAATCTCCCACACTCACTCTCTCTTTCTCGCCCAGCTTCCTGCTGTTGATGCCACGTTGACAAGGCGATGACAGATTTCTGCGAATTTTTCGCGTTAGGCTTTGAACTTTTGCATTTGTTTTGTTTGTATTTGCTGCTGCCGTTGTTGCCGTTGTTGTTGCAAGTGACGTTTCGCAGCGCCGCGGCGCTACTGTTTTCGCTCAAGCGCACAACTCTCTGGCGGCACGGAACGGCCGCCAAGTGGCGCTGCCCTTTGATGCCAAGCCCCAGTGGCTCCTCAATGCCTCCGCAGTGGCTCACTGGCTGACTCTGTCTAACTGGCCCATAACGGTTTTAGAGATGCGACTCGATTTCAGCGGAATTGCTAATAGAATCACGGAGAGTCGACCCCAGTTGATTTTTTATCAAAGGGTTGACTTTGTCTAAGCGCCTGACTGCTCCTGCTGCTGTGAATTGCTGCTGCAGATTACTGCGGGCTATGCTGCTGCTGATATAGCTGTGGCAGCAGCAACAACCACTGCACCACATCCACCATCCACCTGATGGTGACACGTAGCTCGTTTAGCCAAGCGCCGGCTGTCGGCGCCTGTGGGAAAATGTGGGCAGCCGCCGTTTGACGTTTATTAGCTTGGGTGTGGCACTGCTCAGCCTCCCGCTCGATCCATCCTCAGCAGACCCGTCGCCCCCAGCTGCCGCCAGACCACTCTGCTCTTTGACCACTCTGCGTAAAATGTGTCTAGAGTTGGCTTTAACCTGTCCATTGCCAGGCAGCGGGCTGGCCAATAATGCTCCCTAAATTGTAATCAATTTAATCCACTGATAATTGTCCTGCCTTTTCACCAGCTATTTCAGTGCTTATCTGAGCAGCAACACTTCAATATCATTATTCGTTTTTAAACTATTGATTTAATTATAGTTTAATAGAATTCATTCAAATAAACGCCATAGAAATCAGAAATCGCCCTAAAATAAAGATCACCCTAAAAGCCAGAAATACTTTCTATTTAGTAAAAATTATTTCCTAATTTAGGAAGTATATTTCTTAAATTCTTTAGTTACAAAAGTATGGCGAGCTTCCGCATTTGAGAGCATTTGTCTTTATATTGTATATATATTACATATTATATATTATATATTATGAAGTGTCAAGATGAATTTTCATCTTTCTCGATTCAAGATGATGCAAAACTCGAGCTATTCCAACTAGAATTGTTAAATGCCACCCAATAATTAACTCAAAATTGATTAATGACAAATAAATAATAGAGTAAGCAAAAGCAATCCTGCTGCTACAGGGTATCCAAGTATATATTGATATTCAATACACCCCATGCAGGCCTTGAATCGACTGCTAAACTGGCTTCTATGCCCAGTCAGAGCCACAGGCACGCGATGGGAGGACTATGAGATGAGATGAGTATCGCCGATAGCTGGGCGACATTTGTGGCTAATGGGGGCGGAGATAGGAGGTCGGAGGTCGGAGAGAGGGGAGCACAGCGGGCACGACGATAAGGCCCAGTTAACAGTTGTGAGCTACCAGCTAAGATAGAAATCAGCTGATCAATCGGTTCGCCAAGGGAGAACGTGAAGTTGGCTCATTACGCGTCGTCTGTTGGTTAGTTTTCGGGTGAAAAGTGTGAGTATGTCAAAATATTTGCACTGTGTGGGAGGGAGGGCGTGCTGTGAGGGGTTGCTGGCCAAATGGATTGGTAGTATACCACTCTCGTGTATCTATATCCAAAGACGCGCTGCATCCAAAGTTGAGAGTTGACAGTGTGGCGAGTGGCGAGTGGCAAATGACAAAAGAGGCCGCCCGCCTGCGTCGGGCCATTGAGATTTAATTGCAGCAACGGCAGTTGAGCAATAAAATTTATGACCTACAAATAATAGGTCTTGTTCAACAGACAACAGACCCAATGCCCAATCGATGGGCTTTGATGAATGGGCCCAAGCCGACAGCGACAACGACAACGATAACAACAACAACAACAACAACAACAACAACAACAACAGCAACAGCAATAAAAACAACAACAACAGCAACGAGAACAACGCTGACGTTGACGATGTGCGGCAATTACGCGTAAAGTGCCCAAACAACTGGCGTCGAACCGGGGGCGGAGGTGGCGGCGGGGGTGGTGCTGCTGCTGCCAGGGGTTGCAACGTGTGGGCGATTCAACAGAGTATCGATCAACTGATCTAAAGCTGGAGTAGAATCGATAGCTCAATCGATAATATCGTTGGTTCTTCAGACACGAGTACTGTTTATGGATAAGTCACAAAGTTATCGATAATTCTATGAATTGAAAGCTTATGTCTTAACTTTCACATTCAATGAATCAGTGAATCAATTAATTTGATTTGATTATAATTTGATTAATTTGATTATAAGATTAAACACATTCCTACATGCAGTATATTCAGACATCATTTTAGATTAAGGGCCGATTTTTCAATGTCTAAAATAAAATATACAAAAATGGGTTTAAGCTTAAGCCATGCGATTCATCTCCGCTCTCTGGAAGATTTCTTACACTCCAGAACCATCTGGTTGGCTTTAACAAGCGCCATAAGATCCGTTTCTTCCTCTGCTGTACAATGTTTCTACCACTCTCTTTTCATTTTTACCAACTACTAAATTCACTTTAAAAAATGTAGGACAATAGCGACTAATTTATACAGAATTTAAAGATAAATGTATTACTTATTTGGTCACAAGCAGAGCTATTATATTATATTATTATAGTAGCCATTATTCTAAGATTATAATTATTATATTGTTAAAATTTCGCTTATAAGATTAATTGTTGTTCTGAGGAAGTTGCATGGACAAAGAAGTGTCTTTCTGAGTTTCAAGTTTTATATTTCTTGCAGACTAGATTGTTTGTCTTCGTGGACGTAGTATATCTATATTTTTGGTAAAGTAGATAAACTTTTAAGTTGAATTTAAGTTGTTTTAAAATATGACAGAAAGACAAAATGTATTTAAAGTAACAAAAAATAAAACATGCTGTAAAATAAATAATTTTATTTGCATTTTGTTTTGTAGTGTACGAAATATGCGGTATTATTGTTAGTTTAAACTATCACACTCAGAAAAATAAATGCCCTGAGATGCAGAAAGACGCCATAGTGTATAGCCTCATTTGTTATCTGAATTTGGGAAATATATATTATTAACAAGTAAGAATGCTATAGTCGAGTAAACCCGACTACAAAACTCCCTGTACCCAGGTCAAAAATTTTCGATCGCATCTACGTACACTTACACATACAAACACACATACACAAAAGACGCACACACACGAGCGACAGCTTCAGCGCAGCGCAAGCGAGGCATTTTAAGTGGTGGCTGTGCTTCTTCTTCCCTTGCGCTGAAGCACTGAATTTTCTTTCGTTAATAACTTCCGTGTTTATTATCCGAACGACTTGAAATTTGGACAGTAGATTAGGAGTGACTAAAGTATTGCACATGCCAAATCCCAAAGCTATATCTTGAAAATTGTTACTGTAAAACGGTTTTCATCGAATTGCGGGGGAACGGGAAAAGATATCTCAAATCTAAAATAAACTTGACCTGCTCCCGCTATACACGAACCTACATTCCAAATTTGGTGTCTCTAGCTCTTATAGTTGCTGAGATCCTTGCGTTCATACATACGGATGGACAGACGGACAGACAGACGGACATGGGCAAATCGAAATCTCTTTTGATACTGATCAAGAATATATATACTTTATAGGGTCGGAGATGTCTCCTTCTGCCTGTTACATACATTTGCACAGATTTAGTACCCCCTTTTACCCATTTTATGGGTACAGGGAGTAAAATGATATGTACTAAACAGAAATTATTTCTGGGCTGACATATCTTAGAGGGCGATTTTCTGAATTTTGTGGCATTTAGTTTTCTGAGTGCACCAACTAGTACTGTTGTCGAGTGGCTGAAACAAAGCGTGTTTTCCAGTAGTGGTGTTACAGCAAGGATGACACTATCGATAGTATCGATAACTTATAGTTTTCGAGAATATCACACGCATTGAGAGCTGTCGCTAGTGTAACACCTCTATTTGCCAGCTCGACTACACGCAACTTGCATAGCTGTAAAGCAGCGCCACCTGCCGGCAGATAACAATAGACGAGGCGCAAATATATCGATTACCAGCCGCAGCTGAGCCGAATGGGCTAGAGGGAGATGGCATGATAGCGATTGAGAGCAACTTTTTGTAGGTTAGTTTGTTGATTGGTTTTGTTGCCAGGGCTGAGTGGTGAGGGGTGAGGGAGGAGTGAGCTGATCTCGTTTCAGGTAGCAGAGGCTGCTCAGGCGCACTTAATGGCCCTAAACGATTTGGCCCATTGTTGCCTTCTATCTGTTAAGCACCGCGCCCGCCCTTCCCCCGCAAAGTGTGTGCGTGTGTGTGTGTGTCTTTTGTTTTCGCATTGCATTGTAATCGATAGTTTTCGCAATGCAACAATTGAAATCAATGAAATTGAGAACATTTGCAGCGAATTGAGGATAGACAAAAAAATAAATAAATAGAAAATAGAAGAAAAGCATCAAATAAATAAAGAAAGAAGAAAATGGAATTTCGTATGAAATAAAATTGAGGGCTTGCAGCAATTAAATCTACTTGACTGCATCCAGAAACTGAAAACCTACAAACTATCTGTGCACCCCCATAAAAATCAAACACTGCCAATGCCCATATATCAACTCCAACTCCAACCCAGCTAACATTCAACATTGTGGTTGCTTTCAAATTTGGCTCTAGACAGCTGTCCGGATTGCAGGCCAGGAGGAAAAAAGGAACAACCATTGGGAACAGACCCTTCAATTGCCCCTGCCGCTTGATCCACAACATAAACAGATTTGGCGAAATTGAAATTTCGAAATTTGGAAATGTAATAAGACAAAATTTAAACCAATAATTACACCCTGTACCCATCAATCGGGTAAACGGGGCAGCTAGAAGTGAGCCAATGTATGTAACAAGCATCGTCCCTATAAAGTGTATATATTCTTGATCTGCATAATCAGCTGAGAGCTGTATGAGAGACTGTAACAGCTAAAGATTATAGTTATAGTTACATTTAGTATGTATCAAATCTCAAATCTTAAATATTTCATCCTCCCACAACCCCCCAGGTCGATAAAAACAATTTAATACGAACATTTTAAAGATATGTCCGTGATTTTTAGTAGGTATGATAAGTTCAACACTTTTCATTCATTGTCCAAATTTCAAGCTGATTGATTAATAAACACAGAAGTTATTTAAGAATCAATTTTAGTACGGCCACCAACTGAAATGTGCTGCTTGTTTGCACTGCCGCTAGACTGCTTGAATGTGTGCAATTGTGTATGGGCACAAATATGTTAATGGGGAACTTCAGTCGAGTATACAGAGTTGTTTCGTTGTGGGAAATACTCGACTCGAGTATACTGTATAGAACAGTCTTAAATACTGGGTCTCATCAGTTATATATAGTTTTGCAATTAATATTGAAAAATATATATAATGAAAAAGCAAAAACCGACTTATATTATGACAGGGTATAAAGCTAATAAAACAAGAAGGAACGGCTTTCTTCGGAGTGCCGGAGCTATATACCCTAGCAGCAATGTTTTTTATACAAAACTCAATTTTCGTCTGATTGTTCCTATGGAAGCTATGTGGTCTGATTTTGATCAAATTTTAGGACACTATAGTTTGGATGTAATACAAAAAGTTTTTCATACAAAAACTTATTTTTCACCCGATCCTATGGCAGCTATGTGATATAGTTGTCCGATTTTGACCAAATTTGGTGAGATTGTATAAACTCTTCAAAGTTTGGTGAGGATATCTATCTATCTATAAACAAACAAGTTTTTCTTACAGAAACAAAGTTTTTGACCGATCATTCCCATGGCAGCTATATGTTATAGTGGTCCGATCCAGCTGGCTCTGACATAGGAACTGCCTGCAACAAAAAGAAGCACCTGTGCCAAGTTTCAATTTGATAATTTTAAAACTGAGTGACAAGTTTGCATAGAAACAGACGGATAGACGGACATCGCTATTTCGACTCGGCTATTGATGCTGATCCAGAATATATATATATATAGTTTGTTGGGTCGGAAACGTCTAAGTGGCAGTGCATTACACATTTCGTGACAAAATTATAATACCCTCTGCTAAGGTATAAAAATGAATATTAAACACAACTTTGATGAAGATTGGCGATTATAAAAGTTGACTCAAAGATATTTTGTAACTAATATGACCATTGGATGATGTGACTATGGAGGACTGTGCAGTTCTGATGTGACGATAGGAAACCATATTGCACACAGAAAATGGTATATGGGATTGAAATTAATGATAATTTGGTGAACCTATGAAGTACAATAAAATATCTTTTAGAAACTAGTGTGAGCATGAACTTACAAGATAAATTAAGCATACTCTGATTACTTGCACGGTGACTAAGTATTTTAAAACTTAACTGATTGAAGTATATAAACAAGTAAGATCATTGCAGTCGGACGTACCCGACAGCAGAATACTCGGCTTCAAGTCCGGTATAATATGGTTATTTGTGGGATGAAAAGGAGAGAAAAACACAGTAGTCTGTATTCCAAATATGGTGAATCTAGCTGAACATATGTTTGAGATGTGGTCGATCTTGACACTTTATAAACTCAGGGTATACATCAACATTTTCTTAGGAATTTTCTTTTGAAATATGGTTCTTACCTCTTTGGTTGAAACATTATGCGTCATTTCATTTATTTTTCTTAACTCTTCTTGCTGCTCCCTCTGCGGTTTTCCCCCTCTTGCAAGAAACATTTGGCATAGCAGTTGCAATTGTAAGTTCAATTTGGAAATCCCAGTTACAAATTGCCCAACAGTTTGTCAACCGACGAACCGACAACAAAGCCGCCCCCTAATTATATATAATATGTGACAACGTCCAAAGCAGCGCTCCAATGGACGCTTGTCCACATTGTCCACCCGTTCACTTTGTTCACTCTTTATTGTTGTTGTTGTTGTTGTTGTTGTTGTGGTCTTTCCCTGTTCGCTCCAGTGGCGGATGCAGTTGACGCCCACACATTGCGTCGCCTCTTTACATAATTGAGAGTTTCATGCGAACCCCGAACAATGCAATTGTTTTGCAAGTGCGTACTGTCTGCCCCTACCCGAACTCTCCCTCCCACACCCTGCTGCTGCTGCTGCTGCTGTTTCCAGGAGCATTTTGTCACAGTGTGTGAAAGATCTTCAAGCGTAGCAACAACCACAAGGGTTACGCTTCGTCTGTCGTCTAGGTGAAAGTACAGCCCGTTGGGGCTCTTAACGCTCCCGACTTCGACTCTCCACTCCCACTCCCACTCCCACTCTCCACTCTCCACTCCACACTTCCTCCACTCTACACTCCTACGATCGACGTGGTCAGTGGCCAGTGGCCATTCGTTTGTCTTCTGGGTGGGCGCCTTCAGTTTGGTCAGGCGCGGAGCGTGCAGGCGGGTAGGTGTAGCCGGGGGGTGAGAGCATTTTGCATAACGCGACAACATCATGTAAGCTCTGCTCTCTCTCTCTCTCTCTCTCTCTCTTCTGTTCGTTCATTTTCTCAGGCCAGGCAATCAAAAACGAGACGCAGACAACGAGCAAAATTTGAAAAGCAGCAAAGTGGAGGCGACGTTTGCCAGCGTCGCCATCATCATCATCCAGAGTCTGTCCGCCAGCCTCCCTCCTGCCGCCCCCCCTCGACCATCGTACAGCGTCGTGCATTTACAATTTTCTGCGAATTTCTTGAAATCTGAACGAGCAACAACAACAACAACAACAGTAACAGCAACAGCAACAGCCAAAGTGCTGGAAGTCGCGGCACAAAGTCGCTCTTCCAGCTGCCTACCCTCTCGACTAGCCCTTAGCTCCGACTGCAACCCCTGCCCCCGCTCCCACCCGCTGCACACGCAGCTAAGTGCCGCCCCTGCTTTTCATCTGCAGCCACGATCAACTACCCTCTCCCCCCAACCGACCGCCTGCCTGCCCCTACAGCATATTTCAGTTTTCTGAATTTATTCAACAAACTGCCCGCCCGCCATCATCGCTTCGCAATTATAATTAAGTTTAATTGAGTGATTGACGTTTTTAGAGAGTGCGCGGTCACCCACAAATCTACAACAACAAGCAGAGCAACAACAACAACAACAACAACAACAACAAACCTCAAATGGCAACGGAAGAGATTATGAAATCAACAAACAGGGCGAACGACGTTGACGATGATGACGGCGACCCGCCATAATCACAACAAGTCAAAATGTTGAAAGACAATAACAACAACAACAGCAACAACAGCAACAAAAACTGAAACACCAACAACAACGACAATGGCATCGCACAACCCGCTCGAAAATTGTTTTTCATACGCCCCGTTGGCGGCGTGGGTGGTCACCCCATTCCCCGTCTCCCCGTCTACCGTCTACCGCCTGCAACTCCAGCCCAGTCTCTCAACAACATTTCGTTGCCCCGTCTACACCTCCCCGTCGCCCGCTACTTAAATAGACATCGCTGGTTGCTGTTGCCGTTGCCGTTGCCGTTGCCACATGCCGCCGCTGGCCACTGGACATTGCACAAATTCGTCGCTTGGCCCAACAACAACAACAACAACAATTGCAAATGTTGACAATTTCTTTCGAATCAATTTTTGGAGCAGCACGGGCGCAGGGTTGCCTTCAAGCTCTCATCTCGTATCATTTGAAGACCACCCACTCCTACAGTTAGATACATCGAACCAACTTTCAAGTACTCGTATATTACACGTACTATAAGGAGATCACTTCAACAAATCCTCCAGCTGAATGGGTCTCTATTACTAGGAATAAAAAACAAACTACTTAAAACTATTATTTGGTCAAATAAGCATATTCATTCCAGTTATAATATAAAAGCTATCTAGTAATCCTATAAGTGGTATATACATATATAGTCATACTTTAATCCATAAATAATTGGCATGAGTACTAATGTACTTATATTCTTGCCATAGCTTAATGTGAATCTATTTTAGCCTAAAATGATTACTTTGAACTAGCGTAATTCATTTTCTCATTATTATTGTTGGTTGTCTTATAAGATTAGTGCTCTATAAGAGAAGAAGAGAAGAGAACTTCCTCTATCTTTGTCTGTCTGGGTCTTTTTCTGAAATTTTTCTTACAAATTCTTATATTTTCCTATTTCAATACCTTTTCCCTGCTTATCCTAATTGGTAAAACTATTCCTATTTAATATGAATATCTCTAGATGTTAATTAATATTAAACATCCCATCCTTACCTCCAAACATATTCTTATCCCTATTCCTATTCTTACTCCTGCTTCCATTCCTAACCCTCAAACCATTGCCATCCTTTTTATCTTAATACTCCAATTCCTGGTCCTAGCCATATATTTAATAATAATTCTATTATTATCCCTATTCCAATCCTTATCCTCTTTCTATTCCTTCCGCTATCTATCTTCTTTTTTATAGCCATTTACACTCTGTCCATCACAGATTTGTCTTGGTAAGTCGACTGATATTGAGATCTAAGATCAAGATTTTCCGAATCAATATCTTCATCTACACCTTCTAGTCTAACTCCAACCACGTTTTAACTTAAGTGTATCCATTATGCAGTCCAAAACGCTGTCATGGTCTCAATTATGTATGGTAATCTAAGCCTTTTATAGCGACTGAGGGGGAAGGGTAACCTTTTTCTCCGCCGCTTGTGCCAAATTGTTTGTCCAATCAATGAGTTTCGATTGGGACTCCCGAGACACGCATCAGCTTATGTTAATTATAATGTTTCAAATAAAAGATTATACAAATCAACCGTTAGGTGTTACAAATGACCAAACACGCAACCGACAATCGACAACAGCTCCACGTTAACTCGCAGTGGAGGCATGCGGCATTTTGTGATGGAGGGGGTAGGGGTAAGGGTAAGGGTAAGGGTAAGGGGTAAGGGGTACGACCTACATGTCAGCCGCGTGCGTTGCCCATTTTTAGGGCTTTCAACGCGATGATCGTTGATTTTGATTAGATGATGACCAGTAAAGATGAACGAACGGATGCTGCGCCTTCAGCCTTCAGACCTCCGACTTCAGACTTCAACTTCCAATCTCCATTCATGCCATCCCTACCTTCCGCCCGCCCTTGTCCACACCCTGTATCATTTGCCACTTGGTGTCGACTGTGCGTGCGTGCATTTTATTACGCGCGGATGTGATGGGTCTATTGAGATTGGCCGTTAGAGACCCAAACTGAAACTGAGACCGAGACCGAGTCGGAGTCGGAGTCGTGGTCTGAGACCTGGCCTGGCCATTGTCGAATGGGATTTTTATGGCCAGAGATTTTAATTGCGACGAATATGGTTAAGAAGCTGATCGCTTTGATTATTAGCCAAACAAGTTAAAGTTAAGTTATGAATTTGAACACTAGCAAACATTTGCATCCTTCATCCTAATTAATACTTTTTTACGACTCTTAAATGTCATATCGTATGATAAAGTACAAAATAAAACAGTTTCAATTTCAGCAAATGGAAACCAACCAAAAATATGCTCAGTTCTGTTGAGCAACTAATTGCCTTGACCTCAGTATAGTATTTAGATAGAATGTTGCCTAAATAGAGCTCATTAAAAAGAATTTGAAAAATTCTTGAAAAATATAAATGTTTTCGGGGCTTAGCTCAGAGCTCTACGTACTTATCGTAAGCCTAGTATTAAAGTGCATACATTTAAAAACCATTCGATTTCCAATAGCTTTTATCAAAAACTTGGAGTACCGCTTACCTGCTTTAAGCATAAGTGGTCTATAAAGTTGAATTCCCGCTTAAATATCCCATTAATTATAGCCGCTAAAGGAATTGATGCAAATCTCTCAGTTCACTTGGCACCTTAATGGCTGATTGCTGATTATGCAAATTAATGTGTGTGTGTGCATTGGATTTGCACCTGTTGAGGTGTGAGATTGTCGCTGTAATTGCCCGGAGGTACCATCGTTGGGCTGCGTGGGCGTCAAAGGTGTAAATATTTATTGACAGCCGCGTATCAGTCGCAAGTGCAATGTTTAATCATCTGTATGTGGTTGCGTTTGTATTTGAAATTATGCCAGGCAGAAGAAACATACATTTGACAATCAATCAAGTGCATTAGTTTCAGATTAGTCAGGTCAATAGATATATGCGCATGCCAGAGACTACATATAAGAGCTGGAGTCAGCAAATTTAGTATGTAGCTACCCAACACATAGGATGATCTATTTAAATTTTGATTACTTTTACCAGACGGCCTCAAATTAAGAATTGGAAATGAACAGCCAAGACTATCAAATTCAAAATTGATCTTTCTCAGATATGCTGAGTATATATCCAAGTTTACGAATAGAGTTTCTTTCAGTCAAGCACTCTCTCGGTGAGCTGTTAGTTTTACAGCTTTGTAAGCCTCTTTGTTAATTTTGCTACTGATTTGTATGGGAATCAGAAGAGTGTCAAGGTGGCCAAAGCTAGTAAGGTCGGAGATCACTTAAGAACCCAAAGGAATCGATAGTTTTCAATTAGCTCAAACCACGAACAGTACCGTTAACAAACACTATTTTGTTGATTTGCAGAGATGATAAAATTGGTTACAATGACGTAAAAAGAAACGATTTAAAACAATCAATAGTGGTTAAAAACAATCGATGAGCACAGCCGCATTCGATAGTATCGATAACGCCTATCGATGAAATGAATTGTGTGCTGGAGTTGCATAATTGAGCACTGGCCAGTGCCAGTCTTGGCCAGAACGTTATAGCGGTGACTCATTTGGCCAGCGATCGACAACGGACTTGATGACTTTTCGCAGGCTCGCTTACAGTTTGAGGGGCATTGTTGTTGGCCACCGCGACGCTGGACCATATCATAATAAACCTGTTCGTTTAAGCTTGTTAAGGCGAGGCCTCCAACATGATGATGACGATAATGATGATAATGACGACGATGAGGCCTCCTCTTGTCATAATCAAAAACTTCAGTTCAGTTCAGTTCAGTCATAAGCGGGCGGACGCGAAGCCTCAACTTTGTTTTGGGCTGCCCCTCGCAGACCCTGCAGCGTGTTGTGTGTGTGTGTGTGTGTGTGTGTGTGCGTGTGTTTGTGTGTGTGCTGTGCTGGCAGATGGGGAGGTGTAGAGGGGAGGTGATCTTGCTGTTGTTGTGGTGCTTGTCGTTAAAGTCGTTATTATTATTTGTGGCTCTTTAAGTGGCTCATTCGCTAACTGCACGACGACGTTGGCGATATTCGTGTGCCTTCGTCTTCGCCTTCGTCTACGTCTTCGCCTTCGTCTCCGTCTTCGTCTTTGCCTTTGCGACTGGCGTCGACGCGGACAGCGACGCTAACGCGGACAGCGACAGCGACGGTGGTCCACTTGGCGCTCTCGTGAATTGATTCATAAAATATTATATCATTTTTTCTCCTTTTTTTTGGTTTTTTGTTTTTTTTTTGTTTTTTGTGGATCGTTTGAGGCTTTGTAATTAGCGTGCATGTTTACCCGAATAATTTCACTTCATGGCGCTCGTTGAAGAAGTTATTATCAAGTCTGTGCTTTGGGGCACGAACCGTACGCGACGTCCGCCAATTAGCGGGCTCCACTGTCCAAAATGTGCTGCTGCTGCTTCAGCTTCTTCTTCTTGCTGCTCTTTGTTTTTTTTTGGGCAACTGTAACGGAAGGAAGTGGCCCCGCCGTTCGAAGCTTGTGGGTTGAAGCTAACTCCAATCCCAATCCCAATTCCGATTCTGATTCTGATTCTCCGTCCTCGGCAGAGCCGCTGGCAATTGCATAAATCAGCGTCTGCTGGCCCCTTAATTGACATACTCGTATATAGACCACCGTGCTGACGTTTTCCGCCGAACTGTCGCCAATTTATGGAGGGTAGCCAAAGGGTCACGTCATGCGTTCGCGCTTGACAGCAGCTCGTAACTTTTTGGGATCAGGCACAGCACTCAGAACTCCGCTCGGGGTTAAGCATTAGGGATGATCTCAAGTTTGATGGCAGTCAGACGGCTGGGCAGCCAAAGAATCGCGAACTGAGTTAGGAGTGCATAGAAAAGGCAATGGCAGTGTAAGTGCATCCACGTCCTAGGATGTACTCACATTTGGGCTGCATCTAGATCACAGATCCCTAGAGATGGCGACGGATTGAAAACTCGCACCAAAATCCAGCTGTCTTTAATCTTGCAGAAATTAAATTTCGATTCACAGACATATAAATTTCGGGAACTTCGAAGCTTCAGGACATCCGGAATTGACGGAATGTGCATCGTATTCATTTTTCAAAAGTTGCTCCCTAACCCGAACATTTTACTTCCGCGGGATATCCATGCCGATCCCATCTCTGAAACGTATTGGATTAGGTGCACTCGGTCTTATGTAATACTCCTAATGTTTAGCTGGAGTAAATTGCTTATCCAGTCCTCAAAATATACAATACAAGTGTATTCCGGGAAATTTCTCTTTTGGGGTAACCGTCAAAATCTCAAAACAAAGAATGGAACTAATATATTTTATGTAGTTTGATGGAAAATATAATTACCTTTGCTTTGGAACTTTTTTTAAAAACTATTTAATAAAATTGTGTTGTTTTGCCAAGGAAAATATCCTAAAATATCTTGTAGATCACGTGAACATATGAGATTAACTAGTTCTAGTAGTTTAGTATAGATGGGAATATACAAGTGGTTTGTGATCGGCACCCAACCATTTAATAAGCCAAGATCTACATATTTACAGAGTAAGTGTGGGAGAGAAAAAATAAAAATAAATAAAGAATTAAATATTTAAAAAAATGTATATATTATGTACAATATTATAGGATTCTCCTACTGGGGAGGTCCCTTGGGTAGATACGCTTTGGTCCTCTGTTGCGGGGTCTTCTATTCAGTCTGTTGGCTAAGGGCTTAGGATGGTTCTAGCCTTTCATTATAGCGACTAGAGTGTTGATTTATTTGGTCACCAATTGGCGTCAGTTGTCGAGTTTTAGTTAGTTTACTCCATCGAGGTAGAATATGCCTTTCAGTTCGCTTAAATAATAATGAAATACTTAAATAAATAATTTATTATCTGAGCTTATTTTCTGTGCTGCTTTTAATAAATGAGCTCATTTCGAATCGCATTATTCCTTCTACAAATCAAGAAATTGGGCCAATTTATTTCGTGGGCGTAGCGGAGCCCGTTGACAAAGCCTTCGCCTCTGCCCCCGCTGCCGTCTTCTACTCAACTATCATCACGATCATCATTAGCCAAATTCGCAGCGCTTTGACTCCTCTCAGTTGAACGATCCGGGCTGCAGCGAGTTATCCTGCTGCCGACTAACCCATTTTGTGCTCAAGAACCTACTTGTGTATATCCTTTCAGGCGTCTCAAGTTACCAGAGCTCGCCTCGTTTCATTCATCGGTCGCGTTTCTCTGATCTTTGCCTTGTTGTTGCTGTTGTCTAAGCTTGTTGTCCAACCGACCCCCCCGCTCCAAGACTGTGCTTGCCTCCTCCAAATAAGGATCAAAAGTGCCGCATATCCTGTGCTTGAATTTCATTCATTGAGCCAGGAGCACTCTGTGTGAGTGTGTGTGTGTGTGTGTAAGCTTATATGGTATCCACGATCCTTTGATATTAGTGAGTGCTAATAGCCGCTTAATTAAGTGATATTGCCGTTGTCCTTGCTCTTGGCAGCAGCTGCTCCCGCTGCGTGCCTTGTCTAGCTGTCAAGTGTCGATAAGGCCAAGGATCAGGTGTGGAGCAGCTGTTAATCTAATTCATTGCACGGGTCTCGCTTCTATTGGAGTTTCAGCTGCTAATCTATTCATTTGACAGCTTTTTAGTTATATAACAATTGTATACTAGCTGTACTCCACCACACTTCGCTGTGTAAAATTGATGAGAAAGTAAAAAATAAATTATAATAATCATTTTTCCCTCCCGTGCCTCATGATTTTTTGTACAGGGTATGAACAACTTAGAAACCGATCTAAAAAAAAATCGTTTCTCCTACATTTGATCTTAAGGCTATTCTTTTCCGTAATGACGGACGGGAGTAGATTTTTCAAGTTTCATACAACAGTTTTTCACCCTTGGATGTGGATTTATTGATGTAATTCTTTTGTCTCATTACTTTACCAGGAAAGGCCTAGTGTTAGGCCTTAGATAAATGCCATCCTTGAAGCGAGCTGTATGTTAAGTCAAGATTTGAGCTCAATCGGTGCAGAACTTTTCGAGTTTTTGCAATAGCATTTTGGTATATATATTTTACAAATATTTCATCCAAGCTCAGTAGTTGCGAGTTTCGAAATTCTTCATGTGTAGGCCTGTTCTCAGTTCCTCTTTACTAGAAAGATACGAAAGTGGAATTACGAATCGTTTTAGCTGTTCTTAACTCGCCAAAGTAAGTTTTTCGTTTTGAAAACGTATAACATTTGATTCGACAGAATGGTTACAGATTACATTGCAAAATTAGATAAAATATTCATAAACTTAATTTTCGAATATACTTCATCATATTTAGAAACGAATAATTTCATTCATTCATGTTATTACAGTCAAATTAAATGTCTATTAATTAATTAAAAAGCTTTGTAAATTTCAACATCAAAAATAAAATCATGCAGACAAACAGAGAAACAAAACAGCTGATCTCAATGTGTCATATTATTTGCTTATCGATAACTCAGGAAACGATATATGCCTGTGTTGCTTAAAAGCTGATACTTATTGCTATCGAAAGTCGAATTCATACTAGAGTTTAAAGGAGAAAACAAAGCCAAAATGATTGGTATTGAATACACACTTAATAAAATGATCGGAATTCGTTTTAGTGATGTAAAAAAATCGATATTTTGTATGAAAAACATCGATGTTTTAAAAAAATCGATATTTTGTATGAAAAACATCGATGTTTTCTATACAAAATATCGACTTTTTACATCTCTAATTCGTTTTTACCTTTTGAAAACGAGTGGAATTCGGAACATTCCTGATAGTTTGTTTGAAATCGATCAAAATGGGACCACATTATTATATAGCTGCCAAAGGTAGCTGTTCTATCTTGTTACTCAACTTTTCAGGCGGCACGCGTCATCTTTTTTATCATACATAAATATCGATGTCACTATCGATGTTATCGATAGTTTATAAATTTGAAGAAGGCCTAAGGATGATGTTCGTAAGTAAATTTGTGAGCGCACCTTAAGTCTTAAAGCTGTGCCTGACTTTTGCAGGCAGCTTAGGTAACTCCTCCTCCAAAGTGCCCCCCTGCCCCTTTCAACTCCATTGGTGCTCCTGCCAACAGGCTGCACTGCTGTCAAGTGGCAGAGCCAATGCATTGACCTCCTTCACACGCAACACACACAGTTGCAGCACACACTTACATGGCACTAGGCAATAATGGTTGCCCAGGTTGGGGAGCTGCTCACGGTTAGCGGTAGGGCTTGGGTGCGGAGGGGGCGGCGTTGGTCTGCTTAACAACCCCTTGGCCGGGGTCTCAGAGCCCGCCTTGCGTTCTTGTGATTTCCTGCAAAAAGAGCCCAGGCCCGGACTCTAAGTGGCCTAATTAGCAGCCGTGCGGCGATCAACACCACTCGTCGCCAGCGTTGCCGTCGTCAACGTTTTATGGAGTGGCTAATGCGGTATACACACACACATAGGTATGTGTGTGTGTGTGTGCATAGCACTTACCCATACATGTGCACAAGTATTTTGCATATTATTTCACGCCATTGTAACGCTTTCAACGCGAGCAGCAGCTACTGAGAAAACTACCAACAATGAGGCGGCTGAGTGGCATAAAAAGCTGTCGCCGCAGACCGAGACACCACCTTCAACATGCTGCAACATGCCCCGCTACCACTACCCACTACCCACTAACCGCTTGCCACATGCACCTCCATGTCCACTTTGCTTTGGTCTTGGCGTTGCTGCCAGCACTTTGGGCGGTAAAATTCGCTCTACACACATCAGCAATGGCGTCGTCCATAGTTTACAGTTTGATTGCAAGGCTTCAGCGGTATGCGAGTGTGTGTGTGCGTGTGTGTGTGTGTGTTGTTGCATGTGTTTGGCTTTGGCATGGCTTCCGTTTGTTGACGTTGCCACACAGCCATGATTTGTTGCTCTTGCCGTTGGCTCGTTTTTCCCTTTTTTCTTTAATTTTTCGCCCTCTCACTGCGTTTTTTCCCCTATATGGTTTATTTTTCGCAAGGTGCCAGGCCACACAGTGCATCATTTAGAACGTCGTCGAGTATTCGAGTATTCTATTTGCATGCCCCAGCACAACAGCCAATCCAAAGCGCACAGCTTACAACACATAGCCCCCACCCCAACCCACTCAGCTAAGCCCCACAGCGCTGAAGGGGTTGTCTGTCAAATGCCCCAGTTGAGGCCGCCCCCCCCACCGACCCTTCATCAAACTCGTAACTCAATAAAAATTTATACAATTGTTGTTGTCATTGCTTTAATTGAGTGCCACTGCCACGTTTAAATACGTAAGCCCCCCAACCACCAACCCTCCCTCCCTGCCGGCCAAACAACTATGGATGAACTAGTCTTGACAACGTATGTACTTGACATGAAGAGCTGCTTCTATATAGAATATATTAGCCCAGAAATCTGGCGATGAGCTTGGCTTCTTCGGAGCATAACTAAGTAGTCCAAGTCCCCATTAAAATGGACTCATTTTCAATTACACTTATGGCCATAGAAAACTGCACAAATGATTGTGAGGAATGCCTTCAAGATTCCGCACACCCCACTGATCAAAGATGAGCCTAAATACTAAGTTGAATTTGTTGCAATTATAGCGATTATTTTGGTATTCAATTTTGATTGAGAGCTGACAAAAGATCAATGTGACAGTTATCGAAAATGTTCGTTAGGGATGGTTGAAATACCTAAGCTATCGATAAATTAGTAATGTAGACAATTAGATTAATACATTTAATCAACATTTATTTTGGATTTGAAAATAGAAACGCAATATTTATTACCAGAAATTCCTTAAGAAACATACTGAGCTGCTAAATAGAAATCAAAACTAATTCAATTCAAGATATAGGTTTATGAAAATTAAGTAGCAAGAGTTCAGCTAAAGAGCAATCTATCGAAGATAATCGTTAATATTGAAGGGAATTCAAAACAATCGATATTTCTACCACTATTGGACTACTGTCTATATAGCTATGGAAGGTATTAGACAGCTGAGAGACTTTAAAACATATAATACTTATGTATATGCCGGTCAATGCAAACATTGATGAAATCCATTTCACAGAAAGTTGAGATGTGCTATGATGTGAGGTCATAGTTTTTATACTATGTTCCCGAAGGGAAAATAGTATATTGGGTTTGCGAAATGTCCGTCTGTCCGTATGAACGCAATATTTTTCCACACCCTTGAAGCTAGAGCAACCAAACTTGGTACACATGTTGGTGTATATCCTCAATTTATGAAGTGTATAGAGTCACCGAATTTGGCATACAGACTGATGTTGACCCCCTGGACAAATCTGCATCAAAAATTTGTTGACCCCCCCACAAAGGAGCAAAATCTTTATCTCCCACAGCTACAGGTAGAGTTATCAAATTTGGCATACAGACTACTGTTTTTTTCGCGTCTCTTTCCGAAACCACAAATAACCAAATTATATAGGACTGGGAACATAGTATTCTGCAGTCGGGAGCGTCCGACTGTAACGTTCTTACTTGATAAAATTTTCTTATTAATATAATTTGAAATATATATTGTAGAAACCATAAATACAGAGATAGTTTCTGTCTAACCAAACATAAAATTAATAAGATAGAATAAGATAGAATAGAATTAGGAAGAAAAACTCGTCAGTAAAGTGAAAATTTGTTTGTGACAGATGAAGTTAATCAATCTGTGCACTGACCGACTCATATATATATATATATATATATATATATATATATATATTTCATTTAATCTCTCTGTTATTTTATAAACAACTTGAACTCAACTAAATATATGTATTTTGTTTAAGTATTTAACTCAATAACTATAAAATGTTTGTGTAAGGGAGAGGATTTGACTGGGGATGTGGTATAACTAGATTCTTGATCCACAATATCTTAAGTGACACCATACCATTTATGACTGAAATGTTGATTGTGATATTAGTTATCTATAAAAACAATTTTAACACTTTACAGTAAATATCCTTTTCTCTTTATTCGCACTATGCCTCTATATAAGTCTGTAAATTTAAATTTAAATGCATGCATTAATAACCATAGAAAAAAGTCAAGTAAGAGGGAGAGAAAGAACCCCACAAAAGTACTTCAAAAAACCCAAAGTTCATATGTCTACTTCTAAATAAATAATCACATTTGCGGGTGTATCAAAGGTACCAAAAATTGGCATTAAACTTGATCTGCGTATGTCAAGTTAGATGTCCTTGATCAAGAATATGCTGTATACTATATACTTAATGCCTGTAAACACACATTTGCCAAAATCCAATACATACTTCGCAACCATTATTAATGGATTCAGTTTATGAAAATCAATAGTCTATGCAAAATTAAAGCAAAGTACCTAGCTGAATAAAATAGCTTGAAAGGCTGATAGCTCAAATATTTATATGTAAAGCAGACAATGTGTTTCAAGGCTTACTCATCAATTGCTTTGACATTGACAGCTGTTTGGAAAATCCAGTATGGCAAAACTGGCCATATCTTTGAAATGGCCGGGTGTGTTGCGGGTGATATTCAGAATTATATATATTTTTGTATGGCAATAGAACCGACACGCCAAATTCCATGTCTCTAGCTCTTGCAGTCTCTGAGATCGATGCTTTCAACCATGGGCAGATAGATATGGGTATTGATATTGATCAAGAATATATATATACACTCTAAATAGTCACAGGTTTGTGGTAGAACCTCCTTTAAAACATTTAAAGCGTACAGGGTGTACAAATGAATGAAATGCCATCCTTTTTCATCCTAGACGGAATCCGGAGCAAAACTTGCTACTCGATACGAATTAAGGAAGTTCGAGTCAAAGGGACCACTAAGTAGTGCGAGTCAGAGAAGTTCGACTGTATTTCTTTCTAAAAGGCCGTACATGCACTTCAAATATGTCCAATGCAAAAGTAATTCGAATTATTCCCGGACTGCACAGCTGCGATGAGTTGCATTTGGGCCCAGAAGGGAATCAGCAATATATGGAGAGTTGACCTGGGCAGAGGCTAGATAAGTGGACGGTTGTGGTTGGGAGGGGCAGGAGGGGTTGTGGAAAGAGTAGGGGATAGAGGGTACAGTTGTGCTGTGCACTCGTAGCTGCTGCAGTTGGCTGCCTCAATTAGTGGCACGCCTTTGCCGCC
This sequence comes from Hirtodrosophila confusa, assembly GCA_035043065.1. NCBI lineage: Eukaryota > Metazoa > Arthropoda > Insecta > Diptera > Drosophilidae > Hirtodrosophila > Hirtodrosophila confusa. Next base: position 586,610 of record JAWNNI010000085.1, read on the forward strand.
GTTGTCGCTGTCGCTGTCATTGCAACGTCGAGAGGGCGAATCAAAGCAAAGTGTGCAAGTGTATGCCATTCTAGCTCAGAGCCACACACTTTGTGTGTGAATGACATGGCACAGCCAGCGGCAGCAGCAGCAACTAGAAGACAACGTCGACATATGCACAAAGGCCACAACAACAACAGTAGCAGCAACAGCAGCAGCAGCAGCAGCAGCAGCAGCAGCAACAACAACAACAAGCACGTTGTTGATGATGACAACAACGACGACACATGGAGGCGGCTTTGTCAACGCAGCACCAAGTGGTTCTGGTCGGGGCTTGGCCGGGTTCAAGGGGGTTCAGTGGGTTTGGGGTTCGGTTACGGTTTTGGGTCTGGGCCTGGGCCTGGGCCTGGGTAATGGTAATGGCAAGGGTAATGGGCATGGGAATGGAACTCCCGCTTTGTAGAGTGCAACTGCAACTGGCATGCAAATTACTGTCGAGCATGCTCATCTAAATTAGCAGACGACGACAACGGCAAGCGTTGCAAGTGCTGTTGCGGGGCTGCCAGCGGGGGCGGGGTCTTAGGTGGGGCATTATGGTGGCATATGCATAATTATTTTTATTATTATTTTCTATGGCTCGCCCCAGTCGGGGCTGAGATTGCAACTTCAGCGCCTACTAAACTGCAAGACCCGCAACGACTCCGACTCCGTCTCCAGCTCCAACTCCAACTCCAACTCCAAGTCCGTCAACGACTCCGACTACGACTTGCAACTCCCAGCTCCGATGCAATGTGCCGTAAAAATAATTATGGCTGCAAACTGCACAATTTCAGGCCGTGCCGAGTCCAAGCCCAGGCCCAAACCCAAACCCAAACCCAAACCCCATGAAAGTTCAGTTTAATTCCACACCCGCTTGCAACGCTTTCTGCGCCCGTTTGTGGCAACACTGCTGTACGGGGAGCCCCAAGTTGCACGACCCCGTCACATGAATCTAATGTGCAATTCTGTGCTGCCGCATGCCACGCCCACTTAAGAGGCTGCACGCATAACTTGCAAAAGGGGTGGCGTGTGTGTGTGTGTGTGTATGGCGGGGAAGAAGGGGGACAAGTAGCCAGCACTACTGTGGCACTCTGTGTGACAACTGTACCCATTTCAGATATAAATATAGAGCAACAATAGCGCTGAAGCGACAATACAGCAAGGATGGGAATTCTCGAAATAGTAAAAAGCGGGGGGAAAATCAATTGAATAATGAAAGCTCTGGTAAAGTGGAAGATCAAAGATTTGAATTGCAGCTAAGGAGCCTAAATAGTGTAAGGAATGTCCCTACGACTTCACAAAACAGAATTGTATTTGAATTGCATTGAGTTGCATTCTATTTTGTATTACAAATATAAATAATTCTGTGGGCAAGTCAATTTCTATGACAGTTTCCCTTGCCAGTTAAACGTTTGTGAATGCCGCACAAAGAGGAACTGGGCAACTAAATGCTCTCGCGAGAGAGTAAACACCAGAGAGCAGCTTCTAATTAAAGATTGGCATTGTTTGGGGAAATTGATGACATAAATGCTTTATATAATTACAAATTAATGCCTTTTGCTCTTTAAATCAAGGACAGTTTAAGAAATATGAGATATTCTATTATGTTACTACCTTCTCAAGTTAGAAATACTCGAATACATCATTATAACTCAGCGAAAGTCCAAATAGATAGAGATAATAGTAATGCCAAACACTTATTAGTGTAATATATGTTTGAATCAATTGCAGAAAGTAGAGAGTAAAGCTGGCTTAACATCGATAAGGCTGTCGATAGTATCGATAGCTTCAAATTCCAAACCCAATCTATAGTATCGATAGCTTTAAATTCCAAATCCAATCGATGGTTCTGTTCAATTGATCGATAATCTAAATAATATCTTCGTGTTTCTAAACATAATCCTTGCATTTCACTTTATATATTTCACAAGCAAATATCCTGAGTGTATTTAGTTTTGATTAGTTTTATTATTATTATTGTGATGAAAAAATTAACACGTAATTATAAATAACGAGTAATTTCATATAAATCTATAGCTGGCTGCTAAGGCCTTAAGCTTACTATAAGGTTACTAATTACTTACTTATTAATTATTAATACAATGTAGTATTGATTAATATTTTATTTGGTAGTATGGTTTCGTTTTCTGGAACTTAACGTACGAATTTGGGGGCTCTCCAAATATTTTATTTATATTTATTTCAGTTTTTCAACTATCAAAACAAAGGTTGATAAATTAAATACACAAATTCCCCATTTAATGTTGCTTATACTTTAATTTGAACTTAAATAATTTATTGATGAAATCGATGTATTCAACTTTCACTACTGTAAGTATTGATGTTTCGTTGGCTAAACTGAAAAGTGTTAATCTTATTTGGAGTTATAGAAAATCCTGCAGTCAATTAGTATGAAAATGAGTCAATAAAGATGGAGTTGGCTGGACAGTCTGTCGAGCTGTTAAGGTTAGGCCAATAAGTCTTGTTAATAAATAGCTGCCTCAATAGCTTAACTATGCATATCTATATTAAAGACACGGGATTGGCTTTATTAATTGTTAAAAGATTTCATCAAAGTGTTTGGGAATAACTTTAGCCAACGCTGCAAAACTTGGTCTGCAGTGTGCGGCGTGACTGTTGGGTGGTTAAAAGGCTTTGCATTAACACCACCAGCCATCAGCCATCAGTTGTGAGACGTGAGACGTGAGCCGTGAGCCTTGAGAGCCACCAGGCTCAAGGAGCAGCCAGAGGCGGCGGCTGCGGAGGCGGTGGCGGAGGCGGAGGCGGAGGCGGAGGCAGTTGGCGGAGCAGCAAACACCCTCAGCGAACAACTCGATGCAGCCAACCAAACGTCAAACGAGGCTGTTTCAGTATTTTCTTGCTCGTTTTTTGTAATGGGATTTACCTAAATGAGAGCTAATAATGCCTGGGACGAAGGACGGGAGGGCAATGAGTGGAAAATATTTCCGGGTGATGCTGAGCCTGACGCGACGGCGGCTGCAACTGAAATGTGCAAAATTTAACATGCCATTTGATGTCAGGAGACGGGTTGCCCGATGGCTAAGGGGTGTGACGCCAGGGTGGACGACTGGGACTGGGGCGGCGACGGAGGGGGGCCCAGCTGGACGGTCTGCTGGGAGTGTGGAGTCTGCCATGATTATTATTAGCACATTAGACGACGGCTCACAGGAACAGAAACAGGAGCAAAAGTAGCCTAGAGCGTAAAGTGCAGAGCCACTCAAGCAACACACTCGACACTCAACTCCAACTCCAGGACGGGTTCTAAGGACATGCATAAGGGTCTTACGGTTGGCGGTGCTGAGGGAGGCAGGGCGCTGACCTGGTTGACATTTTGGGACTTGGGCTCGCTCGGAAGCGGCAAACGGAACTTGCATATGTAAGCAACAACTCAGAACTCAGAACTCAGAGCACGGAACTCAGAGCTCAGAAAGGAGCGCAAAAGCGCTCCACCCTCCTAGATTCAGGGTGGGAAAGGACGACAATTGTAGCGTCTAGAGGCACTTACGCTAAATTGCATTTCGCTTCTGCTTTGGGCGTACATAAATGCAGAAAGAGTGGGTGGTTGGGGGGATTATTAGCAGTGGGGAATTACACAACACTGTCAGAGCCAGTGCTCCAAAAAGTTGACCAGATCTTGAACAGGTCATGCGACACGATCACAACATGACCACAGACAGGGCACAAAGAGTGGGCCGGGAGGGGCGTTAGGGGACGAGGGACGGGGAACGGGGAACGGGCAACGGGAAACTTTGAGCTGGCCGTAGCATAGCCAGAGCCAGGTCAAAACAGCTCAACGCGCATCTCATAATTATCTCCTCGCTTCGTTGCCGTTCTGAAGACTCACGGAGACAGTTTAATAATCATAAAAATAGTCATCGAGGGTTGCCCCGGCCACATATTGAGGGGTGGCAGGGCGGGGGCAACCAGATAGGAGTAGAGAGAGTGAGATGCGAAACGGCCTGTTCCTGTTGTTGTTGTTGGCCCAGGGGCAGACAGCTTGTTGCATGTTTCAGTGGCGCGTTGCATGTGTGGTATGCAGCACGCTACGCTCATTTCGACTGCTTGTGTCAGCTGTTGAGCCGTCTCAATCGATTTCGGCTGCTAAAATATTGAAGCAACATTACCATCATCCATACTGGAAAGTACTGCCATCTATCTGTACCATATAATACTATCATCTATCTTAACTCAGAGATCTGTGTGCAAGCAGTAGGAAGACCCTTTAGATTATATTTGTATTACAAACTTTTCTTAGCAGTTGTAGAGTTCTTAAGAAAACGTATTGAAATTCCCAGTTCACCATCTTTATTCAAATTTTGAAATTTCCTAGGTTTATAGTAGACTTCTTATATCAAAAGCTGAAAACTGTTTGATTGTGTGTTGTGGATTTGAAAATTGCTTTTCATTCTTTTTGGTGGTACTTGACCCACTTTCGTAATGTAAATGTAATGTTACGGAGCAGGGGAAGGCAGAAATTAACAGTAGACGGAAGAGTTAGTATCAGTATGATAGGCAAGTGGGATAGACTTAATCGGAGAGTGATTACAAAATAAACTGATAATTTCGTAATTGAACTTTAATTTCCTGAGACTCTTGATTGATAGTTTTATACACATTTCAATTTTGAGTTTTAGCTTAATATGTTTCCTCTAAATATTCGTTATTTGATTAACATTCGTTATTGCTAAAGCTTTCAAAAAGTAAGCCAAAGCTTTGAGTTCTAGCTGAGATCATAGCTTGCTAAACTGAAAGCTCTGAGAGCTTTCTGAATTACTTTCTTCTCCGCTGTAAGTCTCTCCTTAGTCCTAGAGGTATAGAAACCTAGCCGAAGCTTAGATTGCTTACCATGATCAAAGCTAGTTGATATTGGCTGCTTTCGGGCTTACGTTAAGATCTTAAAAGCCTTGTAGAGCTTTTTAAAGCAAAGCCTGAGCTCCCGTCAACCTATCAATGCAAACGAACATTAATTAACGATTAACGCTCTGCTAAATAAACATACAAAAGTGTTTTCGATCAAAAGCTCGCCAGCTAAGATCAGAGCTTGTATGCTCCGTGATTTGTAGGGTGCTTTCAGGTGCGACTTTAGCAGTGGTTTTCTTTTAGGCTGCGTCAATGGCAACTGCGAAAACAATAGCACAACAAAATGATTTCAATTCATAACTGAAAATGAAACGTTTTGTTGTTGGTTGACGTTGGTTGTGGCTAGTTGTTGTTGGCTGCCGTTTGTTTCATGCAACTTTTACCATAATTGCAGGCCACGCAGACGGAGACGACAAACACCGGCATTATGACATCGGGAAGCGACAAGCGAAACGCAGCCGGGGCCATAATTACAACAATTTGTTGCCTAGTGTTTGGCCAACGGAGGCAGCAGCAGCAGCAGCAGCAGCAACAACAAATGGTCTTTATTGTCATGCATCAATGATGCAACTGGAAAAGACCAAAACGAATAACATCGGGAGCGTAGGGCGGCGAGATTGTCACGCACGCACATCCAAAAGCCATTCACATCTGTGTGGATGTGGCAAGGTGGGAAAACGTTGCCCCATCCGAAGATATTGAGTGCGACTGGGTGCAAGAGGGTGACGGTGAGCGCAAGGAGTACAGTTGCCGCAAATGTCAGACGGACAGACAGACAGAGAGACAGGCAGACAGCAGGGAGTGAAGAAAAAAAATGCTCGTCACACTTCATTTCAACGCTCTCAACGCTTGTTGCGCCTCCAAATTAATTGCAGCGCCCCAAAATTTAATGCAAAGTTGCACAAATACAACAACGTTGCCCCAGCAACAACAGATCCTCAACTGCAACTCGGGACTCGAACTCGAACTCCCTCTGCCGTTCTGCCTTTCTGCCGCTCTGCCGCTCTGCCACTCTGCCACACTCGCGACTCCAACGGCAGAGCTCCGACTAATTAGCAGGCCGGGCGCAGGCGCCAGAGTTGCTTTCGGTTTTTTTGGGGCACGTTGTAGGATATGCGCGCCACATGCCTCATTATCAACAATTGCATATTGTGGCACATTTTACAGTTCATTTTCTGCTCGTTTTTCTGGCCGCTGCTTACTTTTTGTTCTGCCTCTGTTCCCCTTGCGCTGCTGCCACAGCAGCTGCAACTGGCCGCCATTTTGTAGTATTCAGAATCCTCCCTGGAAATAAGTTGCTGCTGCTGCAACTTAAGATCTCTCCTATACTCAATTTCCCTTAAGAAACTATGTGCTCTTATGAGATTTTATAAAGCAGAAACTTTCTACGCTTTATATGATATAAAAGTTAAGATAGGTTTTTTTTATATTTTTTTTTATATTTATTTGAATTTAAATATGCTTTTTACTATCTTTAGAAGATAGGATTGAATATTCATACCCAGATCTGAGAAAGAACTGAGTAGGCCTTTTCTTTTAACCTTTCTTGTATTCAAACTTAAGCTTTCTTCTCCTCTCCGCTCCTTTCCTTATTTTATTTTGTTCTCATTTCTTTTTATTCAATGATATGCATATATGGTTTTTGTAAATACCTTTTCATTATAACTAAATAATAACTTGATGTATTGACAAATATAGAAGCATATTAATTACTAAATGAAGCCGTTAAACCTTACTTAAAATACTCAAGAGTTCGACACCCGGGACATTTTATACGCAAGTTAAATCATAATATTTTGTTTATTTAATAACTGTTTATAATGTATAGATACCTAAAATAAACACACAACAAATAAACTAATCTAGAATGGAAATAGCTGAAATGCTCGTGTATCTTCCTAAATTTACATTTAAGATATACAAAATATAGGAAGATAGAAGATATACTGGGTAAGCTTTAACAAAATCAACTAAATCAAGAATCTGTAAATATATTTGCATTTCTGTTTATCTTAACGTCAATGTTATACCCTAGCAGAGTTTATTATAATTTTGTCTCGAAATGTGTAATGGACAGAAGGAGACGTTTCCGACCCAACAAAGTATATATATTCTGAATCAGCATGAATAGCCGAGTGGATAAAGTGTCCGTCTGTTTCTATTCAATATCGCCTCAGCTTTAAAGGTATTGTAATGAAACTTGGCACAGACCCTTCATTTTGCTGCAGGCAGTACATATGTCAGAACCGGCCGGATCGGACCACTATAACATATAGCTGCCATAGGAATGATCGATCGACAAATATGTTTTTGTATGAAAAACTTTTTTGTTCATTAATGTATCCTTACCAAACTTTCCCAAGCCCAGTCTCTAGACAGTTTATACAATCTAGCCAAAATCAGAGCACTATATCACTACATCAAACCTTTTTGGTTATGCAAATATTCCATCCAAACTTAGTGAGAGTTTTATAATACTTCAAATAGTTTTCTCTAATGCGGTCAAAATCGGACCACATGTCTTCCATAGGAACAATCAGACGACAATTAAGTTTTGTATACCAATTAATTGCTTCTAGGGTATACAGCTTCGGCACCCGAAGATAGCCGCTCTTTCTTGTTTTAAATACAATTAAAAGATGTCTTGTATATATTATACTTACATACATTACTAAATGATTTGTTGCTATACTTGGAATATGTTTTCTTTTATAAACAAAGTGTGACAACGCAAACTAAAAGAATTATGCGAAAATCAATGGTCCTGTAAGGTCTGAAATCGCCAAACACAACTTTGTACGTACACACAGCCATCAAGCAGCTTAGCGGCAGTGCAAGCAAGCAGCGCATAGCTTCCCTCAGCTGAGTAGTGCGGAAATGTTTTCTTAAATAACTTCATTATTTCTTATCCGATCGCGTTGATATTTACACAATAGATCAGGAGCGAGCTACGAATCATGCTCAGTGAGAAATAAACTTGATCTGAGTGTGGCAAGGAAACCCAAATGCCACAGTTTGTTGCCTCTGAGATAAACGCTTTCTCCAAGGGCTAAATCGACTCGGATGAGGAATATGTTTATTTTGTGGGGACATTTGCACAGCTGACTCCTTTTTGCATTTGTAAACATGTGAATAGGTAGAGTGGACGCTCGATGCAGTGAACTAATGAAAACCGTGTGCACTCTACCGACTGTCAAAGAAAATTCAAGTTTTAATATGTCTAGCATCATAACGGTTGAAATACTTTTATTAAAAAGTATCTAAATGAAAAGCAAATCAAAGTAACCACTTATTTTGTGGATCAGTCACGTTGTGCACGTCACCGAGTGTTTTTCCGAGCGTATTAATTGCAATTTGTGTAATCAATAAATTACATTTCATTTGTTTATCGTATTCAAATAGATAGAAAATAAATTCGAAAAAATATAAATAGCTGAAGTTGATAGCACAAATATCAGATATACATATAAATTGAATAAATAAATAAATCGATATATAAAGGTGATATAAATTGAGATTTCATTCTCACACTCAAGCTCTATTATCCTTTTCAAACAAATGCTGCATCCTTTTTGCCGGCTGTAACATTTGTTGATAAATTGCCATTCCAACATCTGAGCGTGAAATTTGGCGCCAAAATGCGAGCTTAGCGCTGTAGCAAGGATGTTGGCAGGACATTCAGGCACATGCGGCGACTCGTGACGATTTCGTGTGTCGCTTGCTGCTGACTTCGTTTTCGTATGTCAAACGGGCAGGACACGTTGGCAGGACCGCTGTCAGCGTCGCTCACATTCTGTGACAAAATAATGCAGGATGCGTGAGGCGATGCTTGCGTCTCGCTTGCACACGCTGCCTGGCCGCATGCTGACGGTTAGGCGCCGCCCCCAAAGCGATCGTGCGCATTGTTGTTGTTGGCCATATACACACACACACACACACACCAGAGTCTCCCTGTGTGTGGGTGTGTGTGTGTGTGTGTGTGTTTGAGCAGTTGACAAAATTGCGAGTCGAAACTCACCACAGCAACAAGCTGCGCTCAAAGCAGCAACAATGCGTGTGAGCAGCGCCGCATGCTGCCCATATCACTGGGCGCTCTCACGGCGTCGGCGCAGTGCAGAGCGCGCTCTCGCTCTGCCCCATGCCAGAGCGCGCGCCGCCATGTAAAATGGTCGTCGTGCTGTGGGCGTAGCTCAGCTGTTGTCCCGCTCGCACCCACCACTCACACCCCCAGCAGACAAACGCTCTCTCTCTCGCGCTGTGCGACTCTCGGCCGTTAACGAATTTGCATATTTTGCCTTCTTTATGCTTATTGCATACATATTTTATACATTACGTTCTGGCGCTTCTCCGCCAGCAGCAGCAACAGCGGCGGCAGTGGCGTCAGCGGCGTCAGCGGCGTCAGCGGCGACGCCAGCCATGTAAGTGTGATAAGGCATTCACAAAAGCATTTCTCGCTCAGCAGCCGCCCTCGCCCCGCTCCCTACCTCCACCGCCACACACACATGGCTGTCTTGTTATTTTTTGTCGCTTTCCCTGTTTCTTTATTTGTTTATTTATTTTTCTTGTTTTTTATCATTAATGACACCATTTCTTTCATACTTCATACTTCATTTATTTATTTATTCTTTTTATTCAAAATTCTTATTTTTAATTTTTGACTACTCCACATTCCCCGCTTTCTGCTCTTCTCACATTTACCAATCATTTCTGGCTCTGTTCTGTGCAGAGTTGGCTTTTACGAGCAGGATTCATAATGATTCACATAATTCTTAAATACATACTAAGTTTCATAGAGTTTCTTCATATTCCCATTAATATCAGACATCCATTTACTATATTATTATTATTATTCATTTATTTTGGTAATACTTACATCATTTTTTAGTAAAAGTTACTTAGAACATCTAAATCTTAGATGTTTGATTTTAAAATGCATCGAATTTTATAAAGTCAACTATACTATACTACTATACTACTATATACTATAGTATACTATACTTATTTAATTTAATAGTAAGTGGGCTTAAAACTATGGCCAACCTAGGAATAAATAGCCCTGGCTGCTCAGGCCTTCCTATGTCTGAAAGCTAGATGGTATGATAAATAATAAGATCTAATATAAGAAATTTAAAGCTGGTTCCTTAGATAAGATAAGATTTTAGCTTTAAGCTAGCAGTTTTAACAAACTAAACGAAGAACGTTTCTAATAAATTTGGTTTTTCCTAACTGCATTTCTTAATCCACCCCATATCATAAATAACCTCGTTGAACTCAGAGACTTTAGGATGTAGCGTCAGCAAATTTGGTATGTGGATTTGTATAGGTCTTATAAGCTATTAAGTATGCATCAAATGTTGCCAAAGCGTGGACAACTATGAAGAAATTAGCTTTAAGTGGAGTACATCTTACATACCAGGCGATCTTTTGCTTTTCAGCTATATTATTATAAGAGAAATGTAAATAATAGAACTGAAAGGCCGTAGAAAGGTCGACAGTTTCGTTACTTATCGTAAATATCATAGAAATATGATTAGAGCTTGTAAGCAAATGTATCGATAGAGAAGTAAGCCTCGTCAATCGATACTATCGATAACAAATATCGTTTGCTTTGTAGCTGCTTTATGTACATCATGTGATATAAGACTGTCCTTTTACATTGTTTAGCTAAGCACAGAGATATGTGCATATGTATGCTTTCCTTATCACCCAAAAGATACTTTTTGTGTGCGTGCGTGTGTGTGCGTGTGTGTGTGTGTGTGTGCGTGTGTGTTTAAGGCATTCCCGAGCTGTTCTGATTGCTGCTCCAGTTTCAGTGGCCGACATAAAGCAAACATTATGGGCAAACACACAAATCTGTTATGCTGTCTTTAAAGGACACAGCAGCCAAGTGCTCCTGCGAGACTCGAGACGTCCCCCTGCCAACACACACACACACACACACACACACACACACACATCTACAGAGCGCCCTGCTGAGAACATCACAAATTTTTCGTTGGCGCTGCTCTTTTGAATTTTTGGCCACCGCAAAGGACACAACAGGAGCGCAATAAAAGCAAAATAAATGCGAGCCTGCGTTGCGTTGCCTGATGCGTATTATCCTTGCCCGGCTCCAGACGTCCCAAGCACACACACACACACACACGCACACAAATTGATATACTACAGAGAGAGCGCCGACCGCCTGAAACCGGTTTGGAGTGAATTTCCACTCACTCATTCAGTCGCCGTCGCCGTCGCTGTCGCTGCCGGCGCCGCCATTGCCTAATTAACTGAGCAAATAGCTGGCGCTGCTCGCGTCGCTGCCGTGGTGAGTTAGCTGCGTGCGCGCAGCGCGAACAACATCGGCCGCGCTGCTGTCATTTGCTGCCCTGCGACGGCGGGCGACGGACGACGGCGGCGTCAGCGTGCAACAGGAGTTTTTGTTATTGTCTTTTATTTTGTATTTTATACGCTGCCGCTGACGTTGCCGTTGCCGCTGCCGCTGACGCCGCCGGCGATGTGTTGAAAGCGGCACGAGCTTTTGGCAGGATCACTTAGCTCTCTTTTAGCGAGAGCGGCCATTTTGTTTGCGCTTAAGGCGCGTGGGTGGGCAACAAGAACAACAACAACAACAGCTAGGCAAACGGTGTCAAAATGCTTGTCGCACATCGAAGCCGCCGCTGGCGACAGCGACAGCGACAGCAGAAACTAAGCTAAGCTTCGCTAAGCTTTTACTTAGCGTCCGCATCCGCGTCGCTGTCGCCGCGTTGCCGCCTGGCCAGGCCGTGGTGAACATGTGCTGCCGCCGACGTCGCGACGTCGCTGTCAACAGTCGCAACTTTGTAGCCGGCGCTCACTCTCACCTCTCACCTCTCTCTCTGGCTCGCTCGCTCTGTCTCTCTGCTTAGCGCGCTGCGCGTTGCCGCTCTGCTGGCGCTGCTTGTTTTTGTTGCTGCTGCCGTCGTTGCCGTCGCCGTCGCCGTCGCCGCCGCGACTTGGACTTGGACTTGTCAGCGGCGTTTGTCTTAACCCGGCCCGGCTGTGTTGCCTGCCTGCTGCTTTGGCTTGGACACGTTACGGCCTGCAGTCGCTGTCGCAGTCACAGTCAGATTCACAGTCACAGTCACAGTCAGAGTCACAGTCACGTTCGCAGTCACATAACCGTTCCCCGTTCACAATCACGTTGACGTTTTGCGTTTACCGTCGCGTCGCTGCCTGGCTGTCCATCATTCAACGTCGCCGCAGTCGCCGTCTCAGTCGCAGTCCACGGCGCGTTCGCTTGTGATTTTCTAATATTTCGCATTTGGAAGTTTGCAAATTTTACGAACTTTTCGAATTTTCCCAATTTTACGAATCTTACGAATACTCCGAATTTTCCGAATTTTCGAATCTTTGTATACTTGGGCAACTTTTTGTTTTATTTTTTGGTCGAGCATTCGTGCGAGAAACCATTTAACCACAATTATCTGACATGCTTCAGTGTTCTGATTGCTCAGAGTGATCAAGCTATCAAGTTATCAAGTTATCAAGTGATCAATTAAACAAGTGCTTAAACATACAACAACAAAAACAAACAACAAAACTGAAGGTTTGACAGCCACCACAAATCAAATAATAAGAAATCGCAATTTGTTTGGATCTTGCTGGAGTTAACGTTTTGGCAGCGGCTTCGTCAACTGAAAAGCGGCACGGATTATGGAAAAAAAAGAAAAAAGAAGACAAATTAACCAAATGATCTTAAGAACTATCTATCCCGCATATACTATAACTTTTATTTTGAGCACAAAGCCTTATAGTCCCGATTATTTGACGACTGCGCCCCGACTTAAGGGCTTTTCTCGGTGCTACAGTTTGGTTTCTCGGCCGTTCGACCTTGATAATGATATATTTAACTTGTTTGCATTCCAAACAAACATTGGTGATAAATTGTCCCAATAGTTTCTTGATTGAAGAAGATTTTCTTTAGAGCTGTCAAATCATTTTAAGCTCAGGTATGATATTTCATCCTTAATAATGTTGCAGTACTTTTGGCTACATATAAGTGTATGACCCTTCCCTTAGACTGTTGCTGATGTTACTCTTCTAGGTCAAGCACACCATACTCAACTCAGTTTAGGCTCAACTCTATTTTAAGTGAAATTTGCAACACCCTGTAGCACCCTTAGCTACTACTTTAACCATCTCATACAGAAAAAGCCTTCCCAGGGGCAAAAAAAACCCTCCTAACGGAATATTCAAAACTTCTTTTGTTCAGTTTAGTTTGATTTGTTATTCTTAGTGTTACTATTATAGTTGTTTCTCATTATTTATCCTTGTTACGCTCCTTGACATCTTGGGTAACACCCAAAGGTACGTTTCTTTGCCTTTATAAACCTTGCACAGCAATTCTAAGCTATACCTGCTATTATGAGCTTAGTTTTTCAAAAGTAGTCTAGATATCTTTGACGTTTTTAGGTGTCATAGGGTTCTGGTTCGCAGAGCTTTGTTTTTATCTCAACGAAGAGGACAGAAATGAAGAGGGGGCCCTAAGATGTCAATTGGTCTATTCTTTGAAAGTGTCAACCAGGTCAAGTATTCTGGTCTTTGTTTCAATCTAAGACCCATTGAATGATTACGACAGAGTTTGAGAAAACTGTTGGCAGCTGGGAACCCTCGCAGTGTCAATTTACAGCCGCTAATAAATTGGCAAACATTTGTTTATCGCCACGGAAGTTGTAAATGTTTGACGATGTGATAATCTGGGGCCATTATCAATAGAGACTCGCGGGTGTTGGCTGTCTAAGCGACTTGTCGGCGGGGCGGCATTCAAGCATGAGAATTCGCTGCGAGCCACAAATGCACGAAAGGTGTAAATCGCATTTCAAAATACTTGTATGCAAATTGGCAGCTGCATTTGCCACATGCATTATGCCAACTGTCATTTGTTAGTACGAGTCTAAATATTAGCTTGTCTGTCTATAGGCCTGTCGGAACGCGACTGAACGCGCTGAGTATCATTTACATTTGTCAAATCAAATTTGACAGCTGTGGAAAACATACTCGTAATATCCCTCCGTCACCGTTCCCGTCAGCGTCACCGTTCCCGTCCCCGTCTCCGTCCCCGTCCCCAGCCCCTATTCGCAAGCCAAAGCCGGTTTGCATGGGCAGCCAGAACCGAGTCTAGACGTTCTACAGGAACTTGATTGGCTTTACTGGATGGGAAACACGTTAAGCCAACAAGTCGAACTGCTGAACTTGCCCAGATACCAAGATTTGTTCTAAAAGCTCAGGTTAAATGCGTCAAAGATGTTCTCCTATAACAAAATTATCTAATTCTGTTATAGTTTCTCACTTAGGCCAAACAAAGGCCATTCGCAGTTTCGTTATTCAGCCAGTTGCTTGCCTGCATAACTGGTTGTTGCCTTTTAAGAAACTTCAGTCAATGCGTACGCTCAAATATTGTTGGGGGTCGCCATGAAAAGTGGCAGCAACATTAGACTTAATGCACACATCAAACGCGTTTGATTTGCCAGCTTCTCTCAGATGCCTAGTTTGGAATGCCAATAGACGTGTCGCACGTTGGGCGCCAGTTAGTAGAACTTGGCTGAGTTGTTACTCCGGCCACCTCTTTCAATCCTCCGATTCGGTTAACTACGTAGATGTGCCTATGCTTAGCCTGGAACTGAGCGTATTATACGCGTAGATTGGCCCACGTTGAGCGCCAAGAGCTCGAGCTCTGCTGATTATATCATATCGAATTCACTTACAGGGAATTCTCTTGGCTGCCGCTTCAATACCGCTGGGTATCAATGGCCAGTGCATTAAAAATGCCATGACTTATTAAGGCTTAAACGGGGCTAGCAGCATTGAAGTGCTCCGCCAAGGAGCAGATGAGCGGAGCGGTGTCCACCGGGTGTACTGGTGTCCGAAGGGGGGGAGGGGGGGTTAGCTGGCATTGAAATTATTGTAAGCCGTTAAGCGAGTAGCAAACGCAGCGATTCACGGGTAGAAGAACGAGGTCACAGTCAGAGTCGTGTACGGGGGGGTTCGCTTGTTGGAGTTGGAAACGGAGTCGGAGTTGGAGTTAGAGTCTTACTATAAAATGCAGAGTGTTGTGCTTTGTGCCGGGACCAAGCATCATTGTTGTTATTATTGTTG
Organism: Hirtodrosophila confusa; assembly: GCA_035043065.1. Lineage (NCBI taxonomy): Eukaryota > Metazoa > Arthropoda > Insecta > Diptera > Drosophilidae > Hirtodrosophila > Hirtodrosophila confusa. The sequence continues at coordinate 601,628 of JAWNNI010000085.1, forward strand.
TTGTTGTTGTTGTTATTACCGGCGGAAGAATGGAATTGCCGTTGGATGGATGCTTTTTACGTTAGCAAAGCGAACTTGCACTTATCGGGGTTGAAAACTGAGGACGACGAGGACGTCGCACACACTTAACTAAAATATATTTATATATATATATATATGAGCACGACAGAGAGACAGACATGCAACTGTTGTTGTTGTATCTATCTATCTATATCTATAGCTATATCTATAGACTGACTAACGCCAGCTGACGCTCCGTGGCAAGGCATCCCTTGGAACCGGGCCCGAACCTCAGAGCCAGATCTGAGGCATGCCATGGAACTTCAGTTTCATTCACGGCGCACGCAATTTTGTATCTATAGAATACATTCAATTGTTGTTGCTGTTGCTGTTGGTGGTTGCTGCTGCCAGTGTGGGCCAGGGTGATTGTGGGTGGTTTGTGGGCGCTCTCTCTCTCTATATACATATATATACATATATACGGCCTGCGCTTGCTGATTTTCAACGTGTTGTAATCCCATTTGCAGGATTGCGGATTCAGGAATCAATTACGAATTTAATTTATAACAGCACGCGTCGTGCACAGGAAGCAAGAAATTTAGAGAGCGCTGCGGGCCCAACGCGAGGGGGGTGCGCCGCCTGAAAGGTGGGTGTGTGTGTGTGTGTTTGTGTGTGTAGTCTCGGGCTGGTCATATTGATTTTGCTCAAGTGTTTTGCCATGGACAGCGCGGCGGGGGTTGGGGGGCGGCTCAAGCACTTCATTGAGCTCTTAAAAGCTGTCAAGTCAATGCAGCATCCTGCGCCAAGGCAGCGCAAGGGGAGTGTAGTGGAAAGGGGGGGGGGGGCGTGGGGGGCGACAGAACCAACTCGGCAGTCTGACAATGTCAGGTGCGCTGCCAGCGAGCCCCTAACTCCCCTCCTCGCCCACCCGGGACGAGTCAAAATTCTTTTTCATTTCTTGACATTGCTCGAATGATTTGGCTACAAAAGTTGTGCATCCTGGCTTGCTCCTTGGCCAGCCCCCCGCTGCTAGCACCGCTGGCCCCCCGCTGGCACCGTCAGCCGCATGTCTGCATAATGTATACAACAATTTTTGTCTAACAATTTGGCGCATTTTCACGCTATTTGTTTGTTTTGTCGAACGAAGGAAAAACACTTGACAAGTTTTTGACTTTTGCTTTAATTGCTATGCAAATTTGTGGCAGCCTTTGCTCAAGGATCAAGCATGCATCCTTGCTGTCGTTAAACTTTAAATGAATTTATATTCAACTTAATCTTGATGTTTTTCAACAGCTTTTCCAGCTTGATGTTGATCAACTTTGCGCTTAAATTGTGTACATTTCATCAAATCGATTTCGCATATTAAAATTGTTATTTTTATTTTATTTTAATTCAGTTTTATGGTTCATTTGTGCCAGCAGATCAACTGAGTTGGACTCTCAGCTCCATAGCTGCCATAACTTATTCAAAACTAACCGAAATGTCTCGATTTGTTCTCTAGATTCAGTTAACAATCTAATTTCAAACATTTTGTAAAATACAATTTTTTAATTTTCGAATTTTTATTTTAGTTTTTAGCTCTCAATATAGATAACAATTTTTAAAAATATCAAGTTCGTATAGCTTGAAAAAACAGTGCTTTTGAAGTCTTCAGTTGCCCAGCAAGTTGACAATTTTCTTCAGTTCCAAAAAGCTTTCAATTGCTGCAAATTTGAATACATAAATCTGATTTCCCAATCAAAAATAACACTGACAATAAAGCTTTCAAGGCTTTAATGCGCTTTAAAACAAAGCTTTCGAAGCTTTAATGTGCTTTAAAACAAAGCTTTTGCTCAGTTACAGCCCAGGGGCACTTTTCATCTCGTTGTTAAGCTTTTATGGACTTTGCTAAACAGCTTTTGCTTAAGACAGACAGCCCATAAACGCTTTCAACGTAAAGCAAAGTTTGAATAGCTTTAACTGAAGACAGCTTAAAGCTGTTCAATGTAAGGCTGTGCTTTGATCTAATAAAGCTTTCAATGCCCAATTCGGATGTTGCTTTCAGCCAAGTTGAAAAACAGTTTCGCTGACTCATCGCGGCTCCAGGCAAACGCAACTTTTTATGACAGCATCACTTGGCATCACTTAATACAATATCATAATGGCCAAGGAGCTGCTTCTTGGCTGGCAATTTGCTGGCAGCGAAGGGGGGCGGGGGGCGGCAAGGGGACTGTTGTCGCCCAGACAAAAGTGAATTCCAATTTCAATTCCAAGTGCGAGCAGTCCAAGGAGCATTCGCATTGTCTGCGAATTGAAGAGTGCCAGAGTAGTGCCCCGCACCCCCCGACCCCTACCAAAATCACACCCCAACTGGCCATCTCTGTCGCACAGTGTGAGTGCGTCCCTTTCTGGCATACAGTGCTGGCTATATAGCCTTGGCATTATGTCTGACTTTTACATTAATGAGCATGTTTTTATTTATAAGTGTTTTTTTCTTTTACTTGGACTTGGACTTCTTTTATTTTGATTTCTTTGCTGTGCTTTCATTACATTTGATTTCATTCTTGTGCCTTCTTTTGTTTGCATCCTGGCGCATTGTTGTTGTGCCTTGATGCTGCCTGGCAATGCTCCTTGCTGGCTCCTTGGCTGCTTGGCTGCTTGGCTGCTTGGCTGCTTGGCTCCTTGCCTGCTCCTTGGCTCCTTGGCGCTCTTCTTGTATTTACATTTATGCGCACAGTTTGACATTTTCGCATTGGCGTCTTATGGAATGCTCGATTTCATTTGATGTGCCCGCTGGCACGTCCTTTGGTCACTCATTTAGTTGATTGCACCCCGACCACCCGAACCCCGGCCCCTTACAACATACGGCACCCATTCCACAGCGTAATTATGATGATGATCCATTGTTGCCTGCTCACAAATCATAGCCCCATTTGGCTATTGGCTATCGTGACTAGCACGCAAGCCAGCTGCCTCTCGTCCTGGCTCTTGTCCTGCTGGCTTGTTTACAATCGCACCTCGGCATCAAGAGGCGTCTATTGACCTGAAGAGGGCGCCACTGTGCTGCTGTTGCCGCTGCCTACAGCCTGTGGCATAATTGCTGAGAGCCTCGTCAGCCAGGCGCCTTTTTTATTGCACCTTCTAATCCACCCAGCCGCCCCCTGAATGCGGATACCGGCAAACAAACTTAACACACGCCTCACAACTTTCCCTTCACACACAGCACTCGCACAGCCAAGGATGTTTCCAGGATCAAGGCAAGGGACCAAACCCATTTCTTTTCATACACCCATTGAAGAAGGTTTATTACCTTGTAATATCTTTAAAGAAGCTAGATTTACTTGACCGAAGTTCTATCTAAAATTCATATTAATATTCGTTGTGTTTTATGGCTTATAACCGCTCTTGAAATGAGAATACATACAAAAACAACCTTAAGCACTTCAAATCAGAGCCCTTTTTTAAGAAATCTATGATAGTTTTCCGAGCGTATGTACACTACTACTTGCCTAGTTCCAGCAGAAGTCTGAGTCTAAGTTATTTTCCGCAATATTTCCAAGTCTGCATTTTCATTTCCTTCCCTTCATTTGATTTAATTGAGAATGTGCACCAAATCGGAAGCCAGACACATATCAAAAACTATATAGTATAATGCTTGGTAAAACTCTGAAAATAATCCTTCCTCCCTGCTCTGACCATGCTCCAAAATGTTTGTAATGAGTCCTAGTTTGTTGGTCAGTTAGAAGTTTTGGCTGTGGCATAGCTGCTGTTATACTCTGTACTTTAATATACTAAGGAGTATATTGGTTTTGAGCAACCAAATTTGGTATCCATATTGTCAGTACACCACAGTCCACAAAAGTGCTAGAGATGCTTTAATCTGGCTCACTTCTGACCCGAAAACTAATAGAGAATATGTGCTTGTATCTCAGACAATTCGTGATCCAGAGTGCGTTATCAGGAACTCCTTAATGAGAGTAGTTATTTATTGAGTGGGAACACAGGTATGCTATCCTATCACCAAATTTATCCTTGATATTCACTTATTGAGGCTCTTTTCCAGTCAGTTTTCAATGTTGGCTCACAGAGTATATCGCAGTCGGGGGCCTATCGATTGCGATTGTTGCTGAATGTTGTCGGTTGTTGTTTGCTTTTTTGTTACATTTGAATGTTAGTTACATTTTGTTTTTGTTTCTGTTCGTTTTGTACATAATAAACGAAAAGTTTGCTCTTTAGCGCATCATAAAAGTTGTGGCCAGGTGTCATGTTTTCATTTACACTTTTCATTGCTGTTTTTGCTGTTGCAACTTGCTGATAATTTTCATGTGGCGCAGAGGTTTATGGCACCTGCTGTCTGCTGCCTGCTGCCTGCTGCCAAAGTGGCCAAAAGAAAGACCCACAAATATCCAATTAAAACTGACATAAAACACAACTCAAATTGTTTCGAGTTTTCATTTCAATATAATATTGGGAAGCCGACAACGAGCTAACAAAAAGTTGATCTTAATGAAATTGAATATATTGCAAATTGAAAAGAGTTTAATTTCAACAAAATTATAAAATATTGTTAAGCAAAAATCAAATCAATTTAGTTTTCACTCAGTTTTCATCGATCATTTGCACAAGTTGAGTTAAATGCACAAATTTTTGAAATATTAATTAATTTTGACTGAAAAGTTAGTCAGCCTAGAAAAATTAGTTAGAATAGATAATGTAGTCATTTTAATGTGCACAATCAATTCAATTTTGATTTAATGCAACATATTTCAAATGTTAAATAAGTTTTTGAGATTCCAAACTAAAGAAATATACATAAAATAGTTATTTTAATTATTTTTATTACAATTATAGGACAAGTGTGTACCAGCAATGGCTGTCAGGACCTCCAGCTGTATAAGTATTAATATAATATATATTTGGTTAATATGAGTGGAGATATTAGGAGATTCGGAGTGCTAGTGTTGATCTGGGCTGGAAAATTACTCGATGGTTTCAATTGTAATAGCTTAAACTGTAGATAGATAAAGATATATACAAAATAAGGTGTAACGTTGGAATGAATAGGAATATGATTATCATGCGCTTCTGGAAGATTGGAAAACTGTATCATATCTATCAAAATTTATGTTGGAATATGAATTGAATTAATAAGCCAATTCAATTTGGAGCACAAAATATGATCAAAAAGACATTCCGCATGGAAATCGATTAAGTTCTGACAAAGTTATGGGAGTTGATAGTCTAGGAGGCAAAACAATGATTTTGAAAACTTTTCAAGTGGAATTTTTGGGTTTTTATCATGAATTTTGTCCGAAAAAGTTTTGAAACAGTTTCTTATACTGATTTTGATGTACGCAATCGATGAAAAGTGAAATTTCGAGATTTGAATTTTTTTAACCATTTAATTTTGAAAAATATCTAAGGGGAAAATACCTATTGGAATATCAATGAAATGTAAATGCCAAGTGAATTAAGAGCACAACATATATTAAACAAGTAAGAATGCTATAGTCGAATACCCAGATCAAAAATTTCCAACCGCATCTTCGGCACTTACACAGCTACAGCGCAAGCGAGGCATGTTAAGTGGTGACAGTGCTTCCTTATCCGATCGACTTGAAATTTGGACAGTAGATTAAAAGTGACTAAAGTATTGTACGTGCCAAATCTCAAAGCTATATCTTGAAAATTGTTACTGTAAAATGGTTTTTGCGATTTGCGACGCGTTCATACGGACAGACGGACGGACTCTCTTTTGATACTGATCACGAATATATATACTTTATAGGGTCGGAGATGTCTCCTTCTGCCTGTTACATACACTTGCACAGATTTAGTACCCCTTTTTACCCATTTTATGGGTACAGGGAGTAAAAAGACATTCCGATTAAGTTTTGACAAAGTTATGGGAGTTGACAGTCTAGGAGATGGAGATTAACATACCCCAACTTATAGGATGAGGAAGCTCGATTGTGTCTAGGATAACAATCGATTGTAGAAGATTGTGGTAATATTAGCTTGCCACTTGAGATGTTTAAATAAATACATAAGTGTGCTTTAGTGTAATCCTTGGTTTCTGAATGTTTCCTAAGTCCAGGCATTAGGTTCGGCCCAGGGGCCTTGGGTAAGCTGCAGGATACGCCATTTGCTTTAGCAGCTGCCTGTTTAGGTAGTCACATATACACACACTCACACATACGTCCGCTTATTGGCAAGGATGAAGGCGACTCCATGGCGTCCCAAGTGAAGGAGCCAGAGCCGGGCGAGTGGGGCGTGGGGCGTGGGGCGGAGGCAGAGACAGAGACAACGCGCTGCGACCAGGACACAGAACTTCGTCTTTGCCAGAGTCCACACAGTCGAGAGCATGTCTACATGTGTCTGCCTATGTGTGTGTGCCTGTGTGTGTGTGTGTCGTAGGGGAGGGAAAATTGTCAAGTGTTGGTGTCGCTGTCGGTGTGAATCTTGTGTACTTTGGCCACTCCTTTGGCTGACGCCAGCGTCGCCTCTGCGCCCATTTGCCCACTTGCCGCGGCGTCTTGGCCAATCGCTTGTGTAAACACTCGCCCTGCCGCCTCCCTGCCCCATCCCCTGGCCCCATCGCCCTGCACAAACAACGAGTAGAGTTTTTCACGCAAAAAGTGTTGGCTGCCCAGTCGCCTAGTCGCCCCAGCACCCCAGCACCCCACCACTCCTCCCCCCAGCAGCAGCAGCCGACTGCAGCGCGTTTATTCATATTGCTGCTTGTGCTTTGCCATCCATTTATCTTGCCACATTGTTGGTGCTGGCTCGCCTGCCCCGTTTCGCTTGCGGCACGGCGCGCAAAACGCTTTTGTGTGTTTAATTGCTTGTGAAGAGCGCTTTTCAATGGAAACTGCACAAAAAATATGAAGAGCAAGATATACACACCACACAGCACAAGAAGCTGGCCATAAAAACAGCAAAACGAGCTAAAGCAGCCCACAAATGAGCCAAAGAAACGCCGTCAAATTGTTTCGCTGCTGACTTTCAAACCTGAAATTTGCAATTTGAAGTTTTGTGTCTTTCAGTCTTTGCCCTTTGGCTACATTCACACTTGCCTCACAAGCTTGCCACCTCAACACATTGGCCAAATAGTTGAGCCATATGCTAAGGCTAATCGAAATAAAAATGTTTCTATATTTGCACAATTTCATTTGGCAATCAACAAAAGTTGTAGCATACTTTGCAGCATGTGCATATAGTGTGTGTGTGTGAGTGTGTGCGTAAGCCTGCCAGCTCAAACACACCTAATATGCTGCAGTAAACGTTGCCAACACACACCGAAGCCTGAATACCCTTGCCCATCGTTTAGCTAGACAAAGCAGCGACTGTAATCCTTATAAGTTGTATTTTAAAAACAAGTAAGAATGCTATAGTCGAGTATACCCGACTACAAAACTCCCTGAACCCAGGTCAAAATTTCCAATCGCATCTTCGTACACTAACACATACACACACACATACACAAAGACGCACATGCACGAGCGACAGCTCAAGCGCAGCGCAAGCGAGGCATTTTAAGTGGTAACTGTGCTGCTTCTTCCCCCCGCGCTGCAGTACTGAATCTTCTTTCGTGAATAACTTCCGTGTTTATTGTCCAATCGACTTGAAATTTTGACAGTAGATTGAAAATAACCAAAGTATTATATATGCCAAATTTCAAATCTATGTCTTGAAAATTGTTACTGTAAAACGGTTTTACCGAATTGCGGGGGAACGCGAGAAGATATCTCAGATATAAAATAAACTTGACCTGCTCCCGCTATACACGAACCTACATTCCAAATTTGGTGTCTCTTATAGTTGCTGAGATCCTTGCGTTGATACATACGAATGGACAGACGGACAGACAGACGGACATGGCCAAATCGAAATCTCTTTTGATACTGATCAAGAATATAGGGTCGGAGATGTCTCCTTCTGCCTGTTACATACATTTCCTCAGATTTAGTACTCCCTTTTTAACCATTTTATGGGTACAGGGAGTAAAACTATGTTTAGCGTAAAATATAATATGTGTTAAGTGTAATAATAATGTAAATCACATTGTTCATAAACATTATTAATGGCTGACGGCTAAATTAAAGCTAAGCCAATTATAAACAACCACTACTACTACTAATCGATACAAATCGATAGTTTTCTTGCTAATTATCGTTGAGTCTGCTTTATGTGGATGTTTTGCTGAACTATTAAAAACTATTTTTTTACTGAGTTTCGAACCCAAGAGCTGTTCCACCCAATTCCGATAGTACTTGCGTTTACTAAACTCTTTTAGAGCGAAAATCATTTATCGTTAGTGACAGTCAATGTACAAAAGGTCTATCGATAGCATCGATAGCTCTGGAACTGTACACAAGTGTGCTTAAGGACTCTACTTATTTGAAAGTCCGAGTTTTCAGATATGGATATAACAGTTAACAGTTCTATAAATTTATATAGTATGCTTAGCAGCCTGAAGTCCTTTGTGGCTCTAGAATTAATTCTAAGATACATTAAACAAATAATAATAACAATAATAACAATAGTCTGTTTAGGCTGGCTTTAGGGCGTCACAAGTGCGATGTCTATGCTGATATGCTCAACGTGTGTATTTAATATTTACAGGATCAAAAACAACAAAAAAACCATCAGCCTGAAATGCACTTTGTTTTTCACACATTGCCCTAACTGATTAACTTTTGTGTGAGCTGAAAAAACAACAACAACTGAGGCAGCAGGCAGCAACAAGGCTGCAGGATGCGTTGGCTTTGCACAGTTAAACAAACACACACACACACAGAGAGACGCACACAGACACAGACACACACACACACACAGAGCGGTAAACAGACAGCGCAGTGCAAACAATGAACATTGTCGACGTCTGTGCTGCAATGTCCGTGCTCGTGTGTTCGTGTGTTCGTGTGTGTGTGTGTGTGTGTGTGTGTGTGTGTGTGTGATAGACAGGCGTAAAGTTAATTAAACAATAAATACACACACACACACATAGAGCGCACACACCGACAGAGACCGGCGTTAAAAATGGCGAAAAACTACGGACTACACTTGGCAGCTTGGCGTGAAATTCAACACAACACCAACAACACACACACATACACATTTAAGCAGTGTGTGCGTGTGTTGTGCATATATAGCATATGCAGCCTTGTTGTTGCCTGTTACGCTGTAATTGAGCAATTGCCGCTGCGCGCAGCCTTTTGCCAGGAGTCGCCAATTCACTTGGCGCTCAAAAGTAGGCAACACTCGTGAGCAGGCCACGGAGGGGCAGCGTCAGTGTGCCACATACATATGTGTGTGTGTGTGTGTGTGTGTGTGCGCTAGCAGCAGCTTATAGTTTGTTCCACTGCAGATTTCTTTGGCAGTTCACAATACACAAACAGAGACATTTTAGATGACTTCAAGAATTCCTTCCGATAAATATAAAAGACATCCTTAGAAACCCTACCAAGCTTGACTTCTTAATTGGCCAGAAGATTGACAAGCTATAGATGATCCTCAATGCTGATTCCAATATATTCATTCTTTATTAGAGCTATGAACTGTTAGTATCGTTAAGAACTAATGAAATAGAGATGATGATAGTCTGTTCTCAATCCAAGCACTTTTCGTTTGAAGATTGCAATCAGAATACTGGGAAGATAGGTAACACTCTCGAGGGCGGATATTACAATTGGTATAATATAATAGTCCCGAGTAAAGTTGAATAGTTTTTAGTGTTGAAATACATTTGAATTTTTATAAGAAACACTTGAGATATGGTCAGAAAATTAAAGAATAGTAGAGTTCAAAGTAAGAACGATAGAAACTGCATGCAAATAGGATAGGTTATTCGAGTTTGGAAACTATAACAAACACGTAGACAAGTAGTTGTGGTTTAGTTAAGTTTGAGTTCAAAACCAATCTGGAAAGCCAACAAAATGGCGTCGCTTGTACTTGCTAAAGGTGTAGAACTCAAAGAGACTGTACCCAGCCTCAGAGGTCCCCTGTGGGCACTCTAATTGGATTAGGGCTCCATGCATAAAAAACACAAGCAGGCGAATAAAAAACGACAATATAAAAAGCCACAAAGCATTTTATTTTGGTGCCGACAAAGTTTGAATACCCTTGCTTTAATGGGCATGATAATCTTTTCACAAAATATATTAGCTTGCTATTTATTGTGCCTATGATATATGTAAGATCAAATACTTCTAAATACTTAAGGATTGGTTCATCTGTAAACACAATTCTCTCTTCAATTCTTTAACTTTAAACAGAGATATCTTTATGGAGTATATTGATTGTGGTATCTGTAAAATCAGTAAAGAAGCTATATAATAATTCAAATGTTAACTAAGATACTTTTGTAGAGTATAAAGCTTGAACTATCTGTAAAAACAAAGAAGGTGTTCCATAATAATTCATATTTAAGTGCAACTTTGCGTTATTTGTTTGATTTTGATGAATTTGTTTAAGAAGTCTCTAATGAAACTCAATTTGCGACAACATAATCTGTCTAATCGAATGCTATAAAGACTCGATCCTACCATTAGCAGTAGAGGTGGAGAACTATCGATAGCACTATCGGCACCATCGATGGTTGGGCGCTATCGAGCTACCATCGATAGCAGGATGAACTTTCGATAGTGCCATCGATAGTGCCATCGATAGTTTGGTTTTCACATCACCAAAAATAAGATCAGCTCGTTTTGTTTTGTGGCGTCTGTAGAAATAATATTACAATACAATCAAATACAGAGAAATGGATCGCTTTCTTCAAAGAGGTATAATGCGTAAAGTAAAGCCGGTTATAATAATATACTTTTATTCTTAAATCAAAACTTTTGGATAAGAAAACATTAATATATTAAATGGATTTTCTTGTTTGGATTCAAACCAAATATGTATAATATGGTGGACGGGACTATCGTCGACTATCGAAAAAACTATCGATGGTTTTGAAATTACTATCGTCGACTATCGATAGCACCGACTATCGATAGTTCTCCACCTCTAATTAGCAGTGCTACACAACTGAGAGTCTGAGATTTATAAAGCAACAGACAGATCTTCTTGGTCTAATCAAGACTACAGAAGTAGTTTGTGACAATGTTAAAGGACCTCACTGCAAGGGTATGCAAAATTTTGATACATATGCCGGCATAATACAATATAGCACATATGTATGTATGTATGTGTACATAATTATATAGGTATGTACGTACATGCTGGTATAAGGATCTATATGAACTCTGCTTATGTGGAGCCTGAACCTGAACGGTCATCTGAGTTCGATTTCAGAGACTTGCTGACTATAAGGTCCCTTGTCCTTTTTTGCTCGTCCCTTAGCCTGTGCCCTCGCACCCCCCACACCCTTGCACCTTGTCCCTGGTCTCTCGTTTTTCGCTATTCGTTCTATGTAAATGCTGAAGTTCTTGTCCAATCCTGTGTCGGTGTGCACGTGTGTGTGTTTGTGTGTGCTTGTATCTGTATCTGTGCGTGTTTGGCTTGACACCCCACATGAAACACCCGCACACACTCACACACACACACACACACAGTACAGCCAGACACATACATACATATATGGACAGTTATTCAGTCTGTGTTTACATAAGGCTAGACATTTATTATGGCGCTTTTGTTGCTGATTCCTCTGCTCGGAGCTTGTGTTTACATAAGAAATGCTCGATTCTAGTCCTATGTGCCCCCAACGTGCCCCATGTGTATGTGTGCGACTATGTAAACAGCCATTCATTGTTTTTGACAGCGTGAAATGCAAGTTTATGCAAATTTTATTGATTGCCATTACTTTGGCGCTAACTTCAGTGGCTCTTCTCAACCTATAAGTATTATTTGCAACTGCAATAAATACTTAAGCCGGCAAGTGGGCGTGGCCAAACCCATATAGTTCACAATTAGACAACAGGGGACAGGCTTGTGCAAATTTTCAACAGGATCGCAGCTCAAACAGTCGAGTTACAAGAGATTGGCAAATAATCCTTATGATATAGTTATAGGTAGCAAGGAGCTTTAAGCTTAAGTATTAAGAATCTGTTACATGTTCAGTGGCCACACACACACACACACACACACACACACACACACACACACACACCCAGGTATACAAACACACGCGCCAGTCAAAGTGTTAACCCATTCGTCGTCACCTTTTGCCCCCAACATATTTGGATAATTTAACGCGTGCCGCTTGTAAATTTTCACACACACACAGACACAGACACACACACACACACACACACACACAGGCAACTAAACCATGTTAAGCAAATAAACATGCCCAGTGCGAGAAAGGGAGCGAGGCAGCGAGAGAGAGGGAGAGAGAGCGAGAGCGACCCCCACGGGGAAGCAGCCAGTCAAATAAACGCCGTCAAATAAAGTTTTTCTGATAATTATGAGGCAGCCAGCAGCAGAGGCACCGCGTCTGTGTGTCTGTCTAATAGTGTGCGTGTGTGTGTGTGTGTGTGTGTGTGCTCATAGGGGAGGTGTGTGGCGGTGGGTGTAATAGTGTTAGTGTGTTTGTGTTTGTGCACACATAAACTTTTAATTAGCTACAAAGCGCCAACAAAAAAATCTGATGAAATTTTCTATGCGCCTCAGCAGCAGCAGCGGCAGCAGCAGCAGCAGCGCGAGAGTGCGAGAGTGCGAGAGAGAGGGCGCGCAAGAGAGCAAGCGGCGCTTTGGCAGCGCGCTCTCGCTCTCTCAGCTCAGCATGGATGCTGCGGCGGTGGCGGTGAGGCGTGCTGTGGTGTAAGCCGCTCTCAACACACCACAGCAGCAGCTGCCCACACACACACACACACACGCAACTAATCAATATACAAACAAGAGGCGGGGTATAGGCAGTTCGGCAGGCGCCGGGCGGCATTTTGGTTGGTTGTTGTTTAACACCTAATCAGCTGTTGTTGTTGCTCTTATTGTTATTGTTGTTGTTGCCATAAAAACCCGTTAATAAGCATTTTGCTACAACTAATTATGACGCTGATATAAGGCTTAATGCCAGCTGCAGTCGCTACGCTGCCGCTGCTGCTGCTGGCGCTACTGCTGCCGCTGCCGCTGCCACTGCGCTGCCCAAAAGCTTAATGAGCCTCAATTGTGCTTTTGCCACAGTGTTCACTCGCTAAGTGGCAACAACTTTGTTGTCTTCTTAGTGCACGCATTTCAAGCGATCCTTTTGTGTTTGGCATTCGTTTGTAGCTTTTACAGCTGCAGTGCAATTTTATTTGTATACAATAAAAGCTTCACTTGATCATTGAGCAGCTTTTAGCAGCTTTTATTTAAACTTAATTTTGGGACATACACATGTGCATACATATGTATGTATATTTTGTAAGAAAAAAGCTTGGCTTGATCATAGAGCAGCTTTTAGCAGCTTTTTTAGCAGCTTTTAGCAGCTTTTTAGCAGCTTGTCAGCCGATTCTAACAGCTTTTATTTAAGCTTTATTTAAGGGCATATAATTTTAAGCATAAGCTTTCAAATGAAACGTTCAAATTGGGGAATATTTTCAACCAAGGTGCACTGCTTTACTTACTGCTCGAACCAATGTTTCAGAGCATGAACTGACTTTTGAACGGCTTGAATCAATGTTTTGGTTTGAAACGTACTTAACCACATTCGTTTACACTGTTGAATTTATTATAAACCAAATTAAGCGAACATAATTTTACATACTCAAGCTTATCTAATGCATAATGTTCAGCGCGGAAAGAGAGTGCCAAGAGTTTGATTTAAGCACAAGAAAACCTTCCATCGGATTCCAATAACGTATGATGTTTCTTGGGAGAGTTATATGTATGTACATTAGAGCAGCCTATATGTACGGAACAATGAATCAAGAAGCTTCTTAAATAAACCCACAAATTGAAGCCTTTATTAAGAAACAGTAATAATTCTGTTAATACTTAGACAGCTGGTTTGGTTCTAAGTAGATAAGTCGGGCTTAAGTTGGGTTCTAAAACTGGTTCCAATCAAAAATGGTTTGGTTATGTACACATATGCATTATATACATACATACATACAATCGGCGCCACTATCGATAGTATCGATATGTGTTTGATTATCCGTTCCTATCGATTGTTATTAACCAATCGCAATAGTTGAAAATTTCCTTATTTGTTAGCTAATTTCTTGTACACGTTTCTCAATAATTTCAATTTCAATTTCAATTTTAGAAAGTTACTGGCGATTAATATCGATTCAGTGTGCTGGCAGAAACTATCGATAGTATCGATATATTTGCAGCTAGACATGCATGTGTACATATGTATGTATGTGTACGTGTATGTGTGTATTTAAGCCACTTTTATACTGGCTACCGCCATTTGCCAACTAATCGCCTTTCACTTTACGCCGCCCCAACAACAGCAACAGCAACAACAACAGCAATAACAACAACAACAACAACACTCAGCTTTTACTGTCGCGCAGCATCCTCATTGTCTTTTCTTCACCACGGCGACGGCGACGCTGCTGCTGTAATTTTTCACACCACACATAGGCACACACACACGCACACACATACGCACACATACAAAGCAATGTTGTCACCTTTTACAACTACAACACAACGCGCTCAATGCGCGCCATTTCACTCGCACACGCACACACACACACTGCCCGGCTGTGCTGTAGCGGGGGGTGGGGCGCGCAGAGAGGAGTTAACATTGCCGCCGCCATTGTGAGGTGTGGTGTTAACTAGCTGGCGCGTCGCTCTGTGAGCGTGTGTGTGTGTGTGTGTGTGTGTATTTGTGGTTAAACTTGTCACACAAGCTGAGCAATGCTGCTCAACAGCAACAACAACAACAACAACAACAACAACAAGAACAAAGAGAGCAGGGAGTCGCATAGCAAGTTCAACGTCGCCGTCGTCGTCGCCGCTGTCGTTGCGCTTGTCGTCTTCTTCTTGCGCACAGGCGGCGCCCATGTTGCCAGCCACCACACACACACACACACAGCTTGTGTTGTATGTGTGTGTGTGTGTGTGTGTGTGTGTGTGTGTGTGTGTGGAAACGTGTGACAAAATACATTTGCGTTGCCGTTTTTGCTTTTTGGCGCCGTCGTCGCTGCCAAAGCTTCTTTGTCTGCTGCTGCTGCTGTCTATGTGTGTGTGTGTGTTTGTATGTTTGTGTGACTTTTGCTTGAGCTTTGCCTTTCATTTGCACGCCCCGTCACTTGCCGTCTCGCTCACACCCACGCCCCACAGCCAGTGGCGCTGTTTGCGCAAACTTAGCGTCAAGTTTGTCACACGCGCGCCAAGCGGCACCTACAGTCCAGTTAGTCTTCCTCTTCTTCATCTTCCTCTTGTTCTTTTAGCTCTGCTTTTTCGCACTTGCGAATTTTGCGCCGCTGCTTAGGCGACAGCGACGGCAACGCTGGCGCTGACGCTGACGCTAACACTGACGCCAGCGCTAACGCCGGCGTTGTCGCGGCTTAAATCTCCGCATTTACATTTTCGGACGCATAAAAGCTGCCAAAGCGGCTAACGCGCGGTGGTGGGGGGAGGTGCTGGTGTCAGGGGGCGTGCTGTTGTTGTTGTTGTTTTTGTCAGCTGAAACTGCTTTTCTAATTACAGTTTTAAACGCTTGACGCCACATTTGAAAAGCTCGGCTCATTTGCACTTTATAATATCTATTATTGTATAAATCCTTATTCATTATTATAGATATTTTTTATTATTTATTTTTATATTTTAAATGTGTTTTAGTTGACCATATTTGAGGCTTATAACTTTATTTTGCACTTGAGTTAATTTTAACTTAATTTGTTCATTTTTTTAAACAAAATATAATATTCACATTTTATTTTTACTTAAAATATGCCTCAAAGTATTGTTGTAACAATATTAACATGCAAAGAGTTTACAAATTTTAGCCACATTTTGAATAAATCAAATTATAAATTATTTAAATCAATTCATTTTAATCAGATACTACAAATATTTATATTTTTTTAGTATTTTCATTCTTAATTCCATTGCCTTTTATAAAATCTGTTTTACTTGACGTTGAATTAAATTTGTTAACATTATTTTGTTTATTATTAATAAAATATTAATTAAATTAAATATTAATATATTATGTATTAATAATTATTAGAAAATCTCAAATTCAATAAATGGCTTTATTTATTTATGTGTAGTTGCTTATTTTCTTTTTGTTTATTTATTTATAAGGTTTTTTTTTGGTGTTAGTTGACAATCATGTTTAATTTTTATTAAACATGAAACCTGAACAATATTAAGTTTCAGTATTTCTTGAATATTTAGCCAAAGCTCTCAAATCTCACACAGCAGCGTTTTATTTATGGAAGCTTTAAGCTGTTTAAAGCCCTTGCTTGTGTTGCTTGCCAAATGCGCAAAAGTTGCTGCTGCTTATGCAAAAGCTCGCTGCGCAGCGATCGCGCTCATTGGAGGCGCCCTCTCACTCGCGCTCTCTCACACTCTCTCTGTGGGCTTTCTGATCAGAGGTCACTGTAGGTCAAGTTAGCTGGCGCCTTTAAATGCCGTGCAGCTTCCTCCGCACACCTCCCCTCGCGCAACCCTCGCTTTGGCCTTATCGCATTTATTGTGCTTTGCTCACCTCCCCGACCGCTTGCGCCCACCACCCCCCTCCCTGCACCAACAAAACATTTGACCATTCAAGCGCATTTTTCGCTTGCGCGTCATTTGTCAACTTGGCCGCCAAGCGCCACCCCGCCCGCCCACCGCCCCTTAGCGCCAACAGCTTTTTTTCATTTCGGGCTATGATTTACCACACTCTCTCTCGCTGCTTACATTTTGTGCCGTTTTTTTTTTGCCGCTGTCGCTCACATTTGGAGCCATTTTTCTGGCGCGCTGCACTTTTGGTGTCAGCTGCCTTGTTACTTCTAACACGCTTCACGCTGCTTGTCGCACGCCTGGGACGCTGGCGTCGCTGCCGCTGCTGCTGCCGCCGTTGCTGGTTGGTGTGTTGTTGTTTGTCTGCACAGGCACACGCACACACAGCCACAAACAGACACACACACACACACACACACACACACATGCAACAAGCAAAGCGTCAACTCAACACTTTGGTTTTTGGTTTTCTTATTGGAACCCAGAGTCGCGCTCTCAGTGCCTCATTCTGCCCTGCTCTCACACCTAGCAGCAACAGCAGCCAGCCCAATCGACTCGCTCGCACGCCCAGCCACACGGCCACAAACTCAACACACGTCTCTCTCGCGCTCTCGCTCTGGCACAGTCGCGCACTGCGCGCCAGCAGCGGCAGCGGCAGCGGCAGCGGCAGCAGCAGCAGCAGCAGCAGCGTCGTGTTGTCTTCGGGGGTTGCGCTGCTTGCGTCCGTGTGTGTATTTTCCAGTTTGAAAGCGACCGGCGTGTAGTTCGTATCGGCGTCGTCGTTGTCGTTGTCGTTTGTTGCCTTGCCCTCGTCTGTGTTGTCGTCGTGCCGTCAGCACCAGCACCAGCAACAACAACAACAGCAGCAGCAGCAGCAATAGCTTTTCAACTGTAGGCTTAAATCTTTTTTGTTGCCTTTTTTTTGAAAGCCGTCTTAGCAATATAAGAAACAACACTAAAGATCAGCAGCGGCCCAAAGAAACTAGCAAACGTCGCGTCGCGTCGCCGCCGCCACCGTCGCCGTTGACGTTTTGCCGCCGCCAAAACAACAAAACAACAAAACTATAAACAAACAAATAAACAACAAACACAGCGTGTACAAAGCACATTTTTTTTGAGCAAGATTTTTATATAAATATAAATAGTGTAAATTGTTTTTTTTTTTTGACACAAAGCAGCAACAAAGAATAACAACAACAACAACAACAACAAAAAGCTTGTGAGCAAAGAAAGTGCAGAAAGCAACAAACAACAACAAAGATTGTCGTGTCCTGTGTAAAACTAAACAACAAACAAAACAAAACAAACATAAAAAGTACCTGCCGAACAACAACAACAACAACAAATAACAACAATTGCAACAAGTGCAACCAGAGCGTTGCAAGAAGCGCTCGAGCAAAAGCAACAAAAAACCAAAAGGAGATCCTTTTTTACCGCGTGACGCACATGTTGATGAAATTGTAATGTAATGAGATACGACGTCCAGGAGCTGCTACTTCATCAGTCTGCTGAGGATCCATTCGCCAGGTTCGCAAATGGGATGGCATATCATCCATTTCTGCAGCTCTCGCAAAGACCCACTGACTTCAGCGTCTCGTCGCTGTTGACGGCGGGTAGCAATAGCAACAACAGCAACAGCAACAACAACAACAGCAGCAGCAACAACAACAGCAACAGCAACAACAACAACAACAACAACAACAGCAGCAGCAGCAGCTCAGCAGCGACGGCAGCAGCTGCCCAGGCGCTCAGCTCGCCAGGATCTGGCGCAGGCAACTATCGCGGCTCGCCGTCGCAGCTGTCCCCGCAGAGCAATCATAGCAATCACAACAACAATAATAACAACAATAATAACAACAATAACAACAACAATAACAATAACAATAACAAAAACCACTTGACCACCGAACCGCTGAGCGGCAGTCAAGCAACGACGCCAACACCACCGCCGCAGCAGCAGCAGCAGCAGCAGCAGCAGCAGCCGCAGCCAGGACAACTGGGGGCAGCGGCGCAGCCGCCGTCGTTACCCGCGCACCATTCACCCAGCGTTGGGCCGCCGCCGGGCGTGCCGCCGCCAGGGCAACAGCAGGGGCCCGCGCAGGGACTGCATCCACTGCCGCCGCAGCATTTGGGACCGCAACAGCCGCCGCCGCCGCCGTACTTTCCGGCTGCCGCTTTAGCCGCCTTGGCTGGCAGCCCGGCGGGGCCGCATCATCCGGGCCTGTACAGCGCCGCCGCCGGTTTGCGCTTCCCACCGCATCCGGCGCACCCGCACGCCCATCATCCGCTGGGCACCGCCTACACCACCGCCGAGGACGTGGTGCTTGCATCGGCCGTAGCGCATCAGCTGCATCCGGCGATGCGCCCGCTGCGCGCTCTGCAGCCCGAGGACGATGGCGTCGTTGATGATCCCAAGGTGACCCTCGAGGGCAAGGATCTTTGGGAGAAGTTCCACAAGCTCGGCACCGAAATGGTCATCACCAAGAGCGGCAGGTAAGCACTGTCGTTATACATATTGTGAATATCCTTCAGTCTCCATGGATCTCATGTACCAAAAGAAAGGTCATTCTAGTGCGATCCTTCTCGCTTCGCGTTGGAGTCTTCTCATAAAGATTACAAGTCAATTTCTTACTAGTCTTCCATTTGGAATCCTTCTTTATATGTTGTAGATTGGACTCACTGCGAGTTTTATCCTTCGGGAGAATTCTTCCCCGAGAAATTTCCTATCTTCCGCTATCAAAAACGGTGAAAATTATTCAGTCTTTATGAAATCGATATCCAAAAACGATATCAGTCTAGTGAGATTTTCCTCCGTTGGGATCTCTTGGATAAGATTCTATGGACTAAACCGTAAATACGGGAGACCACCCTCCGAGCTTTCTTCCTTGACCACATCTCTGCCGCTTTTCTAAGCCTTCCTCTGGACAACTCTTCATTCAGATCATCAGTTCAAAAAATACTGTAACTTAGGCATTCCCAAAAGATTCTTCTATAATTGTAGAAATCACATCCGAAAATGCAACCATGCTATTGAGTTTCCTCCCAAAGACCTGCTCGCCATGGGGCTCTTTTTGGAAAAATTAAGACACTGAAAACCTATTGACACTAAGTGAACACAAATGAGTTCCTCTCCAGTGTTGGTGTTCAACGCGTGTTATTCCATTGTAAGCAGCGTTATTCCTCAGTGAAATCCTCCACCGAGTTACCTTCCTTGCCGTTATCCCTGTCGCCATTCTGTTGCTGGTGTTCATGGCCAACCCTTGGACAATTCTTCATTGAAATCTTCTCGCGAAGGTCAGAGCAATGCTAAAGCTTGAGCACTAAGTGGAACGCCTCGTCGCTCAGTTGAAATCTTCATCCTCCTAGTTTCATCCCTGTCCCCATTTCAATGCCAGTGCCCAGGCGCATCCAGTGGCAGCTACTTGAGCACGTGTGGCGTCTCAAGCAGCATCACTGGCTAATGTGACACACTGGAGGAGACGTCGTGGGGCGATGAGGGACTGCCTTTGGGAAAGTAGGTGAAAAACGCATTTTACAATCGTTATGCCTCTTACCCCCACACAGAAACACACTCGCACACAGCCCATAAGTAGTCAAGGCGTGTCATCATCATCCTCTCCAGACGTCGGAGGTCGACGTTGACATTCAAGTTGCGTTCGCGCGTGAAAATGCGTTTTAAGCTTCACACCTTCTTGAAAGAGGCATTCAAAGTCTGACGAAGGCATCAACTCTACTGAGTGTCAGTGAATGAATTTCTGAGTGAATCAGTTGTGAGTAATTTTCAAGCTGCGGACCACATTTGACAGAGCACGCAACACTCACAAAGTGAGCAGCGAATACAAAGAATATATATATATATATATATACATATGTATATATAAGTAAAGCTTAATCAAGTTGAGAATCAGTCAAATTATGTGATTCAACTGAAGTTCTCACAGAAAATCAAATGATGAAGCAGTATGAATAACTTGTTTACTATACAAAATGCCTCAAATGTTATATAAATTCGAATTGTGATTGCCAACTTGAAGAAGATTTGAGACTTTGAGACTTTCATCAGAAAGGCAAAATTACAATTGCAATAGGAGTTAAATTAATCTAAAACTTCAGGAAGTTTGCTTTTAGAATTTCATCAGTTTAGCAAAACTGGAAATCGAACTTCTTAACCCAAGCTTTTGTGTACTGACTAAAAACTTGAAGAAGAATACTTTGGGAATTTCATCGAATAAGAAAAATTTTAAATGGGAATCGAACATATCATCTCAGAACAATTGAGGAAGTTTCCTTTACAGTTTCATCAGTTTAGCAAAACTGGAAATCGAACTTATCAACCCAAAATCATAACTTGCAGTTTCTCCCAAACTTAATCAGATAAGTAGAATTCTTAGTTGAGATCTGAAGATGGAGATCAGTTTGTTAATAAAAAAATAAGAAATAAGTGGAATTTCAATTGCAATCGAAATTTATGAACTCAAGTAAATAGTTTGTACTGATTAAAAGACTTGAGCTATTCACAATTTATTCAGCAAAAATCTGAAATATTCATTATTTCTTTTGTTCATGTTGACAATATGAAAGTGTACTAAGCTCTGAATCTATTCACATTCAACCTACAATAACTGTGTTCTAATGAAGACTGTGAGTACTCACAGTTTGCACAGCGAATCGAATGTGAGTGCAACAATGAATACGAGTTTTATTTGCGGCCAAATATTTGACGCTGTCGAATGACAGGAGATTTATGAAACTGTCGTTGATTACGGTTCAACTGAGTGTGCATTCACTCTCGCCACATTAGTACGTACTCATTCACCCACTCACCCACTCACTCATTCACCCATTCACTCATTCACTCAATGATTCATACAATTGCAATTGCACACAAATTCAATTAGTTTTGCGTTGTTTTGCTTTTTAAAGCTACAAATTTGTTTGACGCCTCGACTGTGCTTCAATCCCTACACAGCCCCCGATCCCGCCCCCTACGCGCAGCTGTGTAGGGTGTGAATGATGAGCTGTGGGAGAGGTTCGGGGGGCATGGGGCTTGCCGGGGGCTTTTCCATTTGACTTTGGCCAACAACAAAAATACTAAACAAATATTTGCAAATAGTTTTGCAAGCGTCGAAAGTTTCGAGTGTTGCTCGTTGCGTCTGCAACGCGTCTGGGGCGTACACGGGCACGCCCACGCCTCCCCCCGCCCACCTTAACCCCCTCATTCTGTGGAGCGGGCGCCCTCCATTGACGCGCCCAAACAAAGAGGCGCTGCCTTTATAAATATGTAACTTGCATTTTGCATTTTGCATTTTCGCAGCGATTCGTTGTTGTTGTTGCTGTTGTTCTCGCACTTGGCTAAAAAAGTTTATTGCAAATGTTTGTAAGCTCTCTCGCTCTGTACTCTCTCTCGCTCCTGCTGGTTAATCCTTAAGCTCATTAGCAGCCGGCGCTCAAGTGTGAAACTAAACCAAGTGGCCATCCATAAACATAACCACTCGAAATTGCAGCCCACATTTCCGGCTAACAAAAATTCCACAGCGAGTGTTCGCTCTTCGCACTCGCCGGAGTTCATTCGCCCGCTCCGCTCCGCCCCGAACCCCACCAACATTCAACATTCTCATCCTCATCCACATCCTCATTCTCATTCTCATTCTCATCCTCACCCTCGCCACCCCCTTGGCGTTAATGTAAAGCGCGCCAGCAAATGAGTTTAGCATAACACTTGAAAGCAGCTTTTGGGCTGGGTGTGTGGCGGCTGGGGGGCTGGGGGCTGCCACCTAGCCCGCACAGAAGCTGAATGATGCGAAAGTGTTGCGCCTAACATGCAATTGTTGTAACAACAACAACAACTACTCGCTCTCTTCCTCGCACTCGCACTCGCACTCGCACTCGCAGTCGCACTCCCTTTCTCTTTCTAGCTGCCACTCGCTGCACTCATTTAAGTGGCTTGTAAAAGTTTTAAGTACTCGTACTCGTACTTGTTCGCTGGTTTTGTTCTACCGTATGGTTGCTCCGCCTGCCTCTTGCCACTGCCTCGGCTTGTGGCAAGGCGCTGCCACATATGTAAGTTGCAACTTTTTTGCACGCCACATTGTTGCTGTTGTTTCTGGCATTGCATGCAAAAAGCATTGAGACGTTGAGACCTTCTCCACCGACACTGTCGGAGCTCTGGCTCTGCCACTGCCTCTGTGCCTCCCCTGCAGCCCCCATCCCCCCACCTGCCCGCTTAGCGTTAGGCCCCAAAACAAGTGCGAAAACTACAACCAGCGTTTGTTGCTGTTGTTCTACTGTTTGTTGCACCATCATCATCAATGTCAAAATTATTGTTTTGTTATTGCCAGCAGCGATAATCCACACGATCCCCCCTATAGTCCCCACAATCCCCCTCCTCCCCTCTTACAGCACACACACTCGTTAGAGCTGAGGTGTGTGCTTAGCGGCTTGTGAGTGTTTTAAGCATTCGAATCGAATGTTTTAATTACACTTATGTGCTTTTACCATACACTCGAACATCAGCGAATCAATTACTTTAAGAACTCATAAATCACTAATTATACTTATAACGAATAGTTTAGATGCATTTTAATTAAGTTACACCATCTAATTTGTATGCTTAACTATGCTATCACTGCTAGCGATGGCACGATTCATCATTTCATACACATTAATCGATTATTTTGTCTCAATTCAAGACTCAATTGTATCGCAAAATGGGTTTCGATCAATTGGTTCTTTAATCGATTATTTGGTCAAATAATCACATCACTATTTGCAAAATAAAAGTTGGCAGAGCCATTTGCAAAGACTGATTATGGCCCCAAATACATACATCAAAGTGTGGAAATATAATTCCTAAACTAATGAAAAAGAAGTGTGAAAAGCAACTCAAATATGGCAGAAACACAACAAACATCAATAGCAAAAACTGTTGCTAATTCAACAAATTATTTGATTAATCGATTATTTTTATTTTTCTTCGATTAATTGTAACTGAACTTAATAGTTTCGATAGTTATTCTAACTATACTTATTGATAACGATATTTATATTACTATTAGTTCCGATGTTCTAGTTCATGAATGAACTATCAGAGTTTCACATTTCGATAACATAAAATACCCATCATGAATCTATTGAACCCTTGAGATTTGGCGTCTGCAGAGGAAAGACTAAATTTAAATAAAAAGCTGGTAAAAAAAATATTATTAAACACGTATTTTTACCATCACTAATCACTGCTTCTATACTATTATATGAAATACAATACAATTTTCATTTGAAATAGTAATATCTATATCATACTTAATCAAAATGACTTGAAAACTTGACTCCGTATACTACTTTCATATCCAAGACATCTAAAGGATGTAAACCTAACATTTCATGATGATTCTGTTTAGCAGAATGTTGTAAATGGTTATACCATTAGCATATGAAATTTTATTGGATTTATGATCAATTTATATATATACTAATCATAAGCAACATTGTCATATTGCTTTCTTCCAGTTTTTACTCCCTGTACCCATAAAATAGAGTAATTTCCATAGTTTTGAAAGAGCTAAAGGTCTGAGTAGTTTTCTATTGCTAGATATAATTATTTCCCATATAACTGAGTAATAT
Source organism: Hirtodrosophila confusa (assembly GCA_035043065.1). Lineage (NCBI taxonomy): Eukaryota > Metazoa > Arthropoda > Insecta > Diptera > Drosophilidae > Hirtodrosophila > Hirtodrosophila confusa. Next base: position 625,844 of record JAWNNI010000085.1, read on the forward strand.
CCATAGTTTTGAAAGAGATAGAGATCGGAGTAATTTTCTATGGCTATATATGACTACATATTTCCCAATTTTCACTCCCTGTACCCATAAAATTGAGCTAGAGGTCTGAGTAATTTTCTGTTGCTAGATATACCTAGTTGCCATGTACGTAATTGAGTTATATCCATAGTTTTCAAAGAGCTAGAGGTCTGTGTAATTTTCTACTTTAGATAAAAGTATTTCCCTAGTTCTTTTTAGGAAATGCAACTTAAAAGTTAATTATTTCTTTCATATCTTAGCGTTTCTTTATGTAAACTGCAGAAACTGCCAAATTGTGTTTAATTCATTTAAAGTATTTGATTTATATGGCACGCTATGAACATTCGCCAGCCTCCTCCTCGCTCCTCCCGCTCCCGCTCCCGCTCCACCCGCCAGTGTCAAGTCAAGACCAATCACAGCTCGGCAGCAAGCAGCTGATTCATGTGACCAGAGAATACCCAGACTGTCGTCTGTTGTTGGCTGATTCAGTTATTCGTTATTCGTTATTTGGAATTCGTTATTTGCTATTCGTTATTCGTTACTCGTTACTCGTTACTCGTGCGGTCCCTGCTCGGGCGCAACAAAATGTCTCTGACAATTAAATTGCCAAAGCGAATTGCGTGAAATGTTGTCGCTTTGTTGCCTTCTACTGCTGCTGCTGCCTCTGACTTATCAATTAATTGAAATTGCTGTCTAAGCGCAAATAAATAAAGCGACTTCTCGACTTCTCGACTTCTCGACTTCTCGACTTTCCGACTCTCGACATTTTGACTCTCGCCTCTGGGTACCCACTTGACGACACTTTGTCGCGTGAAATTGCAAAAGAAAATAATAATAAGAAAAAAAGTATAGACAGTGAACGCTCAAAGGTTAGATTGCTCGATATGAGAACATTGCAGCAATTCAAAAGCATTGAACGCTTCCAATTTAGAACTTGTCAACACTTATTTTGTATTTATATTAGCTTTCGTAGTTTTTCAATTTGCAACTGCTAAGATGAGAGAAAGTTACATAAATCTAGAGAGAGATTATCAAGGAATAGAAACGAAACTTTGCCGTATACATATATAGCTATATATCATTTCAAAGACAAAGAAATATCTTCTTTACAATAACATTTCCACAAAGAGTTAATCAAGTTATATGCATAAAAAAAACCGATTAAGTATTATAATACTTTATACTTAACAATGAGATATCAGCCGCAAGACTTGATAAATATACATATATTTTCAAAATGGCAGAGAGAGAGTTTTCATATCAGAAAAGAACACAGTTTATCCGTTTTGGTTTAATTTTTAAACCGAAATGCTACAAATGTGAGAAAATCAAGTTGTATGCCGAAAAGGAATAAACAACGTTCTGGAAAGTTTACAAATTTTCCCTGGAGTATAACAGTTTTGGTTAAAATTTTAAACAAATATGCTAGAAATGAGTTTTTTTTTTTTGATATACAATATTTATAAATATTTTTAAAAAAAAAATAGGAGAAAGGAGAAAAAGAATAAAATAAATTTTCTCGAAGTTTAAAAGGTAAACTATTCTTACACTTAGACAAATAAATGCACCTAAATGTAGAAAGTCGGCATACTTTTGTAGCCCAAGGCAGCTAACCTTATTTTCTTCTGAATTTAAGAAATATATTTCTCAAATTTCGAAATTTTAGTTACTTATCTGGCTTTTAGGGTGCATTTTATTATATGGCGATTTTCTAAATACTATGGCATTGATTTTTCTGGGTGTAGCGTATATAAGCTAGAGTTGTAATGAATCGATTATAAGCATTGTTTTGACTATGAAAAAGGACTCTCTAATCGATGTGAAGAAACGAACTCAATCGATTCTTTGCTAATTATTAACATGGCTAAGAGTCTGCCTAAATTATAGTACTTAATTAGGGAATACAAAAGTCATATTCCGCCTGCACTACCAAGTTGTACCAATTATCGAGCGCTCACTGTACTTCGTATATATACAAAGTGCCCGGCAATAAAAATCCAAATCGACAAAATGTTTTATGTGTGCTGCGCGGTCATTGCTTTGATTTGCGTCCTCTGATGCTAATTGAAACTGCCAACACATAGAACAACATTTGCTCTACCCTGGCCAACAACCAGCCCCCCCAGCACCCCAGCACCCCAACGCTCACCTCCACCTACCCCTGGCCTGTCGGCGCCTCTAATTAATGCCAGACCTCGTATTCGTATTCCTATTCGTATTTGTATCTGTATCTGTATCTGTATCTGTATCTGTATCTGTATCTGTATCTGTATCTGTATCTGTATCTGTATCTGTATCTGTATCTGTATCTGTATCTGTATCTGTATCTGTATCTGTATCTGTATCTGTATCTGCGTGTGTGTATTTCGTGCGTTAATGTGTTAAAGGGCCGGGTTAAGACACCGCTCGACAAATGTTTAATGACACGGCCAAAGGCAGCAGCACACACTACCCTCCCCGCCCTACACTCCCCCTTACCTAACAGTCCTAGCCACCCCTGGCAGCGGGTCAACCCTCTAAGCAACCGCCTGTCAAAGTTCACTTGTTTAATTTTCATAAATAAAAATGGCTCGGCCAACTTCTGGGCTCCTCAGCTGACGTTTGGGGGCAATCAAAGTGCACTGGGCTAACCCCACTCCCCCACCCACCCACGCCCCCAAAGGCTCAATTAAATGGGCGTTACGCGTTTTCCTTTCCTTAACATTAAGCTGCTTCTTTTTGCCTTTTTCCAACGTACTTTGTAGTTCTTACCACGCGCTTTGCTCTTTTTTCCACATACCAAAGTCATTAGAGTCACTCAACGAGCCTTGGGGCTATGGTGGAGGGGGGGGGGGTTCTAAATTTTGTTACTCTTGGCGCTGCAATGCAACCCTGGGCGCAACGCCCCGCCCACCGCTGAAAGTTGCGTTCTTCGCAAGCGTTTTTAATAATTGCGTTCAAATTGTTGTAGAGCTGTGACGTGGGGGGCAGGGCGGGGAGGCTTGGGAGTTGTGTATTGGCGAGTCCTTCGACAAAAAGGAACACATGACAGCCGAGCTGCCGCCCCCCAACCGTACCTGCCCCGTACACCGTACACCGTACACCGTACACCGTACACCGTACACCGTACACCGTACACCGTACACCGTACACCGTACACCGTACACCGTACACCGTACACCGTACACCGTACACCGTACACACCGTACACCGTACCCCGCCCGCCGATTCTCACAAATTGTACGTAATTTGAGCAGCAGCAGCTCAACTGTTGGCATTTTTCAAATGCAGCTCGACAATTTCGGCCCATGAAAAATGCATAGCAATTGCAGTCGCTTGGAACGGCGATGAACTCATCCTTGGCAGGCGCAAGGATACGCAAGGATACGCGTGCTGTGCTGCGGCCGTATCGAGGCCAACTGAAAAATGCATGTGTCTTGGCCATTTGTGCGTAATTTGATGGCAAATTGATTCGAATTGTAATCGAGCAATCAATCTATAAATATAACTAATTGCAATGTTCATTAAAAAGTCAATCAGTCGCTCACAGTGATTAAGCTAAAATATGTGCACATTGATTACATGTTATATGTCAAGGGATCACATGTCCTTAATTCAATTATGCAAAATGCTAATATTACATCATCAAGCAAATGCAATTTACCTACTAAGCTGTAAGCCAGCCACAATAGCTTGCCTTCCTCAGGTTCGTTATCTAATATTTGCGTGCAACATTTCTCAATTAATTGCAAATTGCTTAAGATAAAGCTGGATTGTTAACAAACGATTCATCTATTCATATATTGTGAGCATTCCACAGCGTTTAGGGATTGAAAGAGCGAAAGCAACTGCTGCCAACACTGCAAATTCTCTTCTCACATTTATTGCACGCTACATGAAAATGACATGAAACTCATCTAATTGCTGACATTGCGGCTTAATCGCTCGGAATTCTGTTATGTTATTGAAGGACACGTTTTCCTTCCTTTGATATCTAAAATTTGATTCTTTCCATGCGAGCTTTTTAAGTCGAAATGTAGAAAGGAGCTTAAACTTGCTCCTTAATTTTGTATATATTTTGATTAAATATTCTATTCTATCTTACATCTTCTGAAATATGTGCTCTCTTACATTCTAGCTTATTTAGCTTACTACAGTTAACAGACAAGAAGTCTGCTGAATTCAGGGAAATCATTTGCTTGGCTCATTCAGCAGAACCAATCGCTGACTGATTTCCTGCTGCTTTTTTCTTCCTTGCAACTTCGAGCTCTGAAAGTACCACACTACTCTATATATTTGTAAACAAAGCAAGCTCAGCTAGTTCAAAAGTCTGCTTATTAATCGAATCGTTCAAATCAGTCGGCGGAAATCAGTCAGCGATTAGTTATGTTGAACGCGCGCACCTAACATGGGATAAACTTATCGTTATTTTATGTTTACCATTCTGTGTACGTTGTTGTTGGCTTACAAACATGCTCAATTACTTGACTTAAAGGGCAGCAGCTAAATCAAGCTCAGATAGGAATGCGGAAAACTAAACTAAAAGGATAGATATCTTGGAAGAGCGCAAGAGAGTAAGGTTGGGATGAGAATTAAGTTTCTAGTCTTGTTCTCATTTCCGATTTCGATCAAATCTAAGTTAACTGTTATGGAAAGCCAGTGGAATGAAAGCTAGCTATATATTAGCCTGAAAAGTTGCTTCCGATTCGGTAGGATGAAATCGGAAATGATTCGAAAGGGGAAGAGATTTGCATTCTATAGGACTGTTAGGTCTTACCTTGGAAATATCACTTGCTGAGTAGACATTTCGGATCAAAATGCGTTTGCTGACTGTCAGCTACAGTCTGCAGCATAATTCACATGGGTATACTTTTGAGTGGCACTGTGCAATGCTAAACTGTGAATCAAAGGGGCCGGCTGGGGCTGCCAGCTCGTTTCGTATGCAGGGAGGTGTCTCCTCGGCTCAAACTAAAACTGAAACTTGGTAGCTCTGGTGGTCAAAACTACAAAACTGCCATCCGCACCACCCAAACAGCCAGAGAGATAATGCCAAAACAGTTGCAGCGCGACTAACAATAAAAAGAATATAAAAAATGAAATAAAAAACGCGTAGTGGAAACAAAAATGTTCTCAACAATCACAAATAATTTGCATAATAATCATAAAATGTTAACGGCAATGCGCGTCGCTGTTTGCTCGCTGCTGTTAATTTAAATTGCATTTACGCCCACTTAAAATTAAATGAAAATTAATTTGACGAAAAGCTGGCAGCGCTGGCTAATTAAGTGGCCGCTTCCGTCAACGTTGACTGCGACGGCGACGGCGACTGCGACGCCCACGCAGCAGCGGAAGTTCAAGCTTGGCTTAATGGCCACCAAATTCGGTCATGAAGCGAAACCGAGACCAAAATTTAACGGCCCTCTGTCTAAAATTGGTAACAAAACGCCGCTAAGTGGCCAACTAAATGTGAATGCCGCTGTTTACACGCTCCGCTTGCCTAATGAGCGCCCAAGCCCCCCGTAACCCCCAACCCTCCCAAAACATAGCTCGCTTATCGCAGCTCCCAGTGTCTCAACCTCGCACGCTGATAAGCCCAAGGCGCAACACAAATGGCCGACAGGTGGCGCTTTGCCAGCCAGCAGGCGCAACTGTACCAAATGTCTAAAAATGCGACTAGTCGCTAAAAGCGAAACCGAAACCGAAACCGAATTCGGACTCGAACCTCAACTCCAACTCGAAATCGAAATCGAGACGCTTAAATATCGAAAAATCGATCTAGTCGAAACTTTCGTTTTCATAAGCCGAAAAACCGAAAAAGGACAGCAGCAGGCAGCGGGGCGAGCGGGGCAAGCGGGGCAAGCGGGGCAAACGAACGAGTCGGCCAAGGAACAGGAACAAGAATTGAATATTAAACGCATATTGTATAAATTTTTTGAAGTATGCATGAAATGCATAAAGCGAACATCGCAAAATACAAAAAAACAAACAAAAACAAAAAAAAATAAAAAAAATAATAAATATGACGACGACAACGACAAGAACAACAATGATGATAATTCGTATATGTATGATCATAATGACGTTGATGACGGCCAGAACGCGCTGCTTTATAATGAAGAACATGAGTTCGATTCGCCAGAACCAGAACCAGAACCAGAGGAACCCCAAAAACAAAAACCAACAAGAGGCCAAGAGACGAAGGCAAAGAATCAACAAAAAAACAAGAGGAGAAAAAAAGTAAAACAAAAAAGCCAAAGGAAGAATGGAGCTACAAAAAGCTGCGACGTTCAAGACGGCGTCTTTTTGGCGCCAGAAAAATAACGACAATGCCTGACGAATGCGTGGAGCCGAAGAAGGTCGAACAGGCGGCGTTGGAGTCTGCTGTGGTCGGTGGGTGTAGCCGGGGCGGCAGGGGATAAGGGCAACAGCCACACAATGCATTCGGAGAAGCTTTTCAGCAAAAGCTTCGGCGCCCGAGCTGTGTAGAGAAAGTGATGCGAGCGCATGCGGGGAGCGAACGTAAGGGGCAACAACTAAAACAACAACAACAACAACAACAAACAGTAAGATCAACAGCGCCAGCGTTCGGCTAAAAGAAATGTCAAAAACAATGAGAACGGTCCAATGAATTTGACAAACATTTCCTAGATGCGCGCTGGCAGATCAAAGGAGGCGACGACGACAGCGACAATCTACAGACGATCTTGCGATCTCTCGCTCTCGCTCTCGCTCTGATCTCTCGCTCTTACTACGACTCGCACTCGCACTCACACTCGCACTCGTTGTTTTTGTCTTCTTTTTTTCCAGCCAGCCGGCAAATTAGTCAAATTAGCATAGTCACACAACGAAAGCTGTCGTTGATCCTCCCATCTACAACTCCATCTCGATCGCCATCTCGAACTTCATTTGGGTTTTTCGTCTTCCTCTTTTCAATTTTTTTAAAACTTTTTTTTATTTTTTTGTCTCGTGGCATATTCACGCGTTGAGCGCAAACTCGGCTTGGCTTTTAGCATTAGTTTACACTTGATTAGAACGCTAATTGGCTCAAAAAGGATGTGCTCCAGGCAAATGAGTACCACTCCAGCTAGCTATTCATTGAGCTGGCAAATTTTCGCGGAAATGCTCGAAACTCGTCCGACAGATGTGGGCCAGTCTATTTATCTAGGAAATGCATTCATCGGCTTCAATTTATGTGGTTAGGGTACATACTTAGATACGGATGCCTTGTTAGCCTTTTAAAAGCTCTGTTAACTCATCGGGCTATTTAGAGCTTTTGCATTTTCATACGTTCAAGATTGTTTCGAAAAAACAAAACCTTATAATCGTAATACATATTCAACTCAAAACTCCAGTCACATATCTTTTGTACTTTCATACTGAGCTTTCACCATTGCCTTATTATCCTTGTAAAACTGAGGCATCTTAGGAGTTTTTTAAGTTATACTATTATGCAAGTAGCCTATATGGCGTCGTAATATCTGATTGCTAGTTTTTAAAGTTCTAACTTTCTATATATGTACTTTCATGCTCAGGTTTCAATGTTAGTTATCCTTGTAAGGCTCATTGTCAAATAGGTATTTTAGTGTTCAGTTTTCGCTGACCGCTTATAAAGTTACGTTTCAACGTTTCAAAGTAAGCCTAAGGCCTTATAAAATCGTTCCGAAGCTTTTCTTTACTGATGTCTCATTCTCCTGGTAAAACTTAAACCTCTTGGAAGACTTTTAAATTAGCTTGTTTCTTACATTTATTACCATACGAGTATGTATGTATGTATGTATGTATGTGTGTATGTATGTATGTATGCATATCAGAGTGCCGCAGGACATCACGTTATCCGCTTGATAGTTGCTAAGCTTTGGCATTGCAACACTGTTGCTCTCATACTGAGCTTTTAATGGTGCCCAATTATCCTTGCACGGCTTAAGTAGCAGCCCCTCATATTTCCTTAGTCATATTGAGCTTTAATGCAAGCAGGCTTTCGCAAAAGCTTTACTTATGTAACGATCAAAGCTGGCTAAGCTTTGCTCTGCTGTTATCCGCAAGCTTTTACAAAAATTGAACACATTTCTTGCTTCTTTTTCTTGGGTGTCGATTATTAATATTAATTTGAACTCTTTCTCTGCGCTGCTCCCATCCTCTATTCCTCTTGCTCTGCTGATGTCGCTCCCTCTGTCTCTGTCTTGCTCTCGCACTTGCTGCTGCGATGCTTTTGCTCTGCTGCTGCGCTGCTGCCAGCGCCAGTGCCAGCGTCAGCGTTTTGTGGCTGGTTGTCTCACGAAAACGCTTTATGAATTTTAAGTGGCTGAACAAAAAATTGACGATCTGCTGCTTTGGTTTTATTTTGTTTTTATTGTCGCTGGTGTGTACCTACTTATTTAATATTTTTCTGGACCCGGACAACTCGAGAAGAAGTTGAATATTATACAAATTGTATGGAGCATTTGGTGCGTTTTAACTGCGCTGCGTGTTTTGATTGCCTGATGTGAGGGCCACAGCGACTGCGACGTCGACGGCGACTGAGATTACGTTTTTGGTAACATAAATTTATGTAGCCACTTGAAATTTTATTAATAAAATTCATTTTTTCTGGGAAATAAAAATCAAATTTATGTAGCACCTCGGAAAAACGTTGCATTGAAATTAACACGAAGCAGCAACAAAGGCATAAAACAAGTAAAACAGCACGATAAAAGCAATTACGCACGCACAACACAACAACAACAACAACAAAAACAAAAACAACGCGAACAAGAACAAGAAGTGCAGAAGAATAAGAAGCAGAGCGAACACAGCTGACTGCCTTCTAAGCCTATGCTCTCGCAGCATTTGTACTCCTACCGCCCTGTTCTCCCACCCACCGTTCTCGGTGGCTCTCGTGTGGCGTTCGTTGGCTCGTGCATTCGGCTGACGCAGACGTCGTCGCTGCCGCCGGTTCTGCCGCCGCTGCTGCTGTTGTTGTAGGTGTCAATGACGTGCACTATCAGTTTTCATTCATGCCTGTTACCTTTGGCTTTGCCTGCAAACTACTTGGACACAACAGCAGCAAATGTTGCTGCTGTTCTTGTTGTTGTATTTTCTTTTGCCTTTTTTGCATGCGTCTGCTGCCGGCTGTTTGCAAATACGCTCTCTCACGCTCTCGCACACTCTTTCTCTCACTGTGTTTGCAGTCAATTAACAACAAACAAAAGCTTCGTGCGTTTTTGCCTGTGTGGGTGGAGAGAAAAAAGGGCAAAAAATGCAGCAGCAGCAGCAGTGTTAAAAGTTTGCATATTTCGCCGTTTTTATTTTTGGCATGTGCACATTTGCCTGTGTGTGTGTGCTGTGTTGTGGTTGTTGTTGCTGCTTGTCTGCGTCGTGTTAATTGAGTGTGAAGTTGAGCTTTCGTTGTTGTTGATTTTAATTGTTAAGCAACAAAGGCGCGAAATATGTTTTAGCTGCGGCTGCCAATCTGGCTTTTAATTAAGCGCCCAAAAGCTTTACGACAGCAACAATAACAACAACAACAGCAGCGACAACAAGTGCAGTCAGCTTGCGTGCAAGCGTCGCGTCTCAGCTGCTGCCAGCAAGTGTTGATTTCATTAATGCAATTGCAACAGCAACAAAAAGCACCAGCAGCAGCCAGCCTCTCTCTCTCTCCCTCTCTTTGGCATGCTGTTGTGATCGTGTGTTGACTGCCTTTAATTGTCCTCTCCGTCTTCGTCGTACTCTCCGTCGGCGTCGCCGTCGCGTTCGTTGTCACTTTGAGTTAACAACTCGATTACACGCTGCGACTGCGCTGCCGCCGGCCATGTGCAATTTTTGAATTATTAATGAATCTCAACTACGGCCTAGGCGCATATACAATAAAAAGCAACAACAACGCCAGCACCAGATACCGTGTTAATAAAAAACAATTAATATAAAGTGTATGTTTAGTGTTGACAGTGTTGCTGCGGCTGCCGCTGCTGCTGCACTCGTTGATTATTTGTACTATTAACGCGTCGAGAACTCGTTATTCTCTATGCGTGTGTCTCTAGCCGTGCCTGTATGTGTGTGCGCACCTCGTTGTGTGTAATTACCTTTAGTTGGCCATAATTTGTCAATTGCTATTTTGTTGCACTGGCACTCGAGCAACAACAACAACAACAGCAACAACAGCAACACCAATGCCAACCAGCAACTGCAGCGGAAGTGCAAGTGCGCAATCAACAGCGAGAGGATGAGAGAGAGAGAGAGGCAGAGAGGAGGAGTAAAACAGATCAGGGTTCAATATCAAGTTCAATAGCAAGTTTCAAAAGCTCTGATTTGAGTAACTCATAGCGCGTAGTAAAGCAAAACGCGGTACTCGTTACTTCTTACTCGTTACATCTTACTCGTTACTTCTTACTCGATACTTTCAGCTTAAGGTCCGCTAGGCTCTTCACCAGCGCATATGTGACTGTTTGTCGGTTCAATAGAAAGCTTAGGTGAGCTTTTGGGCTACTCGTTAATCGTTACTCGTCGAATTCATTTATTAGTTGTCTATGTAAGCCACACGATCAGCGCTCCTGTGAAGCAATTTGATTGCCAAATAATATCAAGTATAAAAGCTTTGATTTTGTGCTGTACCTGGTACTCGTTACTTCCGCCTGTTAGTCTTCTGCTCGGGTAACGGCTCGCTACTCGTAGTTAAAACTTGACTTGGTCTTTTAATCTTAAAGCTGTGCTGATTTGGCACACAGTCCCAAATTATAGCGCTACACGGACCCCCCTCGTTTAGGGAACGTCCTCATCGTCACTTGACACGTAAGCGCCTGCTAATTATAATATCCCAAATACGAACAGGAAATTAGCAGAGTAGGTTCCCAAACAGCACACAAAAAGACTTAACAGCATTAATAAATTGTCTAAGCTCACGCTCCCGCTCTCGCTCTTTCCGTGACGTACTCGTTGCCGCTTCTTCCGTGACGTACTCGTTCCCGCTCAACCTGTTCGGCTGCTGCGGCGCCTAAATGCGTTCTTAAAGACTGAGCTGAATAAGCGGGCTCAGTCTGAAGTCCCCAATACCCAGGTCCATTCGCATTCGCTCTCGTTTGTCCGCTCGTCCGTCCAATCGTCTGTGGCTGCGGTATGTCCTGCGCTGAGCCGCTTTGTTCGCTGCTAGCAGGAACAACAAAAGCAACGCTTTGTTAGGTTTTGTTCTCTTTTTACTTTGCTTAAGCCGGTCAGCTGTCCCTTGCCCTGGATCGATCCAGCCAGAAGCAACCCTCATCCAAGCATGCAACCCTGCTCTCAGTTCTCAGTTCCCAGTTCCCTGTTGTATGTTGCTTTTGTTGCTGCTGCTTCTGCTGGTGATCGTTCAATAATGGGCCTGAAGCGCCAGGTAAGCCATATTCACATTCACATTTCACGTTGTTGTCTTGTCTGCTACCTTTTCATCTGCTGCTGCTTCTTGCTTGCTTGTTTGCTTTGTGCCGGGATATTTGTCCATTCAAGCGGTCCAGAGCGAGAGCCCAAAGCATCCATCAGTTGGCTACCCCCGCCCCGACATCCCTGTATACCCTACCCCTAACCCTCACGTTAACCCTGTCCCTATCCCTACCCCCATCCCTATCCCTATCCCAAGTGTTGTCTGTGCATTCATATCTGCATTTTATTATCATGAGCCGCTGGGCTTTTAGCTTGTTTGCCTGTCGACGCAGTTTACTATCGCCCAGGACGATCAGCTGTTGCAAGCTTTTTGTTTGCTGGCAGAGCTTGCGGCTGAAGCACATCTCGACCTAGTTGCGTAGCCAAAGCTTGAAGCTTTCAGTCAGTGCAACCCTTCAAAGTTGACAGCAGGCGATCGGTCTGTCGATCAGTCCGATTAACACGTTCTCTCTTGCTCTTTCTCTCTCCTGCTTGGTTGCTACCCTCCCGCCCCCTGTGTGTTGGCCACCCGAGTACCTCGACCTGGGACGTGGCTGATGAAAAGTAAACATACCACAAATTGGACAGTGGAACACATGTTTGGCGCGTTAAATGCTCGAGCGTGTTATTTATAACGTTTTTTATGCGCTAACCAGGCCAACACCGGCATTGGCAATGGTACCGGGGCTGGTACCGGGACTGAGACCGGTGCTCAGACACCTTCCCATCCAGAGTGTTCGACTACAAGTTGTTGCTGCTCTTTGCTCGGCTTCTTCAACTTCGTTTTCTTCTGACTGTTGTTAAGACGCGTGTACCCCCTTCAGTTGCCCCTAGTGCCCATTGCCAGTTGTTCTTCTCGTTGTTGTTGTTGTTGTTTGGTCAACACCTTTTGTAGACATTGGCTTTGGGCAAGAAAGTCCCACCAAATGCACAAAAACGGCAGCAGTTGTAAGTTGCCGTTGTTGTTGTTGTTGTTCCTGTTGTTTCTGTTGTTTTTGTTGTTGCCTTTTTCAGTCGACTCCTCTGTGCGTTGTTCTGCTGCGGCAACCGCAAGAAATATGCGTGTACAGCGGCTGTTGGCCCCGGCCTGTGATCGTCCTTTTAGGCATTATGACAGTCGCCAGTCGCAAGCGTCATCAAACCCAAGACGAGTCCTTGAACACAACTGACGCCACTGACAAGACACGCAATGTCCTCCTGCCAGGTTCAAAGCGCCAGTAGTATTTGTATAACCCAACCTTAGGTTTGAATAGCTTCAAAGTTTATGAAGGTGCATTTTAGCATAAAGCCAAGCTATCGATCTACAATAGTAACTCTGATATGGGGTCTTTGGCCATTAGTAATCTTAAGCCGAAACTGGAAAGATTGATTATATTCCACTGAGCCCCTTTCAAGTTCTCTATTTATAGTTCTTTAGTTATAATTGCTTCCTTTTTCAAACTTATCAAGTGTTCAACGGCTACTCACCCTAAATAGATCCATCATTTATTCAGGCTGTATCCGTGAAAGATAGAAACAGAAGCCTCATTTTACAATTCAAGTAGCTTTAAGCTCCAAATGCTGCTACCTTGTCAAGATTGCTTTCGAAATCGAACCTTAGGTCTGAAATATACTCCCTACTATTTAACCTAGCATTAATAACATCAACGTTTTGCTTACCTCTTTTGATTTTTGAATAAGGTAGCTGAAATATCTTAGCCTTTTAGTCACTTATTTTAGGTGTTGAGCTGGAAATCTTAAATTTCAACATCTTAGTTGAGCAGCCTTGCTATATTCCTGTAAAAGTCCGCTAGTTTTGAATAGCTTCAATCTGGAAATGAAACTAAGAGTCTTTGAACCCAAATTTCGAGCTAAACAGCTTGCTGTCTTGCTGCGGTAACCTCTTGGCTGAAATACCTTCGCATAAGTTTAAGCCACAAAACCGAACAAAACACTTTATAGTTTCACTTTTGAATTAAGCCAAGAAAGCTTCTTAGAACCAAACAGCTTCAGTGTGTTTAACTTTTAGGCCACTTGCTGCGAGTTTTGAATAGCTTCAAGCCACAAAGGCTGCTACCTAATCTCGCACCGTGCTGTTGTAGCTGCCCACTCGAAAATGTGTTTGCAGCTCGCGGAACGTTGGCAAACAGGTGCCGCGGAAGTTCCCCCGCAACCTCGGGCGCACCTTACACCTCGGGAGGGATACTCCTGGTTGTGTGAGATGTGTTTGTTGGTTTTCGATTTGGGCAACGTTGTCGCGGCTGGGCTTATCAGGCAGAGGAGGTTGCAGACTTTCTGCGAATCGTGTTGATTTGATTTATTTGAACAGCAACAACAACAAGAGGGCCCCAAAGCAGCAGATGAAGCAGAACTGAGGAGCCGAGCAATACGCAAAACTTATCGCTGTTCGATCATAAATAAGAAATATGCTTATAAACATGCGTTGGCCAACAACCACCCATGAATGAGCTCGTTGAGGGCTCTACCTGAAGCCGGCGGGTCAGTCCCGCAACAAGTTGTGCTGTGGGCAGTCGAACAACCAGCTTGATGGGGCGCACTGTGTGTGGGACATTAGAAACAGTGCTGGCCACATCCTGAGCGGTCCCTGGACGTAGGAGAACGTCCCGGGCCGCATCCAGTTCCAAGCATGTTAACATCGTTTAAACGCAGCTTGTTTAGAATCTGATTGTTTGTCTCCCTCTCTTCTCAAGTGGAACTCTGCGACTCTCCAAGCTCCAACTTGACTCTGGGCCTAGCCTCGTTACGTGGCTGGCTGGTTGCCTGCTGCCTGGTTGCCTTGTTGACTTTGAGGATTTATGAGTGTCTGACGTGTGTGATGACTGTTATTAGCCGCAGCCACGTCCTCATCCTCATTCCCATCCTCATCCTCATCCTCATTCCCATTGCCAAGCTCAACGTCATCGTCATCGTCTTGTTGATCGCTTTAAACGGATGTGCGGATGTGTGCATCAACATGGCCATGGCTATCTATGTGCTGGCCCTGGCCCAAACAAACCGATGATGCTCTTGGCCCTTGGCTCTGCCTGATCGTCATCATCATGCTCATCCTGCCCATTACTCTTATCATTCATCCTCATTGGGCTGAGCCAGTGTTTGTGTCTGGGCTAAGCAAACAGAATGCGTTAATGGTGCTTCCACCATAATTTAGACATTAAATGTGGGCGCCTTGGCCAAAACTGGGGCGTGGCCCGTTTAACTTTTTGTCTATGGGCTAAATAGTAATTGAAATACAACACTCCAAGGATTGGACAGATTCTTTGCACAAAAGCAAGAAAACTTACTACAAAATTACATTATTTCATATTATTTGGTTAGTAAACTCATCCCAATTGAATACTACATTATGTTATGCCTTAAAATATGTATACTTAACTATGATATCACTGCTACTATACTATTATATGAAATACAACAAAATTTGCTCTTGAAATAGTAATATTCACATCATACCTCATCAAAAGGAATTGAAAACTTTCCTGAATCCGCAAAGGATGTAAACTTAACATTTCCAGATGATTCTGTTTGGGAAAAATGTTACTTAGAACTGTATACGTTTTTCAAAGAGCAAAGCAAAGAGCTGTGATGGAAGTAGAAACGAGTTTTTGTCATTATGATATTTTAGAGGGTTATGGAGTTATTTCGATATGAAAAGCTCTGAAATTGATGTATTCGTATCATATCTTGTTCCTCCTCTGTTTTCCATTTATAATTAAATCTATTTCTGGTTTTGCGAGCCACGCCCATTGGGTTCTTAAGCGGTTCCTTAGATTGGCTTGGCTTGAAGCTCACTTAAGCGCTAAATGCGCATAAATTACTTACACTTTGCCAAGCAAACATTGACAGCGCGCCGACACGCTGTAACCACACCCCCCACCCACACTCCCAGCATACCACTACACAACCCCCAAGGCCCAACCGCCCCCATCCCCCACTGCTGTGCTGTCCACAAATCAACGAACTGAAAACATTTGACGCACAATTTAATTAAAAAACAAGACAAGCAAACGAGTCCAAGAACTTCAACCTCCCCAACCCCTAAGCAGCCACCCCTCAGCCCAAAAAGTATATTTAAACAGCGCGACCATCTTCAAGTACGCCCCCAGCCCCTTCAGCCAAACACCAGCCTGCAACTGCTGCCTCCCCCCAGCTATTCAACTGTCTAGCTGCCTATTTGTATCTTTACTTTGGCCCATTTACTGGCTGCCGCTTTGCCATGCGCCTCAGTACGAGCATCTTTGAGATACTTTATCTCTGGCCTTCTCGCTGCTCCGCACAGCAAATCTATTGCCAAACTCAGCACATTGAGATAGTTGAATTCCCTGTAAAACATTATTCCAAGCCACTCAAAACTGAACAGTGCCCAAATGTCAAGGGAGCGCAATTAGATTCGTTTTCAGAACGAATTTAGATACTTGCAAGCCCCAAAAAGTTAGCTTATAGTATAAAGCGGCTTAAAGTATTAGAGAAGCTTAACAGCTAACAACTTCCAGGTATTCTGAATTGCACATAAACTATTCTGTGGGATTAAGACAACTTATGCTATATGAATTTGATATAGATATTGACTGTACTAAGGCTCGTTAGAGCTACCAACGGCTGCCAACAAAACGTTTACGAATGTAGCACAAAACGAAATGCAAAATGAAATGCAGTCGCAAGGAGTATGATGTGTGTGACATATTGTGTAGATTTTTACATATCTCTTAAGCTCAACACGAATCCTGCTCACAACATATTCAGTATCCATATCTACCATCCTTCAAATACCGATTTGCAAGCTCCCATTTGGTTTTACCTGTCGTAGCCACAAGACATTGCATCACAAATCACATTCTTCATTGCCCCGCGACACAACCTTTCCAACAAAGTCAAATTCAAGCGAATCTGTTAACGATTTTAAATGGTACTGATGGTACTGAAGTACGGCTATTTATATATAGGGTGCTTTCCTTTTTTTTTTATTATTTATATCTGATGGTTGCTGAATAGGCCAGAATCTACATATTTATAGTGTTGGTAGATGTTAACTAAAGACTAACTGAACAATAAGTGTGGGAGAAAAAAATTCAAATAAAAATCAAAAATATTTTTTACATTATTATAGGATTTTTTTACTGAAAAATAATAAATATTTTGTGCATTACTGTAGGATTCTTCTACTCCTCCCCAGTAGATATATCTAAAAATAAACAAATAGTAAACAAATACAAATATATGTATTTCTTACATTATTAATCCTACAATACTTTTACTCCTCCCCAGTAGAAGAATCCTATAATAATTTGTAAAAATTATATATTTTTGTAACTATTTATTTATTTTTGGATAGATGCGCTACAGCTTTCTGTTTTGGGGCCTTCTATTCAGTCTGTTGGTTCGATATAGCGACCAGAGTGCTGATTTACTTGGTCACCAATTGGCGTCAGGTGTGGATCTCGCAAATGTGTGTAATTTTGATAAAAATAAGTCCAAATATATCCAAAAGAATAGGGAAGAACAGAAATATCAAATAGAGTTGGTAAGGACAACAATGAACAACTATCGATAGTTGGCAAACACAATCGATACTATCGATAGGTCGATAGTTCTAATATTCGGCTATGCCCGGGCACTTGACAGCGGGAATAGGGTATCATTCAGAGTTCACGCTCGTTTGCACAGCGATAAACAATTTGACAAATTATTCTGATTGAATTCAGTATTGTTTTTCTCTCTCTGTATTTTGTTTGGTTTGTCAATTCCAAATTAATTTTTGCGTGTGCAACAAATTGATAAAAATAACAACAAACAAGCCAAAACAAAAGCACTTAAAAGATGCAACAACAAAATTGACAGAGTATTTTGTTGTTGTTATTGTTGTTGTTGTTGTTGTTGCTGCGGCTTTTGATTATTGTGCGAAAAATCACACAACACAGGCAGCCAGTGGCATGCATATTAAACAGAGTGTGTGCGGGTGTGCGCTGGGTGGGGAGTGGTGAGGGGGGGGGAGTTGGGGAATGGAGGGTTGTAAAATGAAGCACTGGCAGAACAATAAAGAATAAAATTATTAATAAATTGCTGTAAATAAGCGACAAGTAGCTTTAAACGGCGGCAAAAAGCGAAAACGTAAACAAAAGCAATAATAATGGCATAAATAGTCAAAAAAAAGGCAAACAAAAAACCAAAAATATAATAAAAAATAAAAAGAACAATAAAACAACAAAACTGACAAATCAAAATCAAAATTAAGCAACAACAATGACAACAACAGCAAGCAGAATAGCAGCAGCGTGCTGCCTTGCATGCAAACGAGGCAGCGCTGTCGCTGTCGACGCCGCGGCGTGACAAGTGTAGTGAAATGAGCAAACACACATGTGCTGCTTATGCAGGCAGCGGCAGAGTTGCTGCCGGAGGCGCAGGGCGCGCAACAACAACTGACCAGCAAACTAATAAGAAAGAAGTAGAAAAAAAGCAAAAATTAAGCACAGCACAAAGCAAAATGCCAACACACACACACACACACACACACACGCGCGCACACAAACAGACCAGAGACAAAAGCACAAATAAACGTAACGTGCGGGGGCGTGCGCTGTCTCGCTCTCGCTAACGCCGCACAACAGTGCAGCGCAAATGAACTGCGTGCGGTCAGCAGCAGCGGCAGCGAGAGCGAGAGAAAAGAATATGTGCAGAACTTTTTTTTGTGTTCCTCTGTTTGTATGTGTGTGCGGCAGCGGGTGGTTTCGTGAAGGCGCTGCGAAGGTAGGGCAGGGGGAGGGCAGTAAGGTACAGTCCGAGACCAGGGTGTGCAATCTGCCGGCGTCGCCGTATGTTTGTTTGCCTGTGTCAATTGACCGAAAATGATGGCGACGGCGGCCAAAATGTTGAGCAAAAATGGCGCACACACATCTGCATATGTATGTATGTATGTGTGTGTATGTGTGTGCTTGTGTTTGTGCATGTGTGTGCGTGCGTGTGTGTTTGACAACAGCCGCAATTATGAGCAATTATGACAACAACAACAACAGCAACAAATAAAACCCCCGAATATTGAAAACAAAAACAGCAACAAACAAAGCGACGGCCATTTAAGGTGCTTCGAATTTGTTCGAATTTGGTTTCAGGACCTGTGTAGATACTTCTAATAATTATGATTTCATTCCATCAAATTAACTATTATTTATGAATTTTTGATAGATGAGTAATGAGACTTCTTGATTATAGTTGATAAATACGGCTATGCTTTCCCATCTCTAATTTCGATAGTCCGTACCGATGAAACAATCCATAGTTTAAGATATTTTCATAAAGGTACAGCGATTTCAATGTAGGGGCTTGAAAATATAAAAACAGACAACACAGTAATAATTAGAATTAGTTATGATCTTGAATTATTTATACTTATTACATTGCTAAAGATTTAAAATTATAGATAGTTAGAAAACATTGGTTGGTAAAAACTGACAGCGTTCATCATAAAGTAAGGCTTAAAGGTATTAGAACAAAGTTTTATTTGAGCTTGGAGGTTAAGTTTTAAAAGTTAATGTCTAGATTCGATATCTAACTTACATGAACAGGTTATAATAGATGTTGCGTGTTCAATATGAATACCAAGTATTCGTCGAGACTTGGATGGAATAGTTTTTAAAATGTATTTATTGTTTGTCGATTTGCCTACCTACATTACAAATATACATATATAAAGATAAATATATTTATTTTTTAGCTATGACAAATCTTGAATCTATAAACAAATATATCCTTAGACAGCTATGTTAATTATAAGAGATCATATGAGATTCTGGTTTATTTATTTTAATTGTAATTATAGTCTCAAAGGCTCTTTGTTAATTACAAATACTTATTTCAAATAAATAACAATGCACATTTCAAAAATTCGTTGTCTCATTGTTTTTTATTGCATTTACAAGTACTGAAGTGTTTATCTTTATGACAATAACTTACACAATTCCAGACATAGATCTTTATGTCTTGAAGTACACGTAGTACTTCATTTAGTTGTCACAAAACTGACACAACAAATGCCACATAAATCAACACCCAAAGTCGAACCGCCACACGAGCCGTGAACCGCAGCCCGCAACCCGCGACCCTCGCCCCTTGGCCCAAGCGCCCTCCCCTGCCTTATCCCAATTCAAGCATAATACCGAGTGCCACAAAAATCTCGTGTTATCTGGGCGACAACTGCATTTCAATTCATAACAATTAAGTTAAACAACAAACAAAACAAGTCCGAGCGGGAATTGGAAACTGGAACTGGCCCGCGAGATTTCTCGGGGTTGAGACGGGGACTGACTTGGGGACTCAGACTGGAACTTAAGCCCTGGAGCTAAGAGGAGCCTCTAATCGGCAACAGCAGCAGCAGTTGCCGCCCCGAAAAGTAACGACGAGGTCAACGGGTTCAGCACGTTTCCAGATCTGTAATTTAAGGAACGAGCGCGGCAGGAGTGGGAGGGAGGGTGGACGCTGTATTCCCTACTTATCAACTCGATGAGTTATGTATGCTTGTCGCTTGAACCTGCCACTAAACACCATCGGCAGTTGGGCACTGTTGACAGCTGCCGCTGAGGGATGCCCCCGGAGGCCCCGCTCACAAATTCTTATCATCTCCGGACTCTGATAAGGATTTTTTCTTTCTTTTTTTTGATAATTAATGCTCTTTTTAGTAGCGGGCATAACATCATTGCTAAGGATCTTAACTTGTACAGTTGTAGGCCAAGTTTCCTTATATCTATTATGATATTGTCTTAATGGTCTCAATAGAGTTCCTGAACTTAAAGCTAGGCTTGCATTTAGTATGCTGAAAGAGTTTGAGTATTTTATTTTAATAATCTCATTTACTGGGCACATTTTGCATGAATCTTGAATCAATGGGCCGGTCAGCAGAAGTAATCGCTGACTGAATTCCGCTGACTGATTTGTTCTTGCATTAGCTTGGCTTGCTTTGTTTACAAATATATACAGCTAAATTAAGATTGATTTTTGGTCAGTGCAATCATCATGAATTTTTAGTAAGCTTTCACAGTTCACAATAGACAACAAGTAGCGGAAATCAGTCAGCGATTAGTTCTGCTGACCGGCCCATTGATTCAAGATCAGTTAGCAAGTAAATATCATGCTTTCAGTTTAGTAAAAGTTGTCATACTCAATTATGTACGTTCAGTTTAGTTATTTTCGGCTTGAAGTATATCATTCTAATGCTTGATTGATTCAGAATCAATAAGGATGAAAATCATTATTAGGTTAGGTACTATGTTCTTCAAAAGGATATTGTGTTACAGTGTGTTTTCAATAGAAAGGAAACCTGTTGCTTCAGCTGCTCCTTTAGTTAGAGTTGGCCGATTTCATTTTGTAAGAGCATTCCAAATTCGTATATCGGCTTCTCGAACAAATATTTGCTCGCTGAACAAATATTTATTTAGCTTAGCTCGTTTCACGCATTTTCCGTAATTAAGCGCCCAAATTGTAATTACATGCGATTTGATTTATATATTGAAACATATTTATGTTGATTAGTCGGGTTTCAGTTAGAAACAGCTGGGTGTACGGGCTTGGCTGGAATTCCCACAGTGTTAGCGACAGCTGAGCACTCAATTCTCAGTTCTCAGCTCTCAATCCTCAATTCTCCATCCTTAACAGGCAGCAGCTAGCGCCACACAGGCTTCTACCCCTGGTCAGCAAGGGGTAACAGGATTGGGTTTATGTTGAGGTAACAACACAGCGGGTTTTACTCAGCCAGTCCCCGCCTTCGCCTGAGCCTGGGCGCTGCTCCGTCCGTTTGTCCGTTTGTCCGTTTGTCCGCTTGTCCGCTTGTCCGCTCGTCCGTCCGGGCCCGCTTAATGACATGGCCATTCATTTTGAGCCACAACGAGCTCGGCTTTAACTGCGCGTCGCTGAGACTCTTGTGGGCGTTGCCGCTAACTGACAGCCAGCGAGTGAGTGATAGGAAGGGAGGCAGGACAGGGTGTAGGGTCCAGACGTGCTGGCAGGACGTTCCCTGCTGCATGCTGCTGTTTATGTGTATGTGGGCCTTGTTTTTGGGGGCAGGGGCTGTTGTTATGCCTTCATAAATTGTTTTATTATTATATAGACTTGAAATATGGCATATATGTATATACATGCAGACGTAAGCGGCCGCTGTCAGTTTATTGGTTTAACTAATTTGGCAGCGGCCTCTCGAGAGTATCCCTAAAACCTCCGGTACGCCTGTTACCCCGGGCACCCTGGGCACCCCTGCTGCCCTTGGTCCTGCTCGTGACTGTCTGTGGGTAATTAGCGTTTATGATGCAGCTGCTCCTGGCTGTCTGCAGCTCCGACTGCCACTCAGAAATTTGTCAAATAAATTTCAGCGCAGTGCGCGAGGTGGAGCCTGGTTAGCGCTAGGGTAGGGGTGGGCTGTGCAGATGCGGGGAGGGGGGGGGCCACCACAGTAGCAATTTGCATGCAATTGCAATTCAATAAAATTCAATAAAATTCAAATTAAATGCCGACTGCCAACAGCTGCGTATGCAATTCGGTTGTTGTTTCTTAAATTTATTATATATTTTTTAGACAAATGTAAAGTCTTGTAATGCCATGCTAAATATGCACCCCTGCGCATTGAGTTATCGATAGTTATCGAGATGCAGTGCCCGTCCAAAATGTGTTGACAAACTTGCCCAAAAGATTAAAGCGGTTATCCCCCAGCCCCTCCATGCTCTCCAAAAACAAAGCCAAACAAAAAAAAAAACGGTCTACAGAAACACACAAAACTAAAACAACAAAAAGTCGACAACAATTTTGTTGTCACAAAGGAGAACTGTCAACAGCAACGGCCGCCGCCGTCGTTGTTGTTGTTGTTGACAACGTTGCCGGTACCTTTGGCAGGTTGCAGGTGCTACTTTAATCCCCGCGCATGTTGACAAACCGACGACGATCGGACGGATGGACGGACGGATGGACGTCAGGCGACTGCGTTTTGCAAGCCACTTGGCTGGGCCTTTGTTTTAGGCTCGCCGTGTTTGCTCTTTACCATTCCACATCCACACACACACATCCAGTCATCCACATCCAGTCATCCACATCCAAATCATCAGCTGTTGACGTCTGCGGCTGCCGACTGCATCTTTTTTGTTGTCCCTCTCCTTGGGCTGCTGTCGTCTGATTGACCAACAGAGATAATGCATTGACAATTGACGCTTCTATGGCAGGCAACAAGACCTTTGACCTCCTGCAACAAACGCGCACAGGTGCCTTAATAAACACCGTTTACGCCCGCTGATAGCGAGCCGCCTTCCACCACTCTGGAAGGGTCTAATGCGAACCGTGTGCGACGTCTTGGGGTAATGTTTAAGTCATCCGGTAGCTCCTCGGGTGACTAGACCTTCAAGCTTATCGCAAGAGTAATGCTTAAGTTTCAGAGTTGTCAATTGATATTATCTGAAGTTTCCCTTTGCGCTCTTTGGGTAAAGTGTTGAGAGTCGAACTTGACATAGGTATGTTTCAACTTGGTAGGTCCGTTCGACACTAGATTAGACCCAGTCTGCTTTCTGGTCGTGTTATTAGCTGACATAAGGTGTTGAGTGCAGAAGTTGTACATGTATCGTCCCCATTATCTGGTAGTCCCATGAGGTTGAATAAGTTTAAAAGGTGACTGAAAAATTCTAGGATGTAAAATACTTTCTTACTGACATATGGTATTTCATTCCAAGTTATTGAGTGAAAGACGTTCTTTGCGAGGATGTTCTAACTCTTTATGTAGCTGGTCCTAGACCTTGCTTTACTCAACCTGTTGCTCAAAGGGAATTTTAGGAGAGTCTTGAGTGGGTTATATATTCCCGCTTGATAGTTGGCTGTCCAGATCATTCAGAACATATCCTTTGATATATTGTCTGTTATTTGGTGTGCAAGCATTACGTAAGCCTGGAAGCATTTCTTTATCTGGTGCTCAGTGTTATCTCGCTGCCTAGTCAGGACGTCAATGCCCGAAATGCCAATTACAACTCAATCGTTGAACATTTATTTCATTGCCGGACAAAAGGTAGCGGCAGGAGCAGTGCCAGGCCCATGAACTCGGACCCAGGGCTAATTGATTAGCCATTAACCTCAATAGGGACGAGAATGACGTTGAGGATGAGTACAGGCAGCAGCGACACCTCAACACAACACAACTCAACGTACACACAGTCACACACTCACACACACACACACACACACACTCACACACACTCACACACACTCGCACACACACACAGAAAGTCGGCATAATTAGGCTTAATTATGGGCCCAGGGTTTGAAGTGGCCAGGTCCGGGGGCTGGGTCGTTGCGGGCCCAGAGCCAAGTAGCCTGCCAAACACTTTCAAGCCACATTAACAGCTCGTTGTTGTTTGTTATTGCTGAGCAATAAAACCAGCCAGCAGCAAAAGAGAGCGAGCGAGAGGAGGGAGGGAGTAGGAGAGCATATGAGTATGAGGAAATTGAATTAGCTCCGCGCGCTCATATAATGTGTGGCCCGGCTCGGAACGGAACGCCAGTGCGCGTTGCAGCCTCAGTCTTAGCCAGGGCACAAAACAAACAACGTTGGTCAAAAGGTGCAAGTTTTACACGTAACGATTTGCACGAAGCCGCTCAGAAGCTGACTTCGAAGGCGGCCGAAAAGGAGGAAAAAGATGTGGCTCCAGCTACAGCTCCAGCTCCAGCTTCAGCTTCAACTTCAGCTCCCAAGTCGCAACACAAACGAGAGCAAATCGTTTTGTTGTCGAGCACAGCTCGAGCTGCACACGAGAGGGTCCCATGAATATGCTGAGCAGAGCGGGGAGTAGGTGTAGCAAAATAAGGGGGTAACCCCCCGACATACGGCTCCCCTTCTACCCAATAACAACACATTTCGAGAGTTGCGCGTGTGGTGGGCCGATTTGTTGGCCAGACCAGGCCGACTTGGCTCCAGTTGGGGCTTTGGGGCTCGAGGCTATGGCGCGACTTGGTCTCTGGCCAGGGCCATAACAAGCTGCCAACAACTGGCGCCAAGTGCTCAATAATGTTAACGAGCTATTCAGTTAAGACAACAACAACAACAACAACAACAACAAAAAACGAGCAGCCAAAAAAGAAAAGAAAAGAGAAAAAAAATGAAGAAACGCAGCCAAAAGGAACCCAAACCCAAAGCCAACTAACCAGGCAGACGTGCCTCAGTCTCAGTCCCAGTCTCAGTCTCAGTCTCAGTCTGATGCGGAGTCGGAGTCTCGTTCCTGGCCAGCAAATAAAAAATAATTTGCAGTCGAAAAAAAAGGCAGAGGCTGCAGACGTGGGTTGCTCTCTACTGAATGCCAAAAGGATGCCTCCTCGAGTGTTGTATGTGTTGTAGCTTAAGCATTCGTTCTGCCACTTGCTGCTGGCGATCGCCGTTCCGTCGCAGTTTTGCTCCAACTCTAAATAGAAACATCGCAACGGCCTACACTGAGAAGAATAGTCGTGCCACAATAATTGTTAGCAAAATAATCATAGACAAAAGTGTCCAAATACGGCCACCACTTAGTTTTTTGAAAAACCCCTCCCTACGTTCGAAAAATGGATAGCATTCAACTTTTTTTGTTTTTTTTGTTTGCGATTTTTTCAAACTCCAGAATATTTTCTTCTACTGATGGGAAATGGGGATCAAGCTCAATTGTGTGCAATTTTGCTAGGAAACTAAACAAATATTAGGAAAATATAACCCCAACGGGTGAAAAAGGAGGCTTAAGGTTAAAAATATTCGTATTGGCCCAGGCGATTCTGGGTGAAACCAGCTAGTATATGTACGAATATATAAATCAAGCATGTGATCTAGAAATTTGCCCAAGTAGTTTGCATATTTTATATATATTTATTTAATACTTATATTAATGGTATTTCGGTTGATTCGATTTTTTTTTGAGTGTACGTGCCTCAGTCAGTCTGGCCGTCTGTCAGTTAGTCATTTAGGCAGTCAGACATCAGTCAGCTTGTTAGCCAGCCTGCTTGGCCCGGCTTGTTTGGGGGCCTTTTGTTGGTTTTATCAAAATGCTGGCGCAGCTGATGATGATCTGTGAACATGAACAAGACGTTCGTTAAATTTGATTCATGAGGCCCTGGCGCTGCATCGAGGAGAACTCTGCCTCTGCGGATCTGCGGATGGGCAAGACTGGCGCTCAAGTTGAGGCGCAGTCGCAGCGATTGAGTGATTGCTACTTAAACTTATAATTTTCATATTTGTATGTGTGTGTGTGTGTGTGTGTATCCGTGTGTATACAAGCATGTATATGTGAGGGAGCAGCCCTTTCTTGGGTGGGTAGCTGAGCCAGAGGAAGACTGGCCATGTGATCAACTGATCGCCTGTGTGTTCCACGCTCGGGCCATGTAATTTTCGAGTTTGCACATTGCCACCAACATGGCCACAACATGGACTAAGGCTAATCAACGAGAGACGCGGTCCAGGCCCAAGACCAGACTCAGAGCCAGTCCCAGTCCCAGTCGCAGTTCCAGTCTCAGTCCCAGAGACAGAGTCAGAGCCAGAGCTCTGGCCAATTTGAATTCGACTGGAGTCTGAAGTTGAAACAATTTGCGGCTTGGCGCCACTTGATAACCTGGCCCCGACTTGTCGACTCTGTTCGCTGTTTGGTTTGTTTGCTTTTCGCCTGGGCACTGATAATGATGATGATGATGATTGTGTGGCTGCCTCGTCCTCGCCTTGGCCCCTCTTAACTCTTTGCCTGCTGGTCGCTGGTGGCCCCTGAGAACCGCTGCAGCGTTTAGCCTTTATGCCGCACTGATTAATGTTTTATTTGATAACCAAGCAAAATGACTTGTGCCCCACTCACACTCACTCGCTCACTCGTACGCTCACTCAACACTCTCCGTCCCTTTCTCTACTTGCAGACAAATGTTTCCGCAAATGAAATTTCGTGTTTCGGGTCTGGATGCCAAGGCCAAATATATATTGCTACTGGATATCGTTGCGGCGGATGATTATCGCTATAAATTTCATAATAGGTAAGTGTTCGCATATTATAGATATATATACGATCGATATTATATAGATATTGTTGTTTGTTTACAGTCGCTGGATGGTCGCTGGTAAAGCGGATCCTGAAATGCCAAAACGCATGTACATTCATCCAGATTCGCCCACAACGGGTGAGCAATGGATGCAAAAAGTTGTTTCATTTCACAAATTAAAATTGACCAACAATATTAGTGATAAACATGGATTTGTAAGTACTGTACGTCTTCTTTGTTTACCGCATTAGTTATTTAAGTCATTGATGTTCAAATGTACCTAACACAATCATTACTATTCAAAACTGAACTATCGGCAGTGTACTTGAAACAAAACTTGGTATGCTACTAAAAAGGTAATTTCAGTAGGGTTTACGTCGTATCTTCGAGGTATTCAGTCTGAGTATTGATTAGTTTTGAGTTTCGACATCATTCGAAAAGAGGAAACGCGGTAGAGCAGGTTCGTACTCTACTCTAGGTTCTGCTTTACAAGGTACGTACTCTAATATTCACGTGGAAAACAACAGCAAACACGGTCTAACTAGATCGAAATGAGTTTGTTTTGTGCTCTAGATGTTCGTTAGGCATTTGCATGGCAATAATATGTGCTTTTTAATTGCGGTACCAGCTCTCTATGAGAGGGTGCTACTATATGTGTGTATATGTATGACAGAGAGCTGCTCACGTGCTGATGCATTGCGGCTGCTGGCAACTTCAAAGTGTACACTATCTATCTATATCTGGCTGGCATATATCAAAGAGGAAACTGTGCGGCACCTAACACGCGTCCCTGCTCGGGCGCCTGTCAGTGCACGGCTACCGCCTCATTCAGTTGGCTTATCAATGCAAATTTGCGTTGCATCCAACGCTTAAGCGTTGCCGTTACCGGTCTGCATCTTTGAAGTATGGCAGCCAAGCAGCGCCCTGGGTCTCTTATCTAAAACTTCTCACACGCAGCCAGCAGACGCTACCACGGATAAGACCAATGGCCACAGACGGCGTCAGCGTCAGCGTCAGCTTCAGCGGCTTCTAGCTTCGGACAGAACGAATCCAACGATGACGACAACATTCGTTTAGTCCATTCTGGCTTTGGAGTGGGCGCGAGCGCCAACAAATTGGCGGCGGGGCTTTTCATTTCCGTGGCAGGGCGGGGAGGGATATGGGAGACCAGTATGTACGCTGATGCCAAGGCCGCTACTTTTGAACTTTGCCGACGCCGATCGCGTAAATTTCATCAACTGCTGCGCAAATTTTCATTTTTTATTGATCAGCGCCGTCGCTGGGCCTATTTGCCTGCCCACCCGTTGCGCCTACCGCAGTCCTTCTCTCTACCCCCGTCTCTCTCGCTCTCTCTCCCTCTCTCTCTCTCTCTCTTACTGGCAACGATGGCGTTGGCGTTGACGATGGCAACGCTGGCGGGCGCCATGCAGTTTTGTCATGTCTGCACCGCCAGCACCACACTCTCGCTCTCTCTCTTTCGCTCCATCCCGGACGGTGGTTCTCTGGTTCTGGTGGTTCTGGCTCTTTGCATGCCAAGTCATAAATCGCGCACCGAACAAGCGGCGCAGACATCAGTGACTTTGCCATAAGGGCAACATCGTCATCGGTGTCTCCTGCTCCGTCTTCAGCTCCTTCTCCTGCTCCGTCTTTAGCTCCGTCTCCTTCTCCAGCTCCAACTCCGTGTGCGTGGGCCTCAGCCTCGGCCTCCGCTAAGTAGCCTGTGTTGGCCATTAATTTCGTTTAGTTCAAACGCCGCGTGCCGACAGAAAGCGCTGCGTGTGTTCCACAAGGAGACCTGGAGTTCGAACTTGGGGAGGTTGGGCATTCGGAACTCGGAACTGGGAACTTGGGAAGCATAATACTTCAACTTTGGCCCCGAATGCGTAACCACAAATGTGCCAGGCCAGGCCAGCAGCAGCTGTTGAGGCTCTCAGCTCCCCTTTCCTGTCCCACCCTCTCGACCCCACTCCATCTGTCTGCCGATAGACACAAACGCTGAAATCTATAATTTAACACTTTTTTGCGGTCTGAGAGCTGAGGTCAGGTCAGTTGACGCTGGCCGCCCCCTTCTGTCCTTGTGAACTTGTGTGTCCATGACCGTTGGCTGCGTGTCAAAACAACAGCCCCACCAAGCCCGACCAAGTCCTCCTCCCTGCCCCCCCCCTTGACCCCCTGCCACACACTGCACCTTATAATTGTATATATCTGAACATGCTTGCATGCTTATTTGTTGCCGACTCCGGCTAATACATTGAAATGCACTTAGCTGAGTTAGAAAAAAATGTTTTAAGTTATTATTTAAAAAAAAGAGCAGGAAAAACGCGCGCGTTTTTAAACGCCCCTCTATATATGTATGTGTGTGTGTGTATGTGTGTGCTTGCGTGTGTGTAAGTGTTTGCTTGTCGGCCATGTTGCGGTTGTCGCAACCCTAAAATATTGAAACGATCCATCCGGGGTGGTTCGACAGCCGGGTGAAGGAGAGCGAGCGAGCGAGCGAGTGAGAACCACTCGTCGCATTTGTGTCTGAGGTGTCGCCTAATGCGTTTAATTGAAGCTCAAACTGAAGCTGAAGCTGGCAAAATGCTTTGCCAATTAACCCGCCCGGCACCATCGTCCTGCAGCACTTCAAAATGGACTGAGACGTTGTCAAGTGTCGGGCAATCCAAGGACCTAACGACCCAACGACCCAACGGACCAACGAACCAACGTGCCAAGGGACGTTAGGTCCTGCTAAGGACGTTCGCTTGCTGTCCTTTGTCTGCTGCCATTAGTTTCATCATAGTTCAAAGCATAGTTGGGCATCTTCAATGGCATCTGCAGTGCTCATCCTGTGACCATTCAGCCATGCCAAGTGGTCGTCCTTGCGCAGCAGACGAAGCGCACAAAATTTATCACAGCCAAGTTGACAAATAAAGTGAAGTGGAGTTCCATTTCCGGACGACGGCGACGACATTGCGCAGCCTTTAAACGCAAATCAAATTAATTGAAGCTCACATGTCCTGACAAGCCTTTTGAATCCTTGTCCCAACGACATTCGGTACTCTTGTGGCTGTCTTGAAACAATTCGCTTAGAAAATCAAAGGCGGCCCGCAAAGCTTCGATGTGTGTGCGGGTGTGTGTGTGTGTGTGCGGCTGTGTGTGTGGGACATGGTATATGGCCAATTTGTCTGGCATAGTCTGGCAGGTAGTTGCCGTCGCATCTGCCCGCTAGGTGTTCCCCAAAATACAACTTAAAAGACTGCTTTGATGTTGACAGCAGCAGAGCAGCCCTCCCTGGCTCGTGGTCAAAGGATCTGAGCTTAGATATATTATGTGAAGCCAATTAACTAAGTACCAGCACTAAACTGCTTCAAACTAAAGAATCAAATTATGCTTAAATATAATTTAGTTAGTTAGTATAGTTAGTTAGTTTCAGTCGCAGCTTGTTAATCTTTTTCTACCACTTGTTTTTCCTATATCACTTGATTTATTTTTTAAAATTCCCTCAACTTTTATTGGAATCCCTCAATATAATACAATTTTAATACATTGCTTAGTTGTTTAGCAGTTGTCTCATTTTTTTCATTTAAATATTAGATGTATAGAAAGTATTTCTTCCCAACTCTGTCCTTCTCTCCCTATTTAGTTTCCTTTCCAGCTCCTTTATACCATCAAAGTTCAGGATTTTCTTTTTTATAAGCAGTCATAATACTTAGTTGTTAGTTAAGCTAAAGAGATATGTAATGTAAATATCTAAAGTTGTCTTTAGTTTTCAGGAGCTGTTGTCCTAGCAACAACCTTACGTTAGTCTGTAGCTTGATCTACCCTACAACTAAACTAGATTTATCCAGTGCTATATATAGCACTCTCAGCCAAGATAGCTTAAAACATAAGATTCCATTTGCGCACTTTAAGTTCTCAGAATATGTTTTCTTGGCAACCCTGCCCAGTAGGGTCTACCGATTCTCATCTAGTCTCAGACTTAAGCCCTTTAATAGCTGATGCATCTACAGATTGCACACAACGCTAACCTTAACAACTCATTAATTGGGAGGCACGGTGTGAAGTTGGCATATTGAAGGGTCTGCAGCAAATTCCACATGGCTTGCAATTGTGAGACCCTCTAAAGAGGTACTGCTCTTGCCAAAAGTGCAACCCTCGAGCTCAACCCCTGAGCCAAGGCTATTACTGACGACGCTGCTCTCAATGATGTTGTTCGTATTGTTGTTGCTTAAATGCGTCCCGCAAATGTTCAAGTTATCAAACTAGTCCGTCCCTCGGTCCCTGCGCCCTGCGTCCTGCGCCCTGTGTCCTGCGCCTGTGTGCCTATAAATGTCTGATTTCTTATCTAATGCCTAATGCCATCAATTGCGGCGCTGCGGCCCGCTATCTCGGCGTATATCATGACGTTGAACGGCGCACGCACCCAGACACAGGGTGAAGGAATAGGAATACGCACAGGAGCAGTAGCGGGGGCTGGGGCAGGGGCAGCGGCAGCGGCAGACATACATCATGCCATCAGCAGACGTAGCATGAAGTTGAATTGGCTGAGTGCAAAGGGTATATGCAGCTTGGCCACAATAAATAAACCAAACCCAAGGCCAAAACCCATTGGCTATCAGTTGTCGATCAGAGGAGATTAGGCATCAGGAAGAGCGGCGGCTGCTGCTGCTGCTGCTGCTGCTGTGTCCTGGCTGGCGCATCCTTGGGCAACGCCTGCTGAAACCGCAGCCACATGAGCTTGTTTAGATTTTTTGGTTGTCTGTGCAGCTGTTGCAAGTTGTTGTTGCTGCTGCCGCTGCTGCTG
Organism: Hirtodrosophila confusa; assembly: GCA_035043065.1. Lineage (NCBI taxonomy): Eukaryota > Metazoa > Arthropoda > Insecta > Diptera > Drosophilidae > Hirtodrosophila > Hirtodrosophila confusa. The sequence goes on from JAWNNI010000085.1 coordinate 656,985, forward strand.
TTGCCCCAGGCAATACGAGTATTTGCCTTAATTGGTTGCATATTTTTGGCTAGTCCACAAGTGTGGCCGCCCCTTGCGAGCAGTCCATCAATCATCGGTTTGCTGAACTGCGAAATTCTCTTTTGGCCATGCCACACACGCAACATGGCTAGAACAGGGAGCCAGGTAAGCGGGCTGGCTGTCCGGCACAAAATGTGGCAAGCATTTGCTGCCAACTGATTAGCTACTCATATCTGAGTGTAAACTGTGCCTTTTATTTACTTTGTACGTCAATTAAGCCACCAAATTATAATAATATTTATTATTTGCCCACGAGCTGTGGCTTACAGATTGAATAAACGCACAATTGTTTTTTTCAGACTGTTCTTCTCTATTAAGTTTGTAAAATTGAGTTTCTCTAGCTCACAACTGCTTAGTTTTAAGACAATATGACTAGTCTTTCCCCTAGTTGTTGCAACTTGCTTTTCTTTATATATTTAATCATATTTATCTGTATTAAAAAGGTTTTCCCAATCAGATCTACGCCTATTTTCCTTGATGTCATAATATTAGGCTCCCAGATCAGTTGTAAATTAAACAAGCAAGAACGTTTCAGTCGGACGTATCCTAGACACTTTGAAAATCGAGGGTATTAACCAACAGGTGTGCCAAGTTTGGTTGCTCTAGCTTCAAAGGTTTCGAAAAAGTTGCGTTTAAAAGGACCGACGGACATTTCGCAAACCCAATATACTGTTTTTCCCTTCGGGAATTTTAGAATCCTGCTTTCTTGTATGACTTTCTCCTATTATAGTCATATAAAAGAGAAGGAAGGAAGGAAGGAAGAAATATCGTTACAATGTTTCTCCAGATCTATCTAAGCTCTGTTAGCTTCCTTTCCTCTTCCTCCCAGCTAGCTTATTTCCACCGTCTCTCTTATAAGCATGTAACCCAGATTCACCGGACTTATCGTTTATTATTGGCCATTTTCCTAGTAATATAAAGAGGAATAAAATCTTCCCATTAGGTGTTAAAGTGTTTCTTAAGATTCTAAACCCAGTTCGGTTAACTTCCCATAGTTACCATTCTCTCTCTAGAACAGGGATCGGGTGGATCCATCCCAATCGCTGCCTTCACAATCATATTAAAGGAATATCTCTCCATTACTGTTAACTTCCTGTAGGAATCTCTCCACCCTAGAGCTAATATTTTATTCTCCGCTTATCGGGGTGCCCACTCAGTGGGCAAGTGTTAACCTCAATTGCGTACAGCTTGCTACACGCAGATAAAATGAAACGCCATCAGATTCCTGGCAAAGCGACTGCGCCCAGACATCTGTCATATGTCTGGGGCATTAGCATTGGGCATTAGCATATTGCTTCCAGTTCTGGAGCTCGACGGTTTTGAGCTGTGAGTTGACGTGACCAGCGGTACTTAAAAGTTGCTTTCTAGCACCACTCAGCCACACGGTGGATGTGAATGGTTCTGTTTTGTTGGGCAAATGTGTCAACCATATTAAAAGTCAATGAGGGGAGATGAGGGAGAAAAACCAACAAAATTTTGTTGGTGCTAAAACTTGAACATTTAGTTTTTGCGCTTGATTTTTTTTGTTTTTGTTTTTTTTTTTTTGTGGGGGCGGTCGTTTTGTGCCGGCAGTGGGGCGTGGGTGGGGCGTTGAAACTAATTAACATATTTAATGTTTTTGGCACGTTGCGTTTTTGGCCCAACCCTGCAACTGGCCGTGGCCCTGGCGCCAGCTCTATATATTAGGCTAGTTAAAATCTAATAAAAACCTGAGCATGCCTCATAAATTTCAATGCGCAGTGCCCATAAAGGGATAAAGGTGGGAACGGGTGCGGGAGCGGGTACGGGGTGGAGGCTAGAGGGTAGCTAAGTTGACCAACTCTAATGACGAACGCGCTTTTATGTTAAATTAAACCGGTGCGCCTAACTGTGATCCGTATAAGAATACCCCTACCCAACCGGGCGCTACTCCCTGCCACTGGGGTGGCCACATTTTTGACTTAATTTCGTCGACGTTGTGAAACGCTGACGAGGTGGCAAGTACGTTGTCGCAGAGGTGCGACAAAATATCACAAATAAAAATACCTTTTATGTTTTGGAATTTTTTAATATTCAAATGAAGTTGACGAAGCGGCGTCGAGACGCTATGCAAAAAAAAAAAGAAGAAAAATACCAAACAAAACTCAAAGCGCAAAAGTAGGAGAGAAAAAAATCACAATTGCGTGGCGGGCCAAGTTTCATAAAAACATAAAAATTTCCTTGGTATTTGGCACAGTGCGATGGATGCCAAATGCCAGAGATGTGGGCTGCGTCTGGGTTGGTTATTGATAGCCAGTTAGAAGTTAAAGAGTCCGCTTAAAGCTACAACGAGCAACCTACAGATTTGTTGTATAAAATATAAATTTTCGAGTGATCAAGTCAAGCTTTTATAGTTCGACGAATAAGGGATTGTAGCTTGATATTAAAAAGAGACAGCTTAAAGCTAAAACAGCGAGAGAGCTTTGTAGTATTAAAGAGAGTGTTAAGCATAGCTCGATGTAAGAGCGGCAGCGGCTCAAACTTGAGCTGACAGCTTAAGGATAACAAGAGAGAGAAAGCTTTGTAATTAAGGAGAATGAAAGTGCGTGTAGACGACGTTAGAGAGTTAGTAGCCCAAAAAGAGAGCATTGATTAAGAAACTTTGAGCTATTAAAGCCTACAAAATGAAGTGGAAACCAGAGTGGATGAAAGATTTAAAGAGCCAAGCATCAGCTGGGAGCTGAGTGTTACTTCTCATAGCTCGTAACTGGCTTAAGCCACTCATTTTGCATCATATAGTTATAATTTACAGAAAGGTATCTCAAACTAGCTGTAAACAAACCAGTCAGTCTATTGACAATGGGCATTAATAAATAAGTACAATAAATAAATACACTTGCAGTTCTGTAGAACTATGCAGCTTTTATAAGCCGTCAAAAGACGGAGAAGGAGCAGCTACAATTGAAAGATACTTTCTTGTTGTGCGTAAATATTTATGAAATAAATCTTTGCTGGGAAAAAACATAAACAAAAACATGTTTTGTATAATAGTTTGACAAAAGAGAGCAAGGAGAAAACCTGAAGACAAATCAATGAGATGGAGATGGCGCTCAAGAAAGACATCGACAGACAGCAGACAGATGTCAAGTGAATTGAAAACTATTTGAATGGAATTAGTGGCAACAAAGCCAGCTAGATGGAATTGTAAAGTCAGGCAGAGGATGCGTATCCCAGGCGGCTAATGATGAGGCGATGATTGTTAATCCCAATGATGATTAGTTTGCTGCGCAACCATTGACAATATAAATAAGGGGAAATAAAGGAAAGGTAAATTTGTCGGGACGAGGAGCAGCCTGAACGAACACAGGAACAAATCCACACACAGAAGGCGGGCAGCTCATTTTCAAGCTGATCAAAGTGGCGATTAGTGGCCGCACAAACAAGATTAAACGCCCCTTTGGCTGGTTGCACGTACCCCGCCCCTTGCACACCCCTATGCCCTATGAGCGAGTGCACTTTTGGGTCTAATGTTTTTAAGCTGCCTGCCTGCCTTTGAGGACGCTCAAAAGACGCATCCTAAGAGGGGATCGATGTCTAACAACATAATTAACAAAATAGTCTGGGCCTTGCCCCTGCCCCTGCCCCTGCCCCTGCCCCTGCGCCTTGTCTTGGGTCCGCACATATTGCGCATACGCCGCGTTTGACTGGCAGTTGGGCTCAATTATTCGGTGGGGGGGCCCAACGGTGCCCCGCTGCGCAGCAGCCACAATGCGGCTCTTGTGTTGCATGTCTAAACAAATGCTTAGAAATTGAGGCCGACGACAGCTGAAGACAAATTTATTATAGAGCCGGGCCAGGAGTTTGGCCAGGACAATGCCATTCATACGCCAAGGCTCCGCTCTCTGCATGATGACTTCGCTGAGCTCGCATGCTGTGCTCATGCGACGCTCCTTTTTGTGGCACAAGTGTGCGTGCAACACACACACATACACACAATGGGTAAACTAAAAAGCAGAGCAAATCTAACGATTAAGTCGTATTACAAAACCCATCTCCCCGCCACCCGCAACTCCGACTCCTGATCTCCAAATCCAAATGAGCAGCTGCTGTGCGTGGGCAACAGTAACAAGAACACCCACATGCCACATGCCCCATGCACCCCCGCCTTCCTTTATGTCCTTTGCTTTGCCTGGGCAAACTCAAACCATTTGCTGTTGCCTTTGTTGTTTGCCCCATTGTTGCCAAAAAAGGAAAGCGACACGACTGTGGCAAGATTGAGGGAAGGGAAACATGGGGCGGTTGCGGGCGCGGGTGACAAGCTGCCAGCTGCGTCAGCTCTGTCATCGCTGCTTCCATTAGCCCAAAGCAAATAGACAAGCTTGACTTGGATTTCAGATTTCGGCGATTGCATTGAAACGGAAGTGCAATATTTGCTGCCAGCGCCATGCAAATAGATTTCTAAACGTGTGTTTTCCCAGCTCATACACTCACCAGACGCGGATCCATTAGCTAAGTCAGCCTCCCACTATGACAAGTAGTATATACAAGCTTTCTTCATCATTCTCATTGCTGTCCCAAAGGATTTATTGAAGTTTATGGCTAACATATTATAGATCTATTGGTTTATGAAAGGTTTCATTTATGTTAGGTTATTAATTTTGATTTAAACTTTGTTTTTCAATTTGTATTTGTATAACTTAATTTGTATATATCTAATTTTTTGAAGCTCTTAACTTCATCTCTTTTCCATTGAGCATATTTATGAAATTATATTTCAATTGCGTGTTTAATTCATAAATTCCTTATTCAAATTAATTTAATTCAATAAAATAAACAGCAATTCAACTAATGAAGCAATCATTTGAAATGCGCGTGCTTAACTCAATGCAAAACGATTTAAAAATACAAATAATTCATTCTATTACAATGATACGAGGCTATTTATTTGTTAAAAGATTTGTATATTTTATTTATTATGTGATCTAGACGTTTAGAGAACTTGCATTTGACTGTTTATTATAATTATTATCAAATGAATCGCTGACTGAAAGAAGAAACTACTTCAAAATTCAAGCACCTTTTATTTACTTTTATGAACAACTCGGAAAATGTACAATTTTGTTTCTTGGCAATTGACAATTGTTAGAGTGAACATATAGCCTTGGTTTTAAGTGGTGTACTGTAGTGAACTTATATAAAATAGTAAGTAATTTACTCTCAGACCTTTTCCCAATTCTAAACAATTTTCCCTTCGAATCTTTTTCAATTTGGCTTTGCCTTTTTCAAATGAAATAGCAACAGATTATCAATTGATTAGTTCAGTGCACTGATTGATTGAGTGCATTCAACAATAAGTTATGAAATGTGATGTCTTAATGTCTTAGTTCTTAAAATTCGCTTTATAATATAAATGCAAATATATTTATATTGTAGCAGCTATAAATACAGAGATAATGTTCATGTAATCGTATATCAAATTAATAAGTTAGAATAGCTAAAAAATAATTGTCAGTAATGTTAAAATTGGTATGGCTGTTTGAGTTAATCAATCTGTGCACTGGCCGGCTCATATCATAGTAATTATTTGATTCCCAGACCTTTTCCCAGTTCCGATATATTTTCCTTGCGAATCTTCAATCTTCTTCGAATTTTCAATTTGGTTTTATCCTTTTCAAATGAAACAACAACAGATTATCCACTTTAAGCTTGAGTTCTCAACAGTTTTGCGGAATTCAGAACAGCTAATAGATTCGATTTCGATAATAATTTCGATTGGAAATGGGAACAGGCCTGTTTAACTGTAAAGACTAGTTCCATATGGTAGAGTATTACAATGTCGATTTGAATTTGATGTTATTTTGTTAATAGGATTTGGCTTTTGTTTGGCCGCATGCGTCGCTTATTTGCCTACAACATTTTGGTTGTTTGTTGTTGTTGTTGTTATTGTTGTTGTTGTTGTTGTTGTTGTTGTTGAATGGGCAAATATGCCAAGCGCCACTTGTCGTTGTCCCGTTGTCTGGGCATTATCGCTGACTACTTAAGTCTTAGGTGACAGTTAAACACCTCAAATAAGCTACCGCATTTTGGCTACGTTCGTTGGCCTGGCTTGAGTCTTGATTGCATTTACATTTACTTAATGAGCACCCGTTGCCCCGACACTGCCACGACACTGCCCTGCCCCAGAGAGTCTACAGTCTAGAGTCCGCAGTCTTCAGCACGCAGTCTTCAGTCTTTCGGTTTCTGTTTCAGACTCCGTTTGCATTGTCTTCGCTGTTGTTTGTGCCTGTGTTTGTATTTGTGTTTGCTTTTGTTTCTATTTGAATTTGAGATATTTGTCCATTCGTCGCTTGTTTAACTTGTCTCCCTCGTCGTTCAGCTCGCTCCCTGCTCCTCGTTCCTACCTCCCTATCTACGAGTGTCGCTGTCTCTGTTACTCCCTTTCGACAGCTGTTTTGCTTTCTTATCTGAGAGATAAACCGGCGCTTGGGGCGTCCACAAACGGAAGTGCTCTACATCTTTTAGTCGCTGTATCTTCCCAACTGGCGCCTTTGCAGCTAATCAGTAGCCAGTTCCCAACTGCTCCTAACTAGTCTCCAGTTACCAGTTCCCAGCCCCGTTTCTCAACTATCTTTCTCTCGCTTCCCTCTTTAATATTGGCATTCGCATTGCTTATCTGATTTGGGGAGTATTTGGAAAGTGTAGGAAAGAATCATGACACTTTAGGATCAAACATTTCCTGATCTTCCCTAGCTCACAGTGGTGCTTTGGATTGTTCTAATAGGGATAAATTGTAGTACTACTTGATGCTTTCAGCTTAAAACACCATAAGATCGAAATAAAGAAATGTAACTTCAATTCAGAGAAAATATCACAACCAAAAAGATATTCCGCATGAAAATCGGCTCGTTTTTAACAAAGCTATGGAAGTTGCAAGTCTTCTTTGGTGTCGAAAACTTTATAAGTCCAAATTTTTTGAATTTTTAGCAGGAATTTAAAATAATTTGCTTAATGTCCACAATCGATTAAAATGGAAATTTCGAGATTTTAATTTTTTCAACATTATTTTTTCCCAAAATGTGTAAGGAAGTAGGTTTATTTTTCCTAAACAATTGAAATGCCAACCAATCCGTTTAAAAATTAGTTCAATTTTAAGAAAAGTGCATTTTCGAGATTTTTATTTATTCAACATTATTTTTCCCTACCTGGAAAAAAATGTCAAAAAAAATTTGTGTTTCCTAAAATGAATGAAATTGAAATGCCAAACCAATCCGTATAACAATTTGTTCAATTTTGACAAAGTTACATATGTGAGTTGAAAATGACAGAAACTGCTTGCAAGGATCTCAAAAAGGAGACAAAACAAGAGTTCAGACCTTGCTGCGAATCGTGAAAAACATCCCTTTTATTACAATAGAAGCTGCCAAAAATGTCATAAGCCGCCCTTAAATGCTTTTGTCGATTATATCGTTGATATCGATAGACCAAAGGTATCGTAGGTATCGCGTGGCGAGTCTATCGCTGGCTTGCCAGCCCTGATTTCGAGCTGCACCCACGAAAAGTCAACGTGCCACAAGTTGCGTCTAATGCCAACTGACACTTTTATTGACTAACAAATGTCAAATGCGTTTCGCAATTAGATTATTGGCAGACAGGTGGGACAACAACATTAACAACAACAACAACAACGAGGCAACAATGTTGCTTTTAGTTAGTTTGTGCAAACGTCACGCAAATTTTGTGTTGCCTCATTAAGAAAAGCTTTGCGCGTTGCCATAGATGATATTTGTAGTCGATGTATTTGTTGTTACAACCACTGTTTGTTGTTGTTGTTAGTGTTGTAGTTGTAAATGTGACATGATTTTAGCGTGTCACATGGCAAATAGGCAACAATGTATCAAACAATGCGTCAATCATTTCAGCTGAGTTCAGTTGAGTTGAGTTGAGTTGAGTTCATGTTATTTGCTGTCGTTCTATAAAGTTGTTAATAAATATGTTTATGCACAAACAATAGCTAGAACTACAACTATATTGTGTGTAATTAAGTTTGTCTAGTGTGCCGACAGCAGCAACAACAGCAACAATGAAACCTGATTAAAAGTGCATATGGAGAAAACGAAACTATTAGCGATAATTAATTTAATTAATTTGCGCTGTCGGTGCCGACTGCGCTGCCAACAAGCCCATCATCAAATTTTTTATTCATTTATTATTATTTATTTATATGCTTTACTTTTTCTAGGCAGCTTTTAATAACGCTACAACAACATCAAAGTGAACAATTATTGTTGAAACTCGCGCCTTAGACGACGCGACGGGTACCTGTAACGGTAACGAGGGGGGGGGGGAGCTGGGTGAACGATCTACCTGACGTACAGTGTTGCCCTCCTTTTGTTGTGCAGTGCACTGGAAAAACGACGTTGAAACAAAACTAACAATAACTAATTCATTTCTCATTTCACATTTAACGTTTTCATTTCTCATTTCTCACTTCTGATATCTGTTGTGTTGATGAGTTTGGCAAGTCGATCTACAGCTAAAATGTTTTCAGTGTAACCATTAAAAGCCAGTGCATTTGCATATATATATGCCTCTTAAATTGCATCTATTCATTTCTCAACACTTTTGCCCGTCCAGAACTCGTTGTTTATGAGCCCAAAGGCAGCTGGCAAGCTGCTCTTGTACCGCACGACAATATCATTAATATCGCATATATCATGCTGAAACTTGGGATATGTCATTAGCAGTGTGTTATTTGTACACTTGCCAAATTTGATGTAAATCGCCAGGCGATTTCTCGAGCTATGGCGCTTATGAGAATGCCACTTCAGATGCAAAGTGCGAGCCACAAAAAAGAACACATTGCACATGCAACTCAGGCAGCAAATGCAGCTCGTCATAATTACCAAAATAAAAAGTAGAGGGAGAGAGAGAGAAATGAAAACACAAATATTAATGAATTATTTGGAAAAACAAACGCCTGGCCACGCAACGGGAGCGGGAACGGGAACGGGAACGGGAACGGGAGCGCTGAGAGTCGGGGGCACGGGGCATACAAAATTAGGCATTTAATTGTCTCGGCCATGGCCAGTAACTGACTCTGTCTATAGCTCTGGCTCTGGCTCTGGCTTACTGCTTAACTTGGCTGGCAGCTGACAGGCGTCACGTTGAAAAACCAACAAAAATTTAACTACCAACAAGCGACTGGCGACGAGGCCGCATGCAACTCGAACTCGCAACGCGCAACTGGCGCTACAGTTGCACACGCCTGGCGCCAGTTACCCCTGCCCCTGCCCCTGCCCCTGCCCCTGCCACTGCCACTGCCCACGGCCCCGACTCACACACACACGAAGCGGAGCCAAGAGCCACAAAATGGGCGCAACGTGGCCAACCACCAAAAAAAATAAATAAATACTACAAAAATTAGTATGCGTCTGCGTCGGCAACTTCATTTTTCGATGATTTATGAAATGAAAAATATATATAAAAAAAAATCATATATATATAAATATAAGTATATTTAAGTTGTACAGGATCTCCACCTCCTAACCCTTTTGCACATTTCAACACGCGTCTCATTATAAAATTGAAATTGTACTTTTTATTATAGATTATTAATAATTTGTGACACGTACGCGTCCATTGATTTCCAATGAAATTACCCCAGGGTTCCCAGCAGACCCATAGAGAACAAGTATGCCTCTATAACGAGCATGTTGAGGAAGCGGGGGGAAGAGGTGGAGAGGCTGCAGCAGTCTGTTTTGGAGAAGGTTCAGTTCAGGGATACTACTGACGTCGTATATATAATTGACTTGGCTTGATCTGAAATGAAACCAATAAATACTGAATAAGTTATAATTTGTGACTCGCAATCCGATTAGAATCACACTAGGCCAAAGGTTCAATGTAGTTCATAACAAATATTGTTTCAAGAGGCGTATAATCGATCACTTTTAGCTCTAAAACTAGAGAAATTAACGGAAGCTGACGCATTTCAATGTTGTTTCCATACTTTTTGCTTATTAAGATCTCAATGATATTATATAAAGAACAATTTGTAACTTCAAATGTCTCGGAAATAAATCTTCACACACAAAATATATGAAAATAAGTGTTTTTGATGAATAAGTTTACATCTAACTTTAATTATTACATTTTGCTTAAGTCAGTTGTAATAATTACATTTCCTATTTATTTTTCAAGACATTAAATAATGTTTCAAATGATTTTTCCTTGAAATATGTATTGATTTTCCGATTGTCATTTTAATATCCCCATATAGGGAAGGAGCTATGACAATTTGATATACTGTCTAATATGTTGGTTAGAGTTAAGGTTTATCTTAATTTTATTATTAAAAGTAACTTTTTTTGAAACAGGTCTGTTTATAAGAAGTTTGAGTAATCCTTTTGAATCAAGCTCAATATGATATAACACAATAAATAATGAAATCTGGCTGGTTTGAGCTGGTATTAACCATATAAAGTGTAGTTATGATTTGTTCACATGGCTGGCTATTTACGTATTCCGTTACAGTCCCAAAACCATTCCAATTCCCCAATGAAAAGGTCAACAAACATTTTGCGCGCTCTGATAACTCAATTTGCTGAACAATTTGGACTTGGCCGGAACAGTCAGCTGGGGGTTCGCAGCCAGGTTCGGGAATCATCCCGGTGTACAAATATGCACGTGTGTGCACTATATAGTGCCATATAAATATTGCATTGAGGTACTCACATATACATACATACACATGCACAGGAGACAAACCAGCGACCTAATGACCGAACCGGCTTCATTTATTGATGGCGATTATAAAGCAATTTGTGTTGTGCACCCAGCTAGCCCAGATTGCAAGGGGTTGGGAGGGGGAGTGGTTGGATGTGTGTGTGGGAGGAAGGGCGCTAGGGTGCAAGGGAGATAGGGTGTGCATATATGGTTTATAAGCTTTTTGTAATTAAACGAGCGTGATCGAAGCGCAGTCAGTGCATAAAGTGGGTTAGCAATTAACCCCTGGCTGGTGCTCTTACGTTCAGCTATTTTGTATATTATTGTTATTGTTTTTGCTATTGTTGTAGTTTTGAATGACGGAACGATTAAAATGCACTCAAGGAAACGACAATTTGCTGAAATTGCGGGGCGGCCACTGGGGGCGGTGCAGTGGGGCGCCTTTGGCTAATTGCAAAGGCGTTTGCCGCGTTTTTTGGACGCGTGTTGTGCGCGTTTTAAAACGCGCGCGCATTAACGCTTAGTCGCTTCCTTGCTGTTTCACACTCGCACTTTTGTGCTAATTATACACACACACACACACACACACACACACATACATACTCTCGCACTCATGTGTGAGTGTGTATATGCACATGTGTGATATCTTAGCCGGGTTGAGCGACGCCTTTTTTTTGCCCTCATTCACACATTTCCGCCATTGTGCCCAGCCATGACTGCAATCAGCAGGCGCCTTCTCACTCCCTCCCTCCCTCCCTCTCTCTCTCTCTCTCGCAGTCTCTCGCTCACTCGCTCTCTCTCTCTCTCTCTCTCTCTCTTTGTCTCTCTCCTGCTGGCCGTGCATTTGCGTTCTCTGTTTGGCAAGCTTCATCATCTTTATTTATGTTTAACTTTTATTTCATTTTCATTCTTTACTCTTTTTTGTTTCTCCTTTTTGCCTGAAGTGTCTTTTGTCAAGCGGCCATCGTCAGCGCCTTGTGCCACTCCCTCTTCTTCGTCATCGTCATCGTCGTCTTCTCTTCTGCTTCTTCTTCGTTCTCTCGATCTGCCTGCTCCTTCATACCGCTGCAGCTTCAACTTGAACGTTTTATTTCATTTTGATACTCTGTTCTCAAAGCAACGTAGAAAGCTGCATGCTGGATTTGTGCAATGTTCCTCGGTATGAACACAATTATTGTGAACACTTTTGATGTTGGGATGAGGAAATTTGGTATGCATGCTTTGTGTATACCCTAGTCGGTTAAAGTGCTTAGATTTCTTTTGCCACGCCCACCAGCGTCCTTATAAATGAGCAGAAACATTTATTTCCAGAATGTTAGAACTAGAGTCATCAAGTTTGATATCAGTTCTTAGAAAAAATATAACACCAAATGCCCACTTTCAGCCACGCCCCTCAAATCATCATTCCTAAAGCCAGCATTACCAAAGTAGTAGCGGTATTACCGCTGATCTCCTGGTAGAAAGAGAGAAATAATAAAGCTTGTAGAGCTAAGATCACCAAATTTGATGTGCGAATAATACACAAATGAACAATTATCAAATTGACTTCACTGGAAACAGAGCATTTTGCAGTCGGGAGCTTACTTGCTAAATTTTTTTGTACTTTTTCCATTTTATTTATTTATTTTTTTGTTTTTTGGTTTGTTGGCTACGCTTTTGTCTTAATTTATTCTGCTCATTTGCACGTTGCACTGCATGCAAATTGACAGCCCAGCCCCGGAATCGGATCTGGAACTTGGAACCTGGAACCTGGGTTAAATGAATACCAGCGGGGTCTAGCATTGTTGCCGTCCCGCTTGCGCCCGTTGGGCCCATGCAATGCGCCGTTGTCGGCGCTGCAACTTGACAATTTTGTGTGGCAGGCACTTGACAAACACCCGAAAGCTTTTGCCAACAATTGGCAGTCAATCAATAGACTCTACCGCGCTCACTCGCACACACAGTCGCACACAGGCCCACTCATTCGCTCTCCCTCACTCTCATGCACTCATTCAGCCGGGTGCTGCTCATTAGCCTGTCGCACATTTGGTAAAATAAAACACTTCCGTTCAATAAGTGGCAGTCGCATTTCCGCTTATCCTGATTCAGCCTGACGGGTTACTCTGGGTCTCCGGGTGTCCTGGTCTCCGGGTGTTCGGGAGTTCGGGAGTCCGGGTCGCCTCGTCGCCGGGTCGGTCTCCCGACTACGGCATACATAGAGTACCCGCGCTGAGTTTCACGTTCCATGTTCAAGTGCGCTAATGTCTTTGGAGTGTTTCGCGCTCTTCAGCCTTCATTCAGTCAGCCAGCCATTCAGTCATTATTAACGTATTATTATGCAGAGATTCAGCTACTGCAACTGAAGTCCCATCATGCCAGCCATTATGCTCATTGTCACGGCTGCTGCTATAGATGGAGCCACATCCACATCCTCATCCTCATCCTCTTCCTCATCCTCAACCTCGACCTCAGCCACATCCTCATCCTTAACCACAGCTGCTCGCTGACAGCCACTTGCAATGTTTTTTATCCTCATTTTTTTCCCACTTTTAATTGGATTTCTTAAAGCTGCGCCTTGACTTAATAGGATTGCCATTTGCCCGAATGCGATTGCCATTACGATTGTGAGTTTCCAGAGCCTGTGGACCGTCACTTTTGTTTAGCCATCTTGTCAAGTGTTTTGGCAGGTGTTTGCCAGCTGACACTTGGCTCTGGCTCAGCCGAGAGAGCTCAGCTTACTATCAAATTAGCTAGATTGTAATCGCAATTTGAGTTCAAGGGGGCGCTAGCTCTGAACTGTCTATTACCCACTGCTTTATTGCAACAATATAAGCTAAATAACTGGCTCAGTTCCATTAGATGAGCTTAAAGCTGAATATTAAACAATTAAGCTTAATCTCTCTGTTTCTCTATATTAGTTGGAATTGTAGCTGAAGCTAAGCACCTTCAACTTCAGAAAGATCGTTGAGACTTTAATCCTTAGCCTAAATAAAAATGCTTAAGGATGAGCCGTTTCTTGGATCCCTAGTAAGTCGTTGGTCTATAAAACCTTTAAAAAGCACCTTAATGTAGAAAGCTGAGCCTAGAGCTTTGTGGGAAACATCAATTGATCTAAAGCTTGCTTTCTTTTACTTTTAAAGCTTTATGTTGCTCGGTCTTTAATGCAGTCAGAGCTTTTACAAATGTCTACTTTACTTTTTAAAAGCAATAGTTACTTCTTAATAAGCATTTAACCATCTAAGGCTGTTCGATCCATAAAAATATGATTTTACGAGTATCTTGCCATATAAGTTCGAATTTATTCGGTTCTAAATTCTCGAGTTGCCAATGTTCCCCCTGAAATCAAACGCGTTCACCGGGAGCTTTGCTAGATAATCAGCTGGCCATTATATGAAATCGTTAACCATCAATTCCCTCCAACTGATCAGCTCTCATTCCCACTCTGATCGTGATCCCCCCGGCCCCCCCGCTCGCTGGGGAACACTGTATGCCGGCGGCCGCAGTGCGTGTGTTCCAGTTTTGTCTGGCAGCCATTTACAAACAATTTGTCAACTTGCGGAGCTAAAGACAAAGCTAAGGCTAAGGCTAAAGCAAAGGCAAAGGCTGGGGCTGAAGATGAAGCTTGTTAACTGGCCTGAGTGTGGCCTGCAGCTAAGAACTACTCAAAAACATATTAATCATGGCATCTGCTCAGCTTTAGCCGTGTCAGTAGACAGCAAAACACACAAAACCAAATCGTTTAATTGCCCCGAAACTTGTCTGGCCAAGAGACTTGACGACTGTAGACTGAAGACTCGAGATGAGATTCGAGCTGGCTTCAGTCAATCATTGCCGTGACTCAGATTAGGGCCCAATTATCGCAGAAAGATACAATATATACAATCGTATATCTTATAGAGCGTGCGCTGCGTAATTATCATGCAATATCTCTCCCCATCTCGCTCACTCTCTCTTGCTCTCTCTCTCTCTATCTCTATCTCACTGTCTGTCTGTCTGCTTGTCTGTATCTTTCCTTTTGGGAGCATCTAGATAATCAACAATGCTAATATCTTTAGGCCGCCCGCAGGCCAAGCTGCGGCTCAGCTGCGAGAGATTCACAGATACAACAGAAAACAAGTAACAGCGCTGCAAGCGAAAGTCCCGACTGCAATATACTCTGTTCCCTGTGCGAATATTATGCGGGCAAGCATATGTATGAACTTATCGTCCAAGGAGTTCATTTTGTACATATGTCTATAAGTTGCTGCTCATTTTCGGGGGCAGGAGTGGGCGTGACAATACAAATCTTAATATTTTAACTGACTAGGTTATATTCCAGCATACATACGAAATTTTCTAGTGCTAGCTTAATAGACAAACCCAATATACACGTTTTCCTTTGGGTACAGAGCATAAATATTCACAACAAACAAAGTCCTACGCGACTTCGTGTGCATGTGCGTGTGTGTGTGTGTGTGTTTGAATCTGTGTTAACTACTAATTTCAGTTCCCACGAAGATTTGAAAATTAACATTTTGGTTTTTATTTTATTTTTTTGTTGGGATTTTTAGTCGTTGTCTTAGGTCTTGTTACAGTTCCTGCGGCCATGCGTGGACAGTTGTACATTTATACACACTACACCTGTGTGTGTTTCTGTGTGTGTGTGTGTGTGTGTGTGTGTGTTTGTGTGAATGTGTGCTTGTCTGCAGAAGCAAAAACCCAATAATTTTGTAATTAATGATGTGAGAATGAGCTACAGACAGGCTTTAAGCTGAGAGCCTCAGCCACAGCCTCCACTTGACCTTTTTTGTTGTTTTTGTATTTGTTTTTTCCACAAATCTACATAGGAGCGACCTGTCGACAGTAGGGTGCCCGCAGACCTCCAGGCAGCTGCTGGTTGTTGTTTGGCATTTTGTCATCATCATCAGCATCATCAACATCATCAACATCATCGCAGGCATCGTCATTAGGGGGATTAGGCTCTTATTTGTGTGTTGGATTTTCGATTCGACTCTCATACGAATGTCGCCATGGGCCAGAGATTTCTATTGTTATTGATTAATTGACAAAGCTCGTGAGCTACTTGAAACGCAACAACAGCAAACAGCAGCCAAAAATGGGGCCCACACAAGTCTGGGAAGGTTATCAACTAACTGGGCCTAAATGTGACCCGATGCGAGCTAATCAAACATTTCTAGTCTCTTACATTCCCGTGGATGTTCAGCCTGGAGTCCAGGGAGTTAATCATCAACGATTTCTGTTATTAATCCAGCTTCTGCTCTGCTTTAGTTGTATCTTTAACTAAGTTTGTATCCATATGTTGTGTGAATGTTTGAAAATATCAGCGCTTAGCTATTTAAGAGCTTCTTTCTATTTTTAGTACAAGCTCAAATATCAGACCTTGTGATTTGGCAGTAATCATTAGGGATTAAGCATTTATCAAAAATCCAGTCGATGCGTATTTGATTAATCGGGTGGACAAAATAGATTGATCGATGCTTCAAAGACAAAAACTGTTTTTATTTTATTTTATCCCATAAAATGGATTAAAAAAACTATGCAAATGTGTGTAACTGGCAGATGGGGACATCTCCGACCAAAGAATACATATTTTTGATCAATTTCAATAGTAGATCTAGCCCTTTTCGGCTGTCCTTCCATATAGCTATGTAGTTGTATGCAAGAATCTCGGAAACTATAATTATATATAATATATAGCTAGCGCAGGTCAAGCTTATTGAAAATTTTGATAAAATCCAAAATTAAAGCCAAGTTTCCACTTTTGGAACTCAGTTCTAGAAGGCTGATTTAAATAAAACGAGATATATCTGTCAGTTGAGTTCTGAAGATCCAGATCAGTCCGATAATAAAATAAAAGTATCTATAAAATTTTCATATTTACTACAGTTTTGTAGTTTCAATTCAGTTAAGCCAAGTTCCTATCATTACCCAAATATGAGCTTTCAATTAGTCTCATTGGAAACTTTGGGAACTCCCAATCAATCAGTATCAATGGGCACATTCAGCAGAACTAATCGCTGACTGATTTCCGCTGCTTTGCTAACCGCTAATGATTTGTCTTTGCAGAACGATTTATATAAGAAGCACACTTTTGAAGTAGCTTAGCTTGTTTTGTGAGCTAATATATAGAGCTGACTGAATTGATTGCCTTGTGCTTCATTTTCAGTTAGCGCAATTACTAAGCCTTAAGCGAAATTTCAATATTTGCAAACACAATAGACAAAAGGCAGCGGAAATTAGTCAGCGATTAGTTCTGCTGGAAGCTTACTCAGTTCTTTATCATTGGCAACCGGCTGGAAGCCCTCAATACTGCAGACGGTTCAAACAGCCCATAATCCCTAAGCTTGTTGGGCTTTGCGCCCGCTCCTAATGCCAGAGCTGCACTGGTCGCTATCGGTGCTACCTGGCGGCCATTGTGGCCACCCGCTGCTCACGACGACGTCGACGGCGACGGCGACGGCGACGTGAAAGCCCAACGCTGATAGGTGGATAGGTTTACTACTGTGGTGGCTAAGTGTTGCATTGCTTGTAATTTTGAGCCATTTTGCTGCTGCTGTCTGCTGCCGAGTCTCGGCTCTCTGGTACCGCGATTTGCAGCTCCCAGCTCCCAGCTCCCGACTGTTGACTCCCGGGGGCTAAGGGGCTCACAAAAGGTCAGCCCGTTGGCTGCCATTGGTGTGCTGGGCCGCCCACTGGCTTTTGGGCCTGGGCCTAAGCTTGGGACTGGGCCTGGGCCCGGGTGTTGTTGGCCATGTTGTCTGTCGTGCCAGCCAAGAAGTGCACGGCAACATGTGTACTCCATCACATGGTTGCCACGACAACAACAACCAACGACAATGTTGTCGGCCTGAGAGACAAGACTGCAACGCTGTGGCGTGTGTGTGTGTGTGTGATTGTGTGTGTGGTTGCCTTGTGGTCTTACCCTTTTGATTTAGCAAACCGCCCCCGTTGCCTTTGTCGCTGCAGCGATTTCCATTTCTATCGATGAATTTCATTTGTGTTCTATTTACTGATAACCATCTAAAATGTGCTGCTACCGACGCCCGTCCTAAGCCAATTTGTATGCCAAAAGCAAAACTTGGCCGGGTCTGGGTCTGGCTTTGGGCTGTGAGCTCTCTGGGTTTGTGCCCTCTACTTCTGCTTTTGATTCTGATTCTGATTCTGATTCTGCCCCTGCTGATTCTCATGCTTCTTCTTGGCAAACAAATTTTATGCAGGCAGGCGGTCGCCCCAGCTCCAAAATCGTCGTCATCAATATGAAACCGGTCGACGTCTCCAACTTCAACTTCAATACGTACTCCAGCTACAGCTCCAGCTCCAGCTCCAGCTTTAGCTTTAGCGCCAAACTTCGTTGTTGTCGCTTCCTTTTTGCGCGCGCACGAGTTTTCAGCAAAAATTTCTTATCTGCAGCCGCGTTGCATGCCCCGCACAGCCCGCACAGTCCGCTCAGCTGCCCTGCTGGCTTGTTTCAAAAATTTTATGGCAGGCAGCGACCACCACTGGCCAAGAACCAAGAACCAAGAACCTACAACCAAGAAGAACCAGAGGCCGACGCGACGCGACGCGACGCGACGACTGGCGTTAGCCGGGCGACCTTCAAGACGACGACGCATTTGTCTCTTTGGGCCCACTGGAGGGTCTTGGAGTCGCCATAAAAATTGCAGCGCGCCTCTGCCACTGAACAGCAGCAGCAGCAGCAGCAGAGGGAAGTGCAGAAGGAGCCGCTGCTTATTATTTTGGCAGCTCGAATTTGTTTGGCGCTGGCGTTCAGCCGTTGATTTCAAGTTAAGATTTGAATGTCGCTCGGGGTAAGACAATGCCACGACTTTGTTCTTCTCCTGCTGCTGCTGCTGCTGCTGCTTCGACTCCTGCGCCTGCGCCTGCGCCTGCTCCTGCTCCTGCTCCTGCTCCTGCTGCTGTCCAGCTTGTCCTGCACTGTGGCGCTCAGTGTCGCTGTTGCCGCAGCTCGTGCGTCGTTTCTCTGAATGCTAACCTAAAAGTGCCCCCTGCAACCCTCGCTTCCTGGCTGTCCGCCGATTTGGCCACTCATGTGGCTGCAGCTCGTTTTTTGAGCTCGTTTTCGAGCTGGCCGTTGGCCGGTGGCCCCGTCGTTGTCTGGCCGTTGTTGTTGTTGTGGCTGGTTGTTTGCTTTTGGGCCTGGCGCCTGCGGTATGCCTTTGTCATCGTCTTGGTCTTGGTCTTGGTCTTGCTCTTGGGCTCTTGTCGTCGCCTGCTCGCCTATATGAGAAATGATCGGACATGAGAAACAAAAGATTTGCAAATGTCTTTGGCTTTTTGGTTGCCGATGCCGATGCCGATGCCGATGCCGATGCCGATGCGGATGGCGATGCCGAACTCGACGCCAGGCTGTGTTGAATGTTGTTATGCTGCTGCGGCGGCGACTGCGGCTGCTGTACTCGAAAGTAAACTACGATCTGGGTCCACAGTAGGCGACAGGTGACGACGCCAGTTCGACCCAAGCGCCCCATGTGCCCCATCTATTAAAAGCCAAGCCAATTACATACAAAATACAAGCGCTGACAAGCTGGCAACGAGCAACGCTAGCAGCCAACGACAACAACAACGACAACGACACACATTCATCTTCAAGCAGCGCCGCAACAACAGCAACAACAACAACAACAACAACGACATGCGAGGCTGAGGCGCCGGCTCAGCCGCCGTCGACGTCGCCATCAACGTGGTCCAGCCCGTCCATGTCCATGTTGTCCTGCTGCTATCCTGTAACAAGCATTTTAGCTTCGTCTGCTTTGCATGAAGTGCGTGCCGCGGTTGCGGCCAAATCGACGCCAATTGTGTGGCAGCAATCGCCTTTCTCACCGTATTGTTGTTGCTCTTGTTGCTGCGGCTGCTGCTGCTGCGCGTGCGCATTTGACGCATTTGGGATACTATGCGAGACTTGTTAATTAGGCTTAAGAGGCCACAAAATCAGTCGGTCAGCCAAATAACGCGACCGTTCGCAAGCTCGACACTAACAGGGCCTGTACTTACTTGTTTTCTGTGTTAGACATGGCCAACATCCTCGTACCTTTGACAAATAATGTGTCACAATGTGGGGGAATATAGAGAGTAACGGTTACCCAGTCACAGTCACAGTTACAGTTACAGTTACAGTTACAGTTACAGTTACAGTTACAGTTACAGTTACAGTTACAGTTACAGTTACAGCTACAGTTACAGTTACAGTTACAGTTACAGTTACAGTTACAGTTACAGTTACAGTTACAGTTACAGTTACAGTTACAGTTACAGTTACAGTTACAGTTACAGTTACAGTTACAGTTACAGTTACAGTTACAGTTACAGTTACAGTTACAGTTACAGCTACAGCTGCAGCTACAGTCTCGACAACAATCACAGTCTCGATAATTACTGTTAACTTTAACAGCGCACTATCGATGTTAACAGTCACAGACCACATTTCGATAGGAAACATCAATCAAGGGCTGAACTGTTTCTCAAGTTTGAAGGAAAAGAAAAGTATGCAAGGAAAGACAAACGACATTTTGTTGTATTCAAAGTCAATAGACAATTCTACCAAGTACATAAACTTACCAAATCTTAGGCTTCCCTAAGTTAACAGTTCCAAGAAGACGACATTTTGAAAGACTAAAATGTAAAGTTTTATTAGACAAATTTGTAGCCCTTATAGTAAAGCTTGAAATGAGTAAGATTATGTATGTGAAGCACAGTCACAGTCACTGTTATTAGTCACTGTTATAGACAGTTATCACTGTGACTGTGTCTGGAATTCCCAGGGCATTAAAAACGCTTGTTGAGTTGGCTTTCTAACGTTACAACCAGCTTGAATAGGCCTACCAGCTAGCGTGTGTGTTTTGGCCAATTCTATGAACTGGATTATCTCAAATCTCATCTCTCAACAGCGCTCGCTCTGTGTGCGGGCGTAGACGTGATTAGTTAACCTGGATTTGTACCTGCCTTAGACCAAATATACACTTGCAATGATTAAAATGTTTGGCTTATGGAAATAACACACAATGTTAACCTGATTTGCATTGCAGTTAACGGCTTTTGTTAACGAGTCTTGTCGTTACAAAAACTCTGTCTTACCAATTCGCAAGTGAATTGCGAAAGGAGCTCAAATTCGGTTGCGAGTATCGATAAAAATCAGAATTAGCTGGATCTCTCGTTAACGATTTGTTGCAAATGAAATACATATTAAGTATTTTGATTGCGAATGGGGATCCACGTTGGGCGCCAAGTGGTTGGCATTGTCGCTACTTTTTTTGTTTCTTTTATCGGTCCGAGAGTCATTTATTGCCGCTGAGACCACCACAGTGGTGCAGGTTGCCTGTGTGGCCAGCCAGCCAGCCACTGGCAGGGGTAGCACCCCAACAACAATATATAAACGCAATGCGGCACTTAAGCTGACCACTTGCCGGCTACCGCTGGCAACACGCTACGCAGACGCGGACGCGGACGCGGACGCCGAGCTGGCAATGGCAATGGCAATGGCAATGTCAATGGAACCTGGAGCTGCAACTGCAACTGCAACTGCAACAGCAACAGCAACAGCGTGCCACAGAGACGGGGCAGTTGTCCAAGTCGTTCGCGTTCTTCTTTATCATTAAACGCATAAATGCGAATCTACAAAAGCCGCTGCAGCAGCAGCAGCTTCAACAGCTTCAACAGCTTCAACAGCCTTGTGTGGAAATTTATGGCACGTAAATTTTAATGCCTTGCAAGTTGCAGTCGTCGTTGTAGTTATACTTATAGCCAGGGTCGTATTTCCCACCAAACGCGTCGGTAGCAGCGCCGTCGCTGTCGCCGTCGCTGTCGCTATCGCCGTCGTCATCGTCACATGAATCTGCCATTTTATTGCCAACTTTACTTTGGCGGCAATGTTATTAACGCACATTTTTATGGCTTTGATGAGGAACTGATGCTCAAGCAGAAGCTCTTCACTGTTGACTGTTGACTGCTTGTCTGTAGCTGAGGCTGTTTTCCGCCCTGCCAGCCACGTTATAAATTAATGCTTGTAGTTTTATTTTGAAAATGCATATATTTCAAGGCGCCCATGTCTACTTTCTTTTGGGCCACCTAAATAGTAGACGGCAATGTGCGCAACGGTTCATTAGCATAACGCACGGAAATTGTGGGCAGGGTTGGGGGTCATTTCAACCTGACTCTCTATATGTATATGGGCCTGACACACATTTGGGATTTCCGTTGCATTTAGCCCACTGATTAGCTGCCAATTTGGAACGAAAGACAAACACACAAAAATCAACTAACAACGACAACAGCGACAATTTCCTCAATCAACAAAAACCAATCAACAAAACACAACAACAAAATGTTGAAAAGGAAAACAAATAACAGGTAAACTGACTACTACTTCGGGGGCGGTGTCCGGGGCAAATGGTAGCGACCTTTGCCAAAGAATTTACATAAATTTACACTTAATTATGAGCAGCTAAAGGGGAAGCAGCAAACCAATAACAAACGGCACGTCATTTAATTACAAGCGCTCTGAATGAATTCCAAATTAGTAATAAACATCAAAATAATAGCTAAAGTCATCAAAAGTGCGCCACTTTGCAAAATAACTGCAATTGATGGTCCTGAGAGTGCCCCACGTTGGGCGCCAATCGGTGGCTAGACAATTGGCCATTGCTAAACGGCCACGCCCACCCAGATCGTATGTTACTTTTTTACCGCCCCACACACACACACGCACACACGCACACCTCTTATACGCTGAGTTAGAAGCGCGTTTGTGTTTCATGCATTTGATTTTTTTTTCATTTTATTTTTTTTTTTGTCTGCTAATTAATTTTTATGTCCCATTCTTCGCTACGCTTTGCCTTTTCCTTTCGTTAATTAAGCAAAGAACTTAAATAGATGCTGCCTGTTGCTGCTTATCCGGCCCAGCCGCAGTCGCAGTCGCCGTAGCAGCCGCAGTTGCCTGCTGCTCTGCTGTGTGCAGCTATAAAACTGAACGGGGTTTTGCCGTGGCGCAGCGTGTGGTGGTCACGTCTTGGGGCTCCGTCCGCTCCGCTTCCATGTGCCCACACACAGACGCAGGGGCCCCAACATTTCACATTTCATTCATTAAAAAAAACGACAAAAAACCACAAAAAAAAATCCAACAACCAACGATAGTCAAAAATGAAATTTAAATATTAAACAAGTGTCGATTTGTTTTTCACTGACTGATGTTCCACCAAAAATGAAGTTATAAAACAAAGTTAATGGTGTGACGGGGCGGCCACTCAGCCGCGGACTACTTAGGCCACGATAAGATAGCGGCTACCATCAATAAGCAAGCTGGCTCTAACACGCACTCGCTTTTATGACACACTGCACTGAGTTCGAACTCCAGTTCCAGTTGATCGTGATCGTGATCGTGACCAGTTTAGGGCGATAAATCCACAAAATTAGCTAAAGAGAGACATCATTAGACAACGACCCACATAGCACAGATAGGGCTGAGTATTGATAACAAGCCCCAAAGCTGCTTAAAGCTCGTAAAAGCTTGTGCAAGCTTCTGAAAGCTCGGCAATGATGCGTAGCTCTGATTGGTTATTAGCCGAACCGGTTCGATGAGCGCGCACTGCGTTTCCTGACTCATTTTAATGAAAACTGCCTTTCCAAGTAACCTCAGCCCATAATCTAACTGCTTCCCAAAGTTTTTTCCATCTCTAACAAGTCTTTTTTAAGACTCTGCTAAACTATCGAGCGCCATTTCGATAGTATCGATGTTGCGCCCTCCGGTACCATTATCATTTTCATTTATCACTATTGATTTTAATCACTAGGCTTTTTTCTCCTGAGTTCCTGTTAAGGAAGGTAACAGAAAAAAGTCTCTGTCTACTTTTTATATGATGCGATATTATTCTTTATCCAGCTAGAAGTTGTTATAAGCTTTTTCCAGAATTATATCTCGGAAAGTATTATAATACGAATTTCATACTTGAATCAAGCCCGAATGAGACTTCATAATTCCAGTTAAGAAGTGTTTTATGCTTAGTTTTCCAAACCAATCATATTTTGAAGGTAGTTCTTGAAGTAGTTCTCTTTTAGCCGAAATTCGTACTTGAAATTTCAAGTGCCAACAAATCTTGAAGTGAAATTTAAAATTTTGATTTTGATTTTAGTATGTTATTCTTCTACCAGTACAGATTTATCCTCAATTTAGGGGAGTCGTGGGACCCTTTCTTTGTACTCCAAGCAGCACTAAAGAGCTCTTTAGCCTTCATATATAATTATTACAACTAAACCGATTGAAAACCGGTTCAGCCGGTTATGAAACGGTGCAAAATCAGTGCAGCTGATCTAATTTCATCAGCAGGTCAACAACATCCCAAAAAGCGAGCTGAGTTCTGTTCTGTTCGGGCTCGGATTGGATCATCTCTAGTCTTGGCCAGTATAAACTGCGCTCATTAGCCGGCAGGCGATGATCATTAATTGCCAGGTTATCGGTTAATATCTGTGGAGCAACTGCTGGCCAAGACAGAGCCTGTGAGGCCATGTTTCGGGCTACTGTTTGGCGATGATGGGGCTTTCACCTGGCTGCTGGCTGCTGGCTGCTGGCTGCTGACTGGTGGTTGGTGGTGGTTGGTGGAGCTCCACTTTTATTTTCATTAACATAATATGTTTTGTGTTGATTTTTATATGCTGTAAATTATCAGCAATTTATGCGCGGCTGCTAAACAGACACAGACACACACACACACACAGACAACAAAATGCCTTTCACATTTCTCAGCGAACCGTTGACGGCCATTCATAAAAATGCTGTCGCAGTAGCAAATATCCAGATATTTATATATTCAGATATCCAGATATTCAAATACTCAGTTATTTAGATATGTGGAGCTGCTCTGTGCACTGAGGAACGCGGCGCACATTGCGTATGCTTAATTTATCGACACTTAACGCCAATGAGGCGACGCGGCCGCACTTCAATTAAGTAAGGCCCTGCACCGCCCCTGCTCCTGATCTTGCCGCTGCCCCTGCCCCTGCCCCTGCCTCTGCAACTGCCCAGCTAAGTGTGTCTGCATTATGCTTAACACTTGTCCATGTCGCCGACGAACAGTGCCACAAATACAGCGCACAGTAGCCCCTCCAGATCCAGATCCAGAGACAGAGACAAGCCCAAAACCCAAACCCAGTTCAGGACCAGACCCAAACCCAAACCCGCATCATATGCATGCGTGCAAATAAATTTGTCTTTTAGTAATTGCCGAGTGTTGACTATAAACAGGCACAGTCCGACATTGGGAACTGGGAACTGGGAATCGGGAATCGGGTGAAGGGTAACGTGTATGGGGGGAAGAGCTGGCCAGGCTTGGCCAGGCTTGGCCAGGAATGGAGCAGCTCAATACAGCCGCCTTTCGTATCATCATTAACGCTTTAAGTTGAATTTCATTAAGCAGGCAGGCAGACAGGCAGACAGGCAACCAGGTGGGAAACGGGAGCGGGAGCGGAAGCGGGCATAGGCATGAAACGTATGAAACGTATGAAGCGGCTGAAACTGTGGATCCCAAGCTGATATTGTCAAAAAGAGGCATCCAAAAACTGGGAAAGAATCGGCCAGGCACATTCCTAAATGCGCTACATGCCGAACATTCAAGCAGGAAAACAATATTGAATGGGAATCGAGAAAATATGAACTTATATGAGAGACATCAGTTGACTTTATGAACTATGAAACTTGGAACAACAGGTGACTTTTCTATGCGAGGCAAGCTCAGCCAAATGAATCTGATTAATTTGAAAATAAATAGGACAAATAGTTTCTTATGAAGGTAATCTTGTATGAAATCAGAAAGAATAATACAAATAGATAAACTCTTGAACTCATTACCTTGATCCGTTTAGATGTATTTTGGAAATTTTGGGAAGGGAATTCAAAGGTATTCAATATAAACAGTCTCCCAAATCAATGGATAAGATAATGATCTGTTGAACTGATCTCTAATTTTCGAGTATTACTTAGATTAGAGTATATACAACTTAAGGAAGCTAATTCAAAGGTATTCAATATAAACAGTCTGATCTGTTGAACTGATCTTTGTTCCTTAATTTTCGAGTATTACTGAGATTAAAGTAAGTACAATTTACGAAAGGTAATTCAAAGGTATTTAACATCAGCAGTCTTTTTTTATCAATATATGAGATCCTGATCTGATGAACTGATCTCTAATTTTCGAGTATTACTTAGATTATATATAATTTAAGAAATTCCAAGATAGGCTGACTTTTGACACCTGACTTTGGGAACGATTTAGGTACGGAATACTTGGCCTTTTTTCTGTGTATTCTATACAATTTCTATATATTCTACGGATAGTATTTTAAAGGTATTCAATCTCCGAAATTGCTGCACTCTGTCGAATCAGTAGATGATTCACTGAACTGATCAACTAGAGAAGATGAACTTTGATCAGGTTAGCTGTAGGGCATTGCTGACAGCAGCAGCTCAAGCAACAAGCAACAAGCAGCAACAACATCACGTTGAAACACACATTTATTTGCCTAAATATACAGGAACAACAATAGCAACAACTTTGGTGGACAATCGCTTAATGGCTCGCCTGCAAAACATGAAAAAATACTCAAGTGTTATCGATTAATGTCCAAGTCTAGCAGCTACCGAACGAGCTGCTGAGCCCTGGCCCGCTTCGGAGACCGAGACCAAGACCAGGCCCAAACTCTTGACTTTGAGTTGAGCTCGGACCCTAAACTGAGCCCAAAACTCAGTCGCAGTCGCAGTCGCAGTCGCAGCAGCAGCAACAACAAAACCCGCTTGGCGGTTGCGGCTGCTCATCCAAAACTCAGTGGCTAAATGGACGACAACAACAACAACAACGTTGCTGGTTCTTTATTATGATTATTCGCCTTTTTAATAAAGAAGAACAAAAGGTGCCGACAAATATGGCAAAACGACAGCAGCAACAACTGCGGGGCCGCGTTCTGCGGGCAAGCTGATTGCGGCATGCGGCATGTGGCATGCGGCATTTGGATGGTGCTAATGTCATCGAGCGTTGAACACCTTTATCAGTGTTGCATTGAAATGCACACACGCATGCGCGCCGGCAATGTTGCATGCAGCATGCAACAGCCGCTGCAGCCCACAGCCAGTAAGAAAGAGATAGCCATGGTGCAAGCGAGACGCCAACAGGCTTATCGCAGCAAATAGTCAATGCGAAATAGTTGACGGTGGCTTAATGCCCGGCTCGGCGGTGGGTCGCCATTCAATTTATTAGCTGCAATAAAACGCAAATCATCCGCGTGACCACTGCACCACTGCACCGCTGACAACGCTGCAACACTGGCAACGCCCAGCGGTGTCGTCGTTGCTGTTGTTGTTCCTGCTCAGCGGCGGCAAAGTGTTGAAATCATTTGAAATATTTGTCATTTGCTGATAGGCATAGAGCCAAAGAGCAGCAGCAGGAGCAGGAGTGGGAGCAGGAGCAGCAGGAACGACAGGGGTAGGTGGAGAGGCAGCCGTAGACGCTCCTTCGTTTATCTGTGACAGCGCGGCCATAACTAACTTGGCTCATTTGTAAGCCACAACTGGCCAGTTGGCCCAGAGGGTGGCAGCGGGGCGATTATTTATGACGTCTTCGTGCGGCAAGCCAGCGATAAATGTGTATCGATATTTGTGTAGTTCAGTGCTACAAAATGCAATTAACAACAATGCCAGCTGAGCGATAAATGATCGATTATTATGGTTATCGATAGGAGCAGCCAAAGCTCACTAAGAACAACACTTTTTGATTTAAAATTGCAAATACGCGATACGATAAGCTGTTGCTGTTATGTTTCAATGTTATCGATAACATATCGAAACAACAAATGTATGTCCAAAGTATGTGTGTGCGTGGGCAAACTTCAGCTGCAACCTCAGCTGCATATCGAATGTGCGAAACAGTCTCGAGCTGCCTCCGATTACACCGATTCCAAAGCAATCGTCATCGTTATCGAATGCGCATTTGCTCACTCGGCTCATTGGCCGCTCGCTTCAGCGAACCGCAACGCGCTGCTAAATCTGAAAAGCAACAAAACCAAAACCAAACCAAAATCCAAATCATGTATCTCAAGTGCTGAGCATTTTGTTTTGCCCAATCGACTGTGACTCGCGTACTGCCGGAGTGGGTAGGGTGCAGGAATGTGCAGCAGCTGGGGGGCGGCTGACCAGCGACTGGCGACTGTGGGGACTGGGGGCTCATCGATTTGCATACAACAAAACTGCGCAGTCGCAGCAGCCAGTTAGCCAGCAGGCCAACTGTTGGCCAGGCATCATTAGCTTTGGCTTTGTCGACTGCCCGTGTGCAGCCAACCCGCTGCCACCCCGTCCCTGTGGGCAGCTCCTGTGCTAGGTCTGTGCGCCCAGCCGTTGCACAGTGGCGCCAATACCTTGCAACCAAAACCACAGCTGCTGTATCCAACTAAAAAGCTAAAATGGTACTCAAGATAGGATATTTTTCATTTCAAAAGGTTCTCAATATGTGATTTTTGTGTCGAGGAAACATCCTTCCTCTATTCATCCTAAGAAGAACATATATGGCACAGATTAAAAAGATTATATACTTAGATTTTAAATAAAATCAAATTCTTATAGAAACGTTGAAATTATGAGAAGGTTGAGCATAAATCATGCATAATAAATCATAAATTGAAAAAATATAAATTTTCAAAAGTTAAAGCTTAAAAACTACGCAATGACAACTAAAATATAAAGCTTATAAATAAGATTCCAAGCAAAACTTGAATTTGATATCCAATCGAGTTATTCAAATGCCAAAAGCAGAAAATTCCCAAACAGCCCCAAGAATTCTCACTTGAATTCACCACTTTTTGGGGCTGGCGCCCACAGTGCCCATCGTCTTGGCCAAAACGCCGCCCATTTTGTTTAGCAAATTTGCAATTGGCTGCCGCCGTTGACCGCCGCGCAGACGCCAGCAGTTCGGGGACAGGGAGGACATGGAGGACAGGGAGGCCAGGGTGGACAGGCAGGACAGAACTGGACCCTGGACAACTGTGGCAGGGAGGAGGGGCGGGCGCGACTGTGGACTGTCGATTGCGACTGCAACTGTGACTCTGTGGCAACAACTCTCTTTCAGCGCTGTATCTCAATCTGTTGCTGGGCTGCTGTTTCGCTTCGTGTTGTCATTAAAATGTAAATCCATTTAATTAACATTTTTCCGTTCCAACGACGACGATGACGACCACCAAAAGATAGCAGCAGCAACAACAACAGCAGCAGCAGCAGCACCAGCAGCAGCCAAGAATTGTTATAAATTGTAAATAAATTTTGACGTTATTTAAATGAAATGTCCATAAACTCGTTGCTCTGCCAGCTACTGCAGCAGCGTGAGAGTTTTGACATGGCTCAAAACAGCGCAATCAACCAAAGCCGGAGCGAGCGGGACAGAGCACTATAAAGTTGGCTAGCACTAAACATGGCCAACATCGTCGTACCTGGCACAAATAACGTGTCACAATGTGACGGAATATCGGGAGTAACGGGTACGCAATCACAGTCACAGTTGAGATATAGTTACAGTTACAGCTACAGTCCCGACAACAGTCACAGTCTCGATAATTACTGTTAACTTTAACAGCGCACTATCGAGGTTAACAATTACAGTTACAGTTATAGGTACAGTCCCGACAACAGTCACAGGCTCGATAGTTACTGTTAACATTAACAGCGCACTATCGTGTTAACAGTTACAGTTACAGCTACAGTCTCGACAACAATCACAGTCTCGATAATTACTGTTAACTTTAACAGCACACTATCGAGGTTAACAGTCACAGACCACATTTCGATAGGAAACATCAATCAAGGGCTGAACTGTCTCTCAAGTTTGAAGGAAAAGAAAAGTATGCAAGGAAAGACAAACGACATTTTGTTGTATTCAAAGTCAATAGACAATTCTACCAAGTAAATAAACGTATCATATCTTAGTGGAGACTTTGGCCAATAGACTCAAAATTTAAGTTTTATTACACGAGTTCATAAGCCATATATTAAAGGTTCGAAGGAGGAAGAGAACGTTGTAAAGTACGGTCACAGTCACTGTTATTGTTCACTCTCCGTTGTCGCTGTGACTGCAAAATAACAACAACAACAGTGCTCATCTCTGGCTAGAATCAAGAACGAAGAACAGCAACAACACTTGGGTGGCTAAGAAACCGGGCCAACATCCTAGGCTATTGCCTCGTATTTTGTATATTTTTTGTCTTTCTGTTCGATTCGGCCATAAAATTATGCATAATTTACAGATTAATATAAAAGCCGCTGCATGGTGGGTCTGCGGAGCTCTACCAGCCCCCGTCTGCCTCCCTCCACCCTAATCGAATAGTTGTTCGTCTGACCCGCTGGCTTAATTAAGACATGTTTCGAGCCGCTTCTCGTGTTGATATTTATGGTATAGATCGCTCAATATGCATATCGATGTGGCTTTCGGAAAGCAGCTTAAGACAATACACAACGACAGCTTCATAAAACCCCAACGCTTACTCAGAGAGAATATTGTGTCCCATCTTCATCTGCAGCAACAGGCGACATTGTCATCATCATCATCATCATCATCATAATCATTGTCGTTGTCGTTGTCGTTGTCGTTGTCGTTGTTGTCGGCGCCTTCAATTATGTCCATAATTGGTCAACAGGTAGCCGAAAATGGTTTTGGATGCTGCCCGCTGACTGTGTTGCCTAATTGAGCAGCCAGCAACTGGAAACCGGCAACTCAACACTGCCAATCGGAGAGTGTGAGAGCAAAGCTAAAGATTAGCTACGATCAGGCGATCAGCGGTGCCTTAGAACTTGGCCAGATCGAGTGGGCTAAGGCTTAAGACAGTTCAATTGCCATACAAATGTTTAAGAATCAGCCAAAGGTAGTGCTTTCAATCAATTTTCGAGAACACTTGCGGCTATGAGTTTATCAAATCTTTATTGCCACCTTATCATGGCTAGCCTAGACAAGTAAGGTTATCAAAAAAGTAACTAAATCAAACTTCAGAGTAATAAGGATTGAAGTTAGTGTTATCTTTATCGATGTATCGTTGGAGTATCATCA
Source organism: Hirtodrosophila confusa (assembly GCA_035043065.1). NCBI lineage: Eukaryota > Metazoa > Arthropoda > Insecta > Diptera > Drosophilidae > Hirtodrosophila > Hirtodrosophila confusa. The sequence continues at coordinate 687,788 of JAWNNI010000085.1, forward strand.
CTAATGCATAGTTATCGCAGCATTGAAACTAGCTGCTGAACAATCGAAATGCCCTCCACTTATCGATATATCGATTTAAACAAGATGTTGTCTTTCTATGTGCGATTTACATGCCTTTCGCAGGAACAGCTGCTGAGATGATGCTCTTACCAATTGTAGAACATTGCAACTAGCTGCAATTTGAGGATGTTGCTGTTGTTACTGTAGCTGTTGCTGGCATTCACTCACGATCAACAGCAGATATCCAATGGCAGTTAAGAGTTCACTAGATGCAACTGTCGATAACCGTTAGCGATCGTCGTGTTATTGCTGCTGCTGGTTGCATGTGAACAAAACATGCCAAATCAAAGTGTGAGTGATCATTCAATTAAGCAGCACGCCAACCGACTACAGACTACAACTGCGGACAGCGGACAGCGTACGGCAACACAACAACCCGACGACAGCAATCACACAGCGCTGAGCAAACAAGCCAGCAACAACGGCAACAACAGCAATAACAACAGCAACTGCGGTGCCATCATCAGTTAAATTATGTGATAATATGCCAACAATGAGTGTGCAACAGCAACAGCGACAGCAATCACAACAACAGCAACTACAACTACAACAGCAGCAGCAGCAGCAGCAGCAGCAACGGCAGCAATCAACACGCAAAAGCCCAAAACAAACGTGTCACAGTCAGCAGCAAGGAGCTGGGCGTAGCAGGGAGGGGAGGGCAGTTAGGGGGAGAGCAATCGAGTACTGGGACACATGACTAGCGTGAAAGATGCGGCCCCAAGCAACTGCACGTAGCCCCGCAGCAACAACAGCAGCAACAGCAGCAGCACCAAAATTGCTGCTGCCTTTTTTGGTCGTGGCTGCCGGCGGCTCAATCAGTTTGTCACCCGGGCGATATATAGAGTGATTAAGTGGCCCATGGATTGGATTGGAGTGGCCAAGTGCTGGACGAGGTGCCGGCAACTTGCAGCAGCCAGCAAACGTGCGGCAATGCAGCAACAGCAGCAGCAGCAGCAACAGCAATTGCTGAATTTTGCATTAGTTGCACGCCAGCAATCATATACAAAAAATCAAGACAATATTTGACGCATAATTGCATTAGAGCTGCTTGCCAATCAAATCAATCAGCGAATAAAATCACAAGAGCAACAATTGCAAGAACAACAGCAACAACAGCAGCCAGCACCGCAGCAACTGTAGCTGCAGTTGGTGATTGCTGCTGATGAGGGGTCTGTCTTTTGTCTGGACAGCAACAATAACAACAACAGCAGCAACAACAACTGATGTTGCTGCTGCTGCTGCTGCTGCTGCTGCTGCTGCTGATTTGTTGCTTGTTGAGTGACGACAACAACGACGACTGCGTGGCGTCCGTGTAATCGCACTTCATGTCTAATTAGACTTGTTTATGCCCATTTGGAAAACTGAAAAACAGCAGCAACAGCAACAGCCACGGCAACAACAACAGCAACCACATTAGTGTGCATGCACATATTATATTTTTTTTATGGCTATCTTCACGGTTATTTTCATTTAAATCGCAATTCAAGCTCGGCAACAGCAACTCGTCGACGAATGACATTTTAAATGACAATTTTGCGCCTTTCGCAATTCATTTCTGCCACCGCCTGCCGCCAGCCGCCAGCCCCGACAACAATTTAGTTGCATGAAAAAATGCGAAGCTCGTTGCGAGATACAAAATGCAAAAAAAAATAAATTACAAAAAAAAATTGAATAAAATTGAACGTAATAATGCAAATTGTTTTATCAATAAATTCTAGACACATGCAAAACGCGCAACGCGCAACGCGCAACGCACAACTCGCAAGCAACGAGTAATTCAGATGATGATTATGATGATAATGATGATGATGATTACTGTTGGTGTTGTTGGTGTTGTTGCTGCTGCGTCCAAATGAATTTATGTTTCAATAAATTTCAAGCAAATTAGCAAATGACGTTTTAAGTAGACGAACGAACGAACGAACGCGTTTTGCTCGCCGATTTATGGACTAAGCCACGATTTCGACTCGGCGATTTGATTGATGAGCCCAGCAAGCCGCTTGGCCATAAAGTGTTGCCTTTTAAAGGCCGCCCAAATCGGCCATGTCACAAGCAATTCGCTCAACTCAATGCAAACGCAAACTCAAACACAAACACAAACACAAATCCGAGTGCCAGCCAACTGCAGCGAGTGCGCGCGTCGGGCGAGTTCAGTCGCCGCGAAGGCGGAGCGGGGGGACAATTAATCATTTTTTCAGCTTGGCGCTTTTGGCCAGGCAATAAAATGAGAATAGCCAAAGCCTTTAAACGATTGCTCACAGCTTGAATTAATGGCGCCGTATTCAACGATTCCACACACTACTCATACTAATGACGACGAGTCCAGTCACTTGATGACTACTCGTTGCAGTGTGAGAATAAATTGGGTAGTTTTTTTTTTTTTTTTATTTTAGAGACACACACATATTTCTGGCACTACTAGCGGGTGATGTTCTCAATTGGGTTCTGCGAGTGTTCGATGTGGCTCCGCCCTTTTGCACTACTCGCTGATACTACTCGCTGACACTACTCGCTCTACTCTTTATTACTTTTAGTTAACTTTTCTCGTTACTCGTTCGTGCCTCTCATTCTCGTATCTCTCGTTCTTGCTCTACTTGTTTCTGTTACTGCCCGTTGTTGCTACTCGCTGCTGCTTGACTTGTTCTCGTTACTCGACTAAGCGTTGCTATACTCGATTATATTCGTGTACTCGTTGTTGCTTTACTCGTTTTTGTTACTACTCGTTGTTGCTACTCGCTGCTGCCTAACTTGTTATCGTTACTCGACTAAGCGTTGTTCTACTCGATCTTGGCACTCTATTATGTTCGTGTACTCGTTGTTGCTCTACTCGTTTTTGTTACTACTCTTTGTTGCTACTCGCTGCTGCTTAACTTGTTCTTGTTACTCGAATAAGCGTTGTTATACTCGTTCTTGGCACTCTATTGTGTTCGCAACGAAGTACATTTATTGCTTAAGTTCTTACTAAAAAGCTTAGGCAAGGATGACAAGAACCAGAAACAACAACAGCTACTACAAGCATCTTATTAGTCACACCTTTGTGCATGACACCGCAAAACGCCATTGGTGGTCTCTTACAGAGGGCGTGCAAATCAAGCGCAGATACAAGATACACTCGTTATATAGATACAATGTACAATACAAGTTAGAGCAGTCAGCCAGCAGCTGTGTTGTTGTTGCTGTTGATGTTGCTGTTGTCAGCAACAGCAAGAGAGGCAGCAAGAGTCAACGCCAGAGCTGGAGCTGAAGCCTTGGCCAGGCAAAAGTCGCGGCTTGTTTTTAAAATTACATGAACAAAATGGCGAAGTTGTTGTCAGACGGAGCAGCAGCAGCAGCGGCTTGTGAGGTCTACACACGCAGCAGCAGCAACAATCAAAAACAAGCTAAGAGACCGAGACTGTAGCTGGCCAGAGCTAGAGCCAGGCCTAGACAGAGTCTGCCCTGCCCCATTCAGTTCAGCTCAGCTCAGCTCAGCTCAGTTCTGTTGGGGCTCTTGTCGTTTAATCGAAGTCGATTCGACGAGTTATGGTAATTAAAAAGGTGTTCCTTTTGCAACAGTCGCCAACGGCTTTTGCTTGGGGGGTCCCGCGTTCGCGTTGCTGCAGACAAATTCATATTTTATGACAAAACTTCGCTCTCCTCTCCTCTATCTCGCCCTCTCTCTCTTTTGCTCACATTGGGGCCGAGTTTGGGGGGCTTTTGGACCTGGTCGACAGCTCGTGCAGTTTGGTGGGTGGTCGCCGTCAGCAATGTCGCCGCGTTTTTGGCTGTAAACTGAAGTCCAGAGCCATTTGCAATATCTTGCAGCTATAGTTTAGCTTTAGGAGTGTGTCTTTTGCTTGGGCTGTCAAGTTTTGTCAAGTTACTGCCGCCAGACGGAATACTTTATGCCGTTTGTTTGTTTGGTTTTCTTACCTTTCCTTTTTTTTTGGTCCCATTGCATTTTGCATGCCAAGCTAACTAATCTTGTTCTCTTTCTTCCAAACACCATCTCGCTCTCTCTTCCTGCAGACCATACTGAACTCAATGCATAAATATCAGCCGCGCTTTCATTTGGTGCGAGCCAACGATATCTTGAAGCTACCATATTCTACGTTCCGTACGTACGTGTTCAAGGAGACGGAGTTTATAGCCGTGACTGCATATCAAAATGAGAAGGTAAGCCAAATGAACCGACCAATCCACAATATTCCACATAACGCTAATTGTTTGTCTCCTTTACAGATAACTCAATTGAAAATTGACAACAATCCCTTTGCAAAGGGCTTTCGTGATACTGGTGCTGGCAAACGGGAAAAGAAGTGAGTATCACTAGAGTTAAGCAATCGTTTGATCAGTTTATTGATTAAAGGAAGTTAAGGGATGAATAACGTTGGGATGTTCCTGTATTCCGTCCTGAAAGTTAAGGATAAACGATCGTTAGATGACTACAAGCATTATGGATAAGTAAAGGGATAAAGGATTAGTAACTCCAAAGGTTAGCTCCCTCTTCAGGAGATTCTGTGCATCAGAGGAGAGACTATCCCTGAGATGCTCCCTTCAAGAATAGGTTGTCTTCCAATAAGGTTACTGCAAGTCAAGTAATCTTATGATGATTTAGATATGATGCCTAGATATTCGTAGCTAAAGGGATGTAATAATATGGAAAGAAATATAATTCAGCTAACCTTGCTTATGAGGATAGACTAACCCGGTCAGTCTTTAGTATGCTTTTCTACGATGCCTATTGTATATAAGCTTAAAATATATTGATATTCTGTTTGGATTCCCAAGCAAAAGCCGTCAGACCTGTTCGGAAAGTATTAAGTACAGGATATAAATATATCGAAGAACCCATCATCCAAACTGGCTAGTTTGTGCCTTAAGCATTAGAATGACATGAATGACTTTGTGGAATGCTTTTTGAGCCATTAAGTTAATCAGATATATCCTTGTTAGTCTCTTGCAAGGACCTCTTACATTTGATTTGCTTACAAAGTCGCACTAAATGCGCCTATAAGTTGACTAAATGGAGTATTACAGTCGTTGCCTGGATAGCGTCACAATCCAATTCAAAACAATCGAATACCTCTGCCATCCCCTAGCCCCAAGCCCTTAATCTTCCTTTTCCCCCTTTCAAAACAAAGTAGCCAGCACTTTGAACTGCACTTCACATACGGCAATCGAATTGAGACAGCAAGGGATGCGAGGGAGACAGCATTTGTAGCCTGGTTACGGTCATTTGTCTAAGTTGTATCTGTATCTGTATCTGTGGCTGTATCTTCAGCTGTGTACTTGTATCTGAGCTCATTTGTCTAGTTTGTATTTGTATCTGCAGCTTGATTAACACAGACATTAATTTTTGTCAAATCTGTGCGGAACTAATTAGCCTGCTGCTTGTCAAATTGCAAGTCATACAAAGCGCCAATGATGCCACACAGGGGGGTGGAGAGAGTGGAGCGGGTGCTGTTAAGGAAGCAGAGGGAGTGTGGCGTCCGAGTTCGAAACCAAGTGGCCACAAAGTCAACACAATGATGAGCTCCTGCTGCTGCTGTGGCTGCTCTGACTGCTCTGGCTGCTGATGATGATGACTGGCACCTTGGTCTGGTCGTGGCGCTGTGCCTGGCCCCACGTCTTCCCATACGCCCCGCTTGGCTCCAGCTGTGAGCTTGTAATCCATATTGATGGATTGATTTCAATTTCCTGTTGGCCAAACGTGCCTGCAGGGCAACGTCGCTTGATCAAATGCTTTTGACTTTTTGCAATTGTTTTTGAAGGATAACCAAAAAGTCAACACACACAGAAAGAGAGTGGGCGAGAGAGAGGGAGAGAGAGAGAGACATGAGCGTGAGCGTTGGGCTGGGGGAGTGTTTCCTGTTTCCGGCCACAGTAGCGGACAGCTCCCGGCTGCAAAAATGTCCAAGTCGGGGGAAATCTTTCTCGCCCTCGCCTCCTTCCTGGCCGTGACTTAGCATAATGATGAATGACATTTAATAGTTGGCTGAGCGTTTTGTTAAATGTTACAAATCAATTTTGCATCTGACAATGACAAGACGTTGATGATGAGCAGCAGGCACTGGGCGGACGGAGGAGGATGAAAAGGAGGAGAGTGAGCAGGAGCAGGAGGCATCGGAAGGATGACATTGCGGACGACTTCATCAGTTTCCAGTTTCTGTTTTAGCTTTGACACACACAATTTGCTTGGACTTCATGTTGAGTTGTTGTAAGACTGATTACTGCGCCTTGATGCGATTGATTGGCATTAGTTTAGCCCCCCAACCCCCCACACCCCAATCCCAAACCCACACCCTGCCTGCCTGTCTCTAGATTTCTATGCCCTTTGTCAGTAAAAACGTGGCCACAAAATGTGTTTTTTGATCTCCACCCTTTGAGCTACAAAAACTGATTGGTCATTGCTGTGACAGGCATGTGTCAGGCCTTTGCCTGCTAGTGGTCCTTTCGAAGGGGTCGGGGGTTGCCACCAAAGTTAATGGCAATTATAAATTAAATGGCGACGCTGTTAAGTATGCTATGCTTATTATGGAAGTAACCAATAAAACGCTTAACCAACTCTTAGCCATGGACCTTCAATAAGTTAAATCCTCTGGCCTGAGGACGAAAATCCCTGGCAATTAGTGCGACTTAGTCTAAAAGCCTCCTTTTGTTGTTGCAACTTTTGTCAACAAACATTTAAGCAGCTAAATGCGGCGCCAGCTTGGTAGCTTTTTGTGTGGTTAACCCTTCTATTTCCACCCGTTGCTGTGCTTCATTAGCACCACAGCACCACAACAATAACAGCAGCAACAAGAGAAACAAAAACAATAATGCCATGACGACATTTGAGAATTTGGGTGTCGCTTTTAAGTCCTTCACAGCAAGCGGCGCTAATTGGTGGCAACTATGCGTTGCTTCTTCACCCCGCCCTCTGCCTCTAGCGCTGCTCAGCCACTGCGCCACTTCCGCCGGAATGATATTCATCTCCGTGCACCGTCCCCGAACCCTGCACCCTTTCTCCCGCCGTCACAACTCCTGGAATAGCCAGCGGGCGCAGCGGAAGTCTAAAGTGAAAACCGTTTTAACAGCAGCTCGAGAACGTTTCGCAATTGAAATTCCCATTTTAACACCCTGTTCCCAGTAAAACGCTGCTAAGGGGGATTAAAGAACTGTGCAATATTCTTGTAACAGATATCTGTGAACCTATACGAGCATATTATATTATTTTGAGCATCAACAAATAATTTCTAATCTAATCATGTTCGTCTATCGATCTCAGAGATTCACATAACAGCCAGCGACCAAGTTGTAAATGTGGCATTACTTACACATCATGGATACTTCAAATTTTCAGAACTACCGCCCGCAAATCAATACAAAGCCGCAACTTTAAAGATTTGATTCTTATCTCTCTTGATATACTATAACTGAAGTTAAGTTAGCCTAGAAATTGTTTTCTGTACTGCCTTCAACAGAACTCGGTATTTATTAAGTTCTCCAACTTATATTACAAAATTACAAGCTAATATTGGTTAAAGGAATTCAGTAATCAGCTAACATAATTCTTCATAATTACCCTGCAGGAAATCCGTCAAAGTTTTCATTTTCTCTTTACTTGGTTTATACTAGGTGGGGGAAAAAGTAACCTCCTTCGCAATGAAGAAAATGTTTTTTTCAAACTTTTCATTGTATGTGGATGTGAGCCAAAAAAAACCCCATTTGACAGTCTGATATAACAAATCTGATATACATATAGCCTATCAACTTTCTGTGGTTGTTAAACATAATTCAAATTCTATAACAATCGGTGGAATAGTTCACTTCACTTTTATTATATTGTTTCCAAGAAATTTTTGTCCTAAAATTAACCAATCATAAGTTCAATATATTCTCTTCAGTATTTCTCCTCAGTAAGTACCATGTTAATATGGTTCTCCAACATATGAAAATGTGTTTGGGATCCTTTGAACTGGGCTCAGGATGTCTTGTAGTCGAGGATACTCTCCTGGGGCAGTCAATGCCAGACTGGAACCACTGCACCACTGAGCCACTAGGCTCTCCGCTACCCCCTGCTTGACCCCTGCCACCTCCTGCTGCAGTCAGACAAATAGCCGCAGGCGTCAGTTGACAATTGGCGGACTCTTTTTGCTTAACATCGGCTCGCTGGTTAATTTGCCAAACGTTGGGCGGTAGCTTAAAGGGGCGGACCGGTTGTTGGTGGGCGTGTGTGCTGTGTGTGATGTGTGTGTTGCTGGCTTAAGTCGCACATTTAGACGTAATTCAAAAATTACAGAGCAGCGCCCACAGACAAACGCGCAATTTCTCAACCATTTGGCCCTGGCGTCCTGTTTTATGCCCTGGAATATTGTAAGGCCAAATGCCACACTTAGCCCCCCACCACCGGGACACTGCAAGGGGCGTGCAGCACAAAGGCCAAGATAAACGTCTTAGTTTTGCCTTTTGTTCGAGTGTTGAAATTTATGGTTGAGTTACATGTCAGCAACAGGAGCGGCACAGCGCTCAGTCGGTGAGTTGGGCGCACCTGCGGTTTTTAAATAAAAGTGTTAAAAGACCATGTTTACCTGCATGTCGTAATCCCTGACAATTTATCTGATTACTATGATCTTTCTGGGAACGATAACAAATTTGTCGCATCATGATCCATGAAAATGTATCATAGAAATAGAACTATAAATTTCAGTGATTGTGATACAAGGTGTTTTTGCATCTTAAAATTATCAGTATTTTGTATATAAGCAATGAAAATAATATGAATAAAACCACTAAATTCAAACATGAGCATGTGTATTGCCAAATAGCTTCTTGTATTACGAAAATACGGTTTATTTTCTGAATATAACTTATAACCTTACATGCTTACATTTATGTATTAACTTAAGCAACATAGTACCGCTTCTATTCCATTTACAATGTTCAGCGTTCACAAGAAACTATCAGACTTTTCGATAACATCCAATTATTGATCATGGATCAGTTATGCTGGTGAACATGGCCATTAACTCCCAATTAGGATCTAAGATCTCCTTAATTAAACTGGAATAAATATGGTGGAAGCCACAATTTCAAATCTTACCAACTGCAGAAGAAAATATCCAATCAAGTCAAACCAGTCAGAAGTTCGTGACACGATGATAGCATCGTAATACAATATAAATAATATATTTTTGGTATAATCTTTGATGAAAATTAACAGCGTTTCTTAAATGAACCTTTGAGCAAGTTCTGGAAAATATTCAAGTAACTTTTTCTGATTTTCGGATTGGTATAGAAAAACTCATACTGACTCAAATAATCATATACGCTCTTTCGCTTGAAATCAAAAAGAATATAGTGTTGAGTTTCTTTAAGGCGCCCCAGTTTGGGCGCTGTTATATTTGGCTGGCAGTCAGTGTTGTTGCCCATTGTTGTTGAGTGGGTGGGTCTCGAACGCTGCCTAGATTAACACAAATTGATTTGCTATTAAATTAGGCACATACACACACGCACACACACGCACACATACACACACACACACGCACACACGCACACACAGGTGATGCGAAATACGTTGGAAAACAGTTAAGTGTAAAAAAAGACGCCTTTGGCAAAAACACAACGAGCTATGCGAGCTCCTGTCTATGGGTGGTTCCGGCTGTGGTTGCTGTGATAATGATACACACATGTCTGCCACACACACACACACACACACACACACACACAGAGAGGGAGAGTGTGTGTATGCTAGTAAATTGCCCAATTTGCGAGCACGGGCTAACGCTGCCAGCGTTGCTTTGATGTGTGAACAACAAAAAAACAAAAAAAAAAGGTAAAATAAAAAAAATAGCAAACGTTCAAAATACGGACGTAGTATAACCATGAGCCGTACCCGGACATGCTGCCAAATGCCGTGTATGTGTATGTTGGGATGGAGTGGCGGGGTGGGTGGACCCGTGCAGCTAGTGGGGTTAGGTGCGGGGGGATTGTTGGTATTATGGGCAGCGCAGACACTAAATTACACTAACGTGTTTTGAATTATTTTTCAATTTCATTGTCGGCCCAGACACAAACTGCCGCCTGTTTCCGCCTGCCATTGTTACATTTCAATTAAGGTTCCGGTTGTCAGAGCCCACCTACCACCGACCCACCCCAACGCCGTGCATCCCCCCGCTCTATGCATCGACATTCATATGCCTGGAGCGTCGTTTTATCATTTAACAGATATTGCCAGCTAGCAAAAATATTATGCAAGTGCCAGCTATATCCAAAAAGCCTAATGGAAATAACAAACAGCATGAAAAGCGCCACGTCAAATGCCAGAGATACAAATTTTGATTGGGTTTCAGTTTGCATATTTTCGCTGTAAACAATTTTATAGTATTTTTAACTGTAATACAAATACAGTACTGATTTCAAATGGACGAGCATTTCTGTCGAATGGATAGAAAAAAACTTCATTCTGGTTCTGAAGGTTTGAATATTAAATATTGTAACCAAGCTAAACATTATTTCACACAGAAAACAATATGCAACTGAGCAAATGATTGTAATTTGTTTTCAATGAGATGGGGAGGTATCAGGAGAAAAAAATCATTATTAAAAGCAAGCTTGATCAGGGGAACCTTTAAAAGATTGCCTCCTTCAACAATCGGATGATGATAATCGATGGAGCTCATCTCATAAACAAGCATACACAAGCGTTTTGGGGTAGGAGTTTCCTCTATCTACTACAAGGGTGGAATACAGACTCCCTCCTTGCTAGTTTTGCTCCTTAGAGCTCCCTAATAATCTTTAGTTACTCAGATATAAATCGTGATGGCTGCTGGCCAATTAGATAATTGGATGTTCTAATTTGTGTTTGTATCTCGCCCAACTGTTGTTACAGGCAGGCGCTGATGTCGAATCGAGGGTCCGACTCGGACAAATTGAATCCCACGCATGTGAGCAGCTCGCGGGCGCCGCTTCATTTGGGCCATGCCGGACGACCATCACATTTGCATCCGGCGCATGCGGCGGCGCTGCTGGACAATCAGCAGGACGATGACGATAAGCTGCTGGATGTGGTGGGGCCACCGCAGAGTCCGCTGTTGCCTTTGAGCCACTCGCTGCAGCAGATGCACGCGCACCAGCACTCGGGTAAGTACTCAGTGAACGATGAGCACCAGCTGCCAGCTGAGCTGCATCAGGAGATTACAACAATATGTCTAACTGGCGATTTTGCTCGCTTTCTGTTTTTACTTTTCTCGTTACACGCTACTCGTCACTCGCTACTCGTCACTTGGTACTCGTCACTCGTCACTCGCTACTTGTTACTCGTCAATCGCTACGATTCTATCGCTTCACCCGTCACTCGCTACTCGCTACTCGTCACTCGTCACTCATAACTCGCTACTCGTTACTCCCAACTCGTCGAATTAGCAGCACTGGCTGCCTGGTTCAATCATTTGGCTGGCGCTGGCGCCGGTGAGCACGCAGCAGCGGTGAATGCGGAGGAAGCACTGCGTCGCCGTCTGCAGGCGGACGATGTGGAGCGCGATGGCAGCGATTCGAGCTGCTCGGAGAGCGTCGGCGGTAGCACCGGCGGTGCCTTTCGTCCCACCTCAACCGGCAGCCCTAAGGAGGGTGTCGGCGGTGGTGCAGCTGCTGCGGCGGCGGCGGCAGCGGCTGGCCTGAATGCCGCCGGCAGCTATCCATCGCCCAATATCTCAGTGGGACCACCGATACACCCGTCGCCGCATCTGTTGCCTTACCTGTATCCGCACGGACTCTATCCGCCGCCGCATCTAGGACTGCTACATAATCCGGCTGCGGCAGCTGCCATGAATCCCGCTGCCCTCAATCCCGGCCTGCTTTTCAACGCGCAGCTCGCACTGGCTGCCCAGCATCCGGCATTGTTTGGACACGCCTATGCGGCCGCTGGCCACACGCCCGTTTCGCCGCTCCAAGGACTCAAGAGCCATCGTTTTTCGCCCTACAGCCTGCCGGGCAGCCTGGGCTCGGCCTTTGATGCGGTCACACCCGGCTCCAATGCGAATCGCAGCGGTGGCAATGGCAGTGCCGATGCAGCAGCACCGCCCAATCTTCTGCCCGCCAGCGGAGGCGGCTTGGGCATGGACAATGGACCGCGCAGTCTAAGCTCCAGTCCGCGACCGCGCGCCTCCTCCCACTCGCCGCCCACACGCCCCATATCAATGTCGCCGACAACGCCCCCATCGCTGCTGAAACGACAGCCGCAGCATTCGCCCTCGGAACTGAAGAGCATGGAGAAGATGGTCAATGGCCTCGAAGTGCAGCACAATGGCAGCGCTGCTGCAGCAGCTGCGGCGGCAGCAGCGGCAGCGGCTGCCTCACTGCTGTCGGAGGAATCGGCGCATCTGCATCACACACAGGCGCATCACTCGCACTCGCATTCGCATCCGCATTCGCATACGCATACGCACGGACATCCGCATTCGCATTCGCATCATGCGGCAGCCGCAACGGATCAGTGACAATTACAGGACGGCCGCTCCGATTGCGAGGAGGGCGGCCTGGAGGATGATGACGATGATGAGCACGATCGCAGCTCAGTCATCGATCTGGATGTCGATGTCTGACCGCAAACGGTGCAGCTGCAGCAGCTTTAGCGTGCGCCCCATTCAAACTGCTGCTGGGGCCACGCCACCCCAACAATGGCCCGCGCTCCGGCCCTGGCCAGCGGCGGCAGTTGATGGCTAAATCGTTAACCAACACTGTAACGCTCGACTGTAAATACGCGCCAGCGATTAATATGAAGGCATTGTAGCATATACCTGTAGCATGTAGCATACCCCATCTCCACACACACACACACACACACACATACACACACTAACCCTGCCCCCACACACACACAAATACGAGTAATACCCATAGAGCCTAGAGACATTGCGGGTCGCTTTGCGTATAGTTGTAATCATTTTTTTTTTGTGTTTTTTTTGTCACTTGATGTAAGCAACGCCTAGCCTGTAAATTTTTTGTGATGCGCAGGACCCGCCAGCTTTTAAAACCTAGTTTAAAGAGAGAGAGCGAGTGAGATGGTACGAGAGAAGGAGAGATGGCGAGAATCAGAAGGAATACGTTTCCCAGTGCTCTTGCAATTAGTTACCCCTATTTGCATTATCCTTTTACCCCCTTTTAGCACTTAAGCAAATGCATTCAACTTTATATGTATGTATGTAACACACACACACACACACCACACACTCAAACACACACACACACACACCTATATCTATATATGTAGATGATGTATAGAGAGGCAGAGATCTTGAGAGAACAGTTTAAAAACGGTTAATAGCGCCCTGGGGCAGACAAATTTATAAAGTAGCGTATATACATACGGTATCTATATAAATGTATACATGTAAAGTATATATATTGATATATTGGTATTGTACGATGGAAACAAATTAGCAACATCAAAGATGGCGCCTATATACATACATATACACACATATATATAGTATATATAAATATATATATACATATATCTACATCTCAATACGATGTAACCTTAAACAAACACAACAGAAAAGATATAAAAAAAAAACACACAAAAAACAACAAAATAAGCAAGCAAAAACGTCAAATTTTTTTCTTAGTCATAGGATGAAATTTTTTTTTAGTAATCGTAAATCGAATGAAAAAGAAAGCAAAACTAATTAAAATAAAAATATAAAAAAAATAACAAACAAAAATATAAAGCAATGCGTGAAAAGCAAAACACGAAGGCATTACCTATAATTAAACTAATTTATGTAGTTCTTAAGTACCGTGTACCGTCAAATTCATGAAATGCATAATTTATAATAATTTGTAAACCCCCCCTCCCACCAGTACCCCCCGCACAACACATAAAATACATGCTTTCAATTGAGCGCAGGGGAGGCATAAAGAAACGAAGAGGGGACGATTTGATGAGATGTCCTCGGCAACATCCTTGCGTATCCCCTACGATAGGGCTCTATTGTATTCACCTAGTTCTTCTTTAGACACTTAGTAGCAGCGACACACACACACACACACACACACACACACACACACACCCAGACACACACACACACACACCCAGAGATAATACAGCATAAAAGAACTTCAAGAAATTGCATCCTATAATAATTACAAGCTCTCACATATTTTACTTTTTTTTTTAATTTTTATTTTTATTTTATATTTTTTTTTTTTTGCTAATTTTTAAGTTCTAAAACCAAAGAACAAGACACTTTTTTTTGTATAATTGTAATTCTTTAAAACAGACTCGGAATAGCTACTTAGTATTATTGTGTGTGTTTTATTTGTACCATATGTAAGCCCTATATACATAGATATATTACATACATATGTGTATATATATATGTACATATATATACATAATAATTTTTTTTTCGATCTAAGTGAAATATTGAAAGGCATTCAACGCATGTTCCTCGCATAAGTTTAGAGCGACAAAGGCGCAGAAAACAGCAATTGCTTTAAGTTTGAAACCCCGTAGCCCCCTCCCTCTGGCCCTTGACCCAACATTGCACACACACACACACACACACACACACACACACACACACACACACACACACCACACACAATACGAGCGAAAAGCAGAAAAAAATAACAAAATATTTGCAAAAGTTACAAAAAAAAAACAAAATAAATAAATAAAAGAAAACTGAATAATAAAAAAACGTCAAATTTGTAGAGCAGTTTGTTTTCCTTATAACCGATATATATACCCATATATATATACATATATATATATATATATATATATATAAATATAATTTTTTTGTTTGTTTAGCTGTTTTTTGAATAAATTATACGCAAAAGCAATATTAATTATAGTTAATTAAATTTAAAAGAAATGCAAGCAAAAACACAACAAAAACAAATATGAAAACGCAAAAGCAACAACAAGAAGCATTATATACATTTATATATATATATGGTATATATTCAAATATATATATATATTATATATATAAATAAATATAAAATTATCGATGAAGCAACAACACCTCATGTCACTGCAATTATATTAAAATTAATTAAACAACAAGAAAACAAAGGAAATTAAATAAAAATTATTACTAAAAATGAAAAAGACATAAACAAATACAAATACAAAAAAAAAAAAACAAACAACATACATGCAACAAGATATCCGTGTTTTATTATTATTTGTTTATTTTTGCCCGATTCGCGTTGTTTGCTTTTGGCCGTCAAATGGGGCGCAGTTGTCAAATAACGGACAAAGGGCATTAATTTAGTAATAAAATATAGAAATATGCAATACATTCACAAAAACAACAACAGCAAGAACTACAACAACAACAACAACAACACCAGCGCCAGTAGCAAATAAACCAGAATGCAAAATATATTTACACAAATGAGCAGCAAAATTGTTGTCAATGCACCAGAGGAAACCTTTGTATCAATGTGCAATAATATGCGTAAATAAAGCCGTGCAAATAACCCGTGTCATAATTAAGATCCCTTACTACATGAGTCCTCATTCCACACACAGATACAGATACAGATACAGATACAGATAGAGACACAGATACAGATACAGATACAGATACAGATAGAGACACAGATACAGATACAGATACAGATACAGATACAGATACAGATACAGATACAGATACAGATACAGATACAGATACAGATACAGATACAGATACAGATACAGATACAAATACAGATACAGATACAGATACAGATACGGATGCAGTTACAGATACAGATACAGATACAGATACAGATACAGATACAGATACAGATACAGATACAGATACATATACAGATACAGATACAGATACATATACAGATACAGATACAGATACATATACAGATACAGATACAGATACAGATACAGATACAGATACAGATACAGATACAGATACAGATACAGATACAGATACAGATACAGATACAGATACAGATACAGATACAGATACAGATACAGATACAGATACGGATGCAGTTACAGTTTACTGTCACAAGTTCATTTACAGGTACCAATTAATTTGCGGCCTGCGGATATAATAATATATATACGAGTATTTCGTTTAAATAAATGTATCTCGCTGAACCGCAAACATGCCCAATAATATTGGGCATAATTGGTCTTTTTCCGCTCCCCCTTTCCCTTTGTTTGCCATCATCTGGTCAAAAACAAATAAGTCCTTATTACAACTGACTGCTCAGCGTACTGTGTTATCAGATATTGAAAAATAATATACACTGCTGAAAAGCCTAAGGGAACTGGCAATTGGTAAGTTTGGTGGACGTGTCCGTAACAGTAAAGTTGTGTTATCATACAATAAACGTGCTCTTGACGGATTATTTCTCCTGCAGCAGGGATCCCTGCCGGCGGGTTCCAACATACAAGGTGCCAAAGGGTAGTAGCCTTCAATTAGTATTTCTTTTCCTAGCATTACCAAAGTTCGTGTTGGCGGAAATTGATGGAGAAAACCTCTCGTTTATTCACAATGTTGAATATTATTGAGTGCCGTGCGATAAAAGTTCTCTTCTTAAAACATAGGCCAGATCAACACTCCTGAACTGGTTAAACATATCCAAGAAATTGTTAAGGATGATCGTCGAATGAAGGTTCGCAAGGCGAACTGACTTCCATATAGGTGCCCAAGCTTTGTGCGACCATTTCAACGGTCGCATTTGGGAAGATTTTCTGCATCGCTCTATGATTGTGTAGAAAACCTAGATGCATCCCTACACCGCTGACACTAAGAAACAGTTGAAGCAGTGGACTTCTCCTAGGCAATCGAGACCAAAGAAGAAAAGTTGAGTCTGTCAGCCGAGAGGGTGATTTCGTTGGCTTTTAAGGATGGTCTAGGGGATTTTCATGAAAAATTAACTGAATGATAACCGAAAGACTAAAGTGTTTGCTTGTCCAGGTCGATTATTCTTCAAGCACACCTCGGTCTTGCTGCCTGCAATTGCTTGAGGATTAAAAACTAATTCGCATAGAAAATAAGAGTAGATAGACGGGACGGGTAGATAGACTGCCGTGGCTATAAGTAAGTTTGTTGACCAGATCAAACGAAAGTACTCTGTATAGAATTCGAAATGACTTGTGATAAAACGAACGATATAGGTTTACTGACTAAGATTAGTGGCAAACAGCGATATTAGGAATACCATTTACGAATGTGAACTGCGATCTATGTCAACCGCTCTAAGGACGATTATGACTACGCTTTAACCAGTTTCGAATCATTAAATGCAGATCTTATATAACTTATTTCTCACATTAACTACTTCGTAAGTATGCCACACGTTTTAATGAAAATAACTGGCCTCAAGAGCATAGCTACATAGCGCTAGCCGGACTTATCTTCCTCTGAACTAGGATCTGAGCTAATTAGTAAGCAATTTTGTATGCAAAAGAAGAACAGACTAGAATCTAAGCTAAATATTCATATAAGCGCAGCGGATTCACAGCAGATATTTGGGAAATTAACAGAATAGGATAACTTCGATGAAAGATGATTCTGGATGATTAAGCCAACTTGGGAAAGAGTTTCAAATTGACTGAGGTGCAACCATGCCCCGGATACGCTGGGTGTAACATTTAATTTAATAAATAGTTTGTAATCTGCTAAAGGGATGAGCTACATTTCCGACCAGTCCTGGAACAAGTCAATTTGGATTAAACGCTCTGCGATTATCGCTGCCGTGGCTAACCCCTCCCGACTAAGCCAAGCGTTAACCACTCGGGTATCAGTTACAGTTACTAATAGAATTTGGCACGAATACAAGACTAACTTTCGGGGATTAGCCCAGAGAAGGGCCGAAAGTGGCTCAGGCTAAACGATTACCATCGACTTGGCTAATTTCGGGCCTGGCCTCTGTGCGCGTAATTGAAAGTCTGGAACCCCCTCCCCCCCCCCCCCCACAGCCAGCCCCGCATGCTCGTAGTGCCCGATCCAAAGCTGTTCAAATAGCTGGTTACACATGAGTGGAGACGCCTTCGGTTGTAAATTGTAACGCTTCAATAGGAAGGCGCAAAGAGTTGAAGTGCAGCAATAAAAGCGAGCGCCCTAAACCGTAACCCTTTGTTTTTTCTTCTTTTTTTGGCCAAGCAACCCACGCACAACCATGAAAACTGTCAATAAGTTTGAGTGTTATTTGGCCCAAAAAGTCAAATGCGAGCTGAATGCGCAGCATAAATTACGTATTATTAATTGCTGCCGCCACTGCCGTCACCAATGTCGCCAGAGCCACCAGCCGAACCACCGCCAGAACCACCGCACCACCGCCAGAGTCACAACTGTTAGTTGCTGCTCGATGAAGGGTTATGGCGATGTTGACAACACTTGGCTACCCCCCCCCAAACCCCGCCTCGATACGGCCTTAACTGCGGCCTAGCAATTTCCAGTTTGAATTATGTGCCTGTTTACTAAGCAGCAGGAAATGGAACAAAAGCAACGAGTTGGCTGTAACGAGTAGGGAGCCAAGCTATTGGCCAACAAATTTAACGAGAAGCGTGCTAAAGATACTATTACTTAGTTTAAAAGTTAAGTGAGCCTTTGACTAATAGGCAGCTATGTAACGAATAAATCTAACGAGTTGTTTACTCGCTGAAATGACAGCGAAGTCTACTCGTAATCATAATAATGATATACTGTGAACATTCAAATCAAATCGAATCTTAGTTTACTTATACTCGTTTCACAATCGACATAAAAGCAACGAGTTGGCTGTAACGAGTAGGGAGCCAAGCTATTGGCCAACAAATTTAACGAGAAGCGTGCTAAAGATACTATTACTTAGTTTAAAAGTTAAGTGAGCCTTTGACTAATCGGCAGCTTAGTAACGAATAAATCTAGCGAGTTGTTTACTCGCTGAAATGACAGCGAAGTCGACTCGTTCATCTATGCATAATCATAATGGATGCTACTCTAGAATGAGTTCTGATATACTGTGTGCATTCTTGGTATCAAATAGAATCCTAGTTTCCTTATACTCGTTTCACAATCGATACAAAAGCAACGAGTTGGCTGTAACGAGTAGGGAGCCAAGCTATTGGCCAACAAATTTAACGAGAAGCGTGCTAAAGATACTATTACTTAGCTTAAAAGTTAAGTGAGCCTTTGACTAATGGGCAGCTAAGTAACGAATAAATCTAACGAGTTGCTTACTCGCTGAAATGACAGCGAGGTCGACTCGTACATATGTACATATATGTGTGTATAATCATAATGGATGCTACTCTAGACGAGTTCTTATATACTGTGCACATTCTTGGTTTCAAATCGAATCATAGTTGATTTATACTCGTTGCACAATCGACTCAACTGATACTCGATCTATGCACGTTTCACAACACTTTTATGCCAGGTACGTTAGATTTTTAATACTTGACCAATACTAATTGCATACTAGCCACGTACTAGCTCATACTCGTTGCAAAAATGATTCAAATCAAGATCAACGAGATTTAGCTGAAGGCAATACTAAACAGGACGAGATCAGCGAGTCAATCAGGTCTGTTCCCACTCAGAATCAAACAGCTATAATCTTATGCCGAATATTCAATCGGTTTTCAGAGCTCAGAACAGCAACCAACTACAATTCCGATCGGAACTGGGAACAGGCCCTAGATATGCTACTCGTTCCATTTGGTATAACGAATAGCAGAGCAACGAATTGATATGTAACTCCGTGTACTCCTCGAATCGCTGACATAAAGTTGATGTGCGTAACCGAGGAACTCCACAACAAATCGCCCATTATTGTCGCAGCTAGTCATCAATTGAAATTTCTGCATGTCATTCGGCTGTGACAAGTTGCTGCCTGTCAATGTGCATTATCATAACTTGCGTTTTATTGCCAAAACATTTATGAGACAGCGAGACAGCACCACAAAGTGCGTGCTGAAAGTTCTTATGTTCTATGGATATGGCTAGGATGTGTGTGCGGTTGGGAGAGGGAGGGAAGGTGGAAAGTGTAGTATGTCAGTCATCCATTGAGGGCGGTGTCATTGAGTCCGAATTGGAGTTGGAGTTGTGGTCGGAACTATAATGATCATAATAATAGTTTTACGGGTTAGAGAAGTCACAGTCACAGCGACAGCGACAACGACCAACAATTTAACAGCGACAGCAACAACAACAACAACAACAACAACAGCAACAACAACAACAACCACACTGGGCTAAGTCGACAAAATTGTTTTCATACTTTCGATTTTTAACCCTTTGACAATGGTGCGTAGCGCATTGCGTGCGACAGCCCCTATACTTTCGCTTGATGATGGCAGCGGGAGGGGTTGGGGTTGGGGATGGGGGGGTTGAGGCACGCAGAGCAGACACCGTTGCGCACCCCTGGGGTCGGGGGTTGCGGATTGCGTTAAAGGGTGTGGGGGGTTGTGTATCGTTTGGCTCAAGTTTGTTATGCATATTTTATTGTCGCATTCTGTGGATACGCACAGGAAGTTGACTCTTTGCGTGCAATGTGCGCTCCGAACAACCGCCCCGACGTCAGACCCGCCACACCCCCCGCCCTAGCCACCGCGGAAAAGGGTTGCAGCCACAGAAATTTCGCTGGGTGGCAAAAGTTGTTGCTAGTGCAACTCTTTGTTGTTGCTGTTGTTGACATTTAACTTAAGCGGCCGCACGGCAGCAATTAAAATGCTCAACTTGTCAACGATGAGGTTGCCCTTAACACCCAGCACCGCCCAACTGCACCACCTGCACCACCAGCACCACCCGCCCCAACTGCCACATTCCTGATTTGATTTGTGAACAACAAAGAGCTAAAATGTTGACAGCGACTTAAATATGATAATTATACTTATTGTGGTCTGTTTATGCATATGAGAACAATGTTGATTTCATTCCCAGAAACTAAGCAACTTAAGCACTTAAGAACTGATTGTCTCTATAAGTAGTCTCTATAATCATGTTAAGGCTAATTGTTTGAATAGAGTTCATATCTTAACCAGTATTGAGAAACAGAAGTGGTTCAGACCAAAATTATCCCATAACATAATATCGAGCACTAAACTAAAATGGAATGGATTTTAGTAACAATGATTTTCATCATACCGAACCTTAAACCATTAAGATACAAGTTAAATGTAGTCCAAGATAATGGTATTCATATATAATATGGGCCGTTCTTAACCTCATTTAACAAAAATTTAATAACTGTGACGCAACAATCAAAGTTTTTAAGATTCCCTTTACAAACGTTATTCAAATATATGTATATTGTTGAAGAGATAGTTTTCATATAATCGTATTTAAAATTTATAAGATAGAATAGCCAAAAAATAATTTATTTGTGGCTAATGGAGTTAATCAATCTGTACACTTGCCGGCCTGTATGACAAGATTTATTCATATAGAAGTCGCTTCCTTTCGAGGACACTTTTTACTTTTGAAAGGTTGTTAGTTAACTTGATAATCAATCCCCATTGAGCACAAAACGTACACAAAATATATATGTTTTATTACCATTTTATTTTTGTATTTATATAAAGCTAACTTAAAGTTGGAACTATGAGTTAACATGGTAATAGCTGATGCCAAGCTGCCAAGAACTTCAACTCAGGTTTGACTTGACCTTTTTTTAACAATTAAGAATCATTTATTACAAAATTGTACTAGATCTTCCACACAGATTTTAAGGAAGATTTAACTTTATATTGGACTCGCTCGCTGGAGCGCACTTAAATTATAAAATTTGTTTATTGTCCTAAGACAGATCACAAATACAAATAAGCTTTAGAAAAGTTAAATAAAAATAAAAATGTAAAACAATTTGATTGATTTGTGGGAAAATATCTAAAACATACATTTGATTTTGGCTTCTAAGCAATGTAGGGTAATTATACTTAGTTCTAAATGCCATTTTATTATACTACTCGTAAATACGGGTTATATATTATACTAGCTGGTAACACACCAGCGTTGCCTGGCAAAATATTTAGATTTAAATACATTATGTGGAATTCGACTGCATTTGTGAATCGTAATCCAAAGAGCTCAATCGGAGCTGGTCATATGTCCACTCCGTCGCCTGGTCG
Organism: Hirtodrosophila confusa; assembly: GCA_035043065.1. Classification (NCBI taxonomy): domain Eukaryota; kingdom Metazoa; phylum Arthropoda; class Insecta; order Diptera; family Drosophilidae; genus Hirtodrosophila; species Hirtodrosophila confusa. Next base: position 709,890 of record JAWNNI010000085.1, read on the forward strand.
CCGCGACTAGTACTCCCAAATAGAGGACGAGTCCTACATCTATGGCCATCCGCAGGGGAACGCGCCGAAAAGATCCGCCACTCAAGTCAAGCTGGATGAGGATGCTACAGAACCTTGAGCAGCTTATTAAGTGATAAGTTAAATACAATACGAACTTAGGTTTTACCAAATTGACGTATATTTCATGCCAATAAACAATTATGTTAATTATTAATTGACGTGTTTTCAATTTTCGTGTACTGCAAAAGCTTACGCTTTCCAAAATTCGGGTTGGCGATATCGATCAGCATTCAACGATGATGGGTTCAAACTACTGCTAAAGTATCAGATTGAAGAAAATTTGATAACATTCTGTTAACTCGCTGTTAGCTCACTTTAACATACTGTTAACATGCTGTTAACCCTATGTTAATACACTGTTAACACTCTGTTAAACCTATGTTATCATACTGTTAACACACTGTTAAGCGTCTGTTATAGTAATGTTAACACACTGTTAACCATCTGTTATTGTAATGTTATCATGCTGTTAACGTTCTGTTAATAACGTACTACTGTTATCTACATAGTTGTATAACAGTCGATTGGCTGTTATATTAATCAGCAACTGTTATACTATTTAGCGACTTTCTGCTGATTTCTGTTCGCCTGGTATATTTGCCATTTTGACGCTCACAAATTGGAAAGTTGAATTCTGAAAACGAAACTTCATTGGAGTTGCCTAAACACCAGGCGAACAGAAATCCGCAGAAGGTTGCTGACGGTCGCCCCTAAAAGTATGCTACGGTATTTCTCATTACTTGAAATGGCAACCTAACGATTTCTGTTGGTAATTCTAACCGATTTTTGATCACAAAGTGAATTAAACCGAAAATTAATTCTGAAAATAATAAGTGCTCCCATCCTTGCAGTTTTCATCAATTAAAACCCATCGTTTGATTGTTTTAGGTTTTTTTATTTCAATTTCAATTTTCGTAACAATATTGATACAAATTAATTAACTAATGAATAAGATTGTACATATTTATGACGAAACTGCTTTGTAATAAACAGAATAAGTAAGGAATACATGAATTGATGTGAAATACAAACTACAACTACACTTACCATTAATTTTATTTATTTGTTTGAAAACTGATCATATACTTAAAACTATATGACAAGTGTGTATCAGCAATGGCTGCCAGGGCCTTCAGCTGGAAAACATTTTAGTGTGTACTGAAGTCTATGGTTATTAATTCTAATAAGTGTTTATTTACATTCCTAAATTGTTGTATATATGTCTGTACATGTCTTGTTTGCTTAAATATCGTTGTAAATTGGAGATTTTGTAGGAATCTTATAATTTTACATATGCATATTTCCTTTCCTTTTTCCTTTGGTTAGAGCGGAGCAGGATTCTTTGATGCGTTTTATGTGGCATAGTGGGAATGTAGCGGATATGTTGTTCTTTAAGTAGTGTTCACGGGTAAGTTTAGTGTGGTCTAATCGTAAACGATTAGAGCCTACTCTGAAAATTTCAGCACTGTACCTCTGACGGTTTGGGCTGTGCGAAGATTAAGAATCAGTCAGTCAGTCAGGACGAACTCTCAAAGATATTCTACTATATGCATATTGTAAAATCACACATCGGTTTCCTCCTCAATATTGCCAAAGCCTTTGCCATCCTCGGTGATGACATCTGCATTCATTCATCGATATTCTGCTGATTTTTTATATTTTCTCTACTTTATAATTTGATATATTCAAAACTTGTTGTTAAATGAATGCCTCATTAAAACGATAGAAATGTATTCCTTATAAATTCATATTTATAGTTATGTATACTGTTTATTTCTAATTACTGAAAGGTTCTTATATCGATAGTTCCAGTTTTTGCGTGTTCTTTGTTCTTAAAGCCAAGAATAATGTCCAGATCTCCATATCTTGGGAAGCATATGAGTAAAGTTGCTTAAATTTGGTATACAGCTTTGTTAAATGTATTAAGACGTATTCCTCGCCTCATGACTGGTTTAAAGTGTTGAATGCCCTTACAGCTCAACTTGAAACTGTTTTGCACGCATAAATATAATGACGCTCCTTTGGGAAGGATGCTGATGTATCCGCAACCTCCAGTTAGGTGTACTAACAATGCCAACAAACTGAGAAGAGACTTTTCAGGTAGCTACTAGATGTGGATTCGATTTAATGCATTCCCAGCTTATGCTAACAAGTGTGAACAGCTCTCGGTGCGGCCTCGAGGACAGGTGCAATGAAGTTCGCTAAGGGCGATTTCAGGACACCCGCTGCCTTTTTATGGCAACAGCAGCAGCAACAACAACAACAACAACAGCAAGCGACGCCATAAATACCCGCAACAAAATATCAAAAAGCTGCAACTGTCAGCACCTAGGCTCCTAATCAGCCTAAACAGCAGCAACAACAACAACAACAACAACAACAACAACAGCAACAACTTTGTATCCTGCTTTGAGCGCGCTTTTGATCATTTTATAAGCGCAATTTCCCTTTTTACGATTATCTTCTCATGCGCAACCAAAAGGCGGCTCCAGTACCCTAAGGAACCCCCTCTGCCCCTTTCCTCACCCCCGTCTCTTCAGACCCTCTGCCAGGTGCCCCTTGCCAGCAGCCCCTAAGCTGTAACCATCAATACGTGGAAATTTGTTTTCAATTTTTCGGTTACAATTGTCATAAAAACGGCTCACACACACGCACACACACACACACACACACCTGTGTAGCCACAGACAGGGGCATGCACAAAGGGTTAAGGGTGCCGGGGCATTGTGCGGAGTAGGGAGCGCGGAGCGCGGTGGGGGGGGCGCCATCAAAATGCAAATGCGCGACCATAAATAATGTGGCCCGGACGGACAGACAATCGGCCTAATAAAAACCACCCAACGATTTAAAACGAGCGCTGGCAAAAAACAAAAATCGAAATCGAAAGCAGCATCGCTGGCGGTGGGAGTGGGGGGCAGAGACGGTGGCGGGGGTACAGTCAGCGCGGAGGGCGTGGCATGGCATCATGTGGTGCGCTGCGCTGTGGTCTTGTGTATGCGTGTGGATAGCCAAACACAAATGCAACGCTTCAATGAATGCGATGACGCCGACTGGCGGTGTTAAAGGGTTACCCCGTTACCCAACACACACACACCCCCCTACCCCAAACCCCCAGCCCCCAGCCCCCAACCCACCCAATGGCTTTGACTATGGCCTGTCGCCAGCAGCACCGCTCGCGTTTAAACGACGCGACAAATTAAAATTCCCTACATCCGGCAAAAGCCCCGACATCTCCACCGCCACCGCCCCTGCTGCACTTCTCCGCCGCTGCCTGCGTAGGCGTTGCTCTACAAGTTTAACCAAAAGTCATGCTCGATTAAATTGCTTTTGTTGCTGCCACCGCGACTGTTGCTGCCGCCTCTGCTGCTGCTGTGGCTGCTGCTGCTGCTGCTGCTGTCGCTGCATTGCCCGGAAGTTGAGTTACCAAAAAGCGCAGACTCAATTCCAATTCCAATCGCAATGCCCAACATCGAATTCCACGCCCACCCCGCACAGCCGCCTGCATTCAGCTGTAACGAGCTGCGTAGGTGCGGTTGCTGCCCCACCTCCCTCTAACCCCCTCCCCCCCCCCCCCGCACACACACACAACCTTAACCCCCTGCGGCTCGACCGCTTTGTGCTGGGCGCAAATTTGAAAATCAGTTAGCGGTCAATTTTGGTGGCCCGCCACAAAAGGGCTCCCTCGGAAAAATAATGCGCTGCCTCGGTGTGGCATTATGCCCTGCCACAAGCTGCAAGCTGCAACGGTAACTGCATCGCTGTGCAGCTAACTGAGCCCCCCCATCCACTGTCACCCTTCACTCCGCCTGCCTGTCCACTAACTTACTCACGTTAACATTTTTGCGTACTGCAACAAAATGCTGAGCAGCTGGCGAAGTTGCAGTGAGCTCATATTCCACATTGTCTGGCTCTGTCATCCACATCCTCATCCACATCCGCATCCACATCTATTGCATGACAAATTGCTGCCTGCTGTGAGCGGCTGGCCGGCCCCTTCCGTACTCTTCCGCCCCGTGCCGACCGGCGAGCTTCGTTTATTGACAGCAGCGGGTCACTCGCCATTATCCAATTTCCATATGCAAAGCCAGTTGACATTTTGCGGCTGCCACAACAAATTGCAGCCTGACTGACCCCCGCACCCCACCGCAGCACTCTTCTTCTGCACCTGTCTAGCAACTTGTCGTCCGTTTGATTGATTTGCCATTTTCTGCAGCGATTTTCGTGTCAATTTCGAATGGCCCAGACATTTGGCTTGGACAAACGCTGAGTCGCTCAAAGAGTCAACTTAATGGGGCTGAATGAAAACGGTTAGCTGAGATAACAGAATATCCGATCCAGTACTCCCCCTGATATAGTCAGTTAGTCAAGTCAACGCATTGAATATCTAGCTATTTTATAAATAAATCGATATATTTCTATTATATTCTGATGTTACTAAATTACACTCAAGACTTACACTGCCAATTAGTATTCCCAGCCCTCAAACTAATTTCAGCCCTAACGACACCAACTTCTTAACCTAACCCAACTTATTTTGACTTTAGGAATAAGATCCTATAAGGATTTTGGAAATCCTTTAGATACGCAAGATCAATCAGGTACTGAGTAGGTTTGTATAGATTTCAATTTACTCTCTAAGAAATATAATATTTATACTTTTCTTAAATTTGGTGACTATGTATAAAGAGAAACCACTCTGAAAGGAAACAGCACTTATACTTTCAGTACACACTATAATATTACTTGGTAAATGTATTCCTACTCGTCCGCCCTTCAATTTCCGCAACAATTTCACTTGCTAAACAAAGAGACTTGAATACCAATTCCCAAAGTTCAACTTGAAAACGAGGAAGGAGCAAGAGAACTTTATCTGTCCGCTCTGCTCCGTTTAAAATTCCAATCGACACCCAAAGGCGGCTGCTTTTGAAGCATCCTCTCAATCTTTGGCTTTGACTTTGGCTGTACCTCTAGGCCGGTACCTGCACCGGGTGCCCGGTACCTCCACTCTCTCATCGGTGTCTGTGGCTCTGCCTGTGCATATTTTATTCAAATTACCGCAGCATCGCTGGACTATGTGCCTGTATTGACCCGAACAGCGAGCCAGAGAGAACAGTAGCCCAAGCAACCAATGAACAAAAATTTAAAACAATTTAACACTTTACACGACATTCAAATACTTTTGTGGGAAATTACCTGGGAGCAGCCTTTGTCTCTGGTATTTCGTCAGCGTTAACCTCCGCTGATTGTTGTCATCTGTTGTTGGCCTGGCCAACTACACCCAACTACCCACACACACACAGGCACAACATGTAATTGGATGGTGTTTATTGGGTGTCGTCAGCAATCACCAATTGTCGCTGAAATGTCGCGCACTCTTGGCCAAGTCAGGCAATTGAGTTGGAAGCTCAAATTGGAATTGGAATTGAAATTGAAATTGGAATTGCACGCTGACTTGGGCCTCAAGATGTCTCCATATGCTCAAGCAGGTTGCGCCACTTGGCCATAGAAGCTGGCTAAGAGCTAGTCGTACTTAAGTATAACAAGTGGAAAATTTACAATTTGCTGAGCCGAAGGCTGAATACCCTTGCAGAGCTGCTAGTACAATTGCTTGCCTGATAAGGACAAAACAATAATCCAAATCAGAACTAAGCATTTCTTTGTCAACCTTAAGATATAGTGCTTTGATTAAGAGCAACCTTAAAGGCGCATAGGGGAAGTAAAAATTTGTGAGTTTGGTCGAGGTATTGTGAAAACGAAAAAGGTTTTTTATACAAAATTCTTCAGCGATTGCTCGCAACTATTTGATATGGTAATCCGTTCGATTCACTTCTAAGTATTAACTCGTCCTGATTGAGAACATATGTACAATGTATATAGATGATAGGCTCGGAAACACTGTTTTCAATGGTGACAAAATGATAGTACCCTCTGCAAGGGTATAGAAATGAGCAAGAGCTGGGCATAGCAGGACATTAAATATGTATGTTAAGGATGAAAAGGAGAGACACTAATTACACTGTCTATAAAAGTCTCTTAGCTCTTGCTGATTATTTGTCTGCCATATTTGAAAATATTCCTGCCGGGTTTACCCTATTCGCGTCTTGACCTGGTTAATTGGCTGTTCAAAGTGCACACAATATTTAATAATTTATTTTATAAATTCTTATTTTTAGAATCTAATTCTTGAGTTTGTAACAGTTTTTGGTCTATCAGTAAGAACATTTTTTCTTAATATATTAATAGCTTTTAATCTTATCCCTCTTGTATTTGTGATCTTGAAAATATAAAAACATTTGATATTTCCTGTAAAATGTTCTTAAAATCAAGATGACAATATTTTTAAAAAACTGTTAGTTCTTGAGCTACTTTTTTGACCAAAACACTTAGTTTTGAGATCAAAACCTAAGTTATAGACCCTTTTTTTTAACAGTGTACTAACTTCTGCTCTCCCAGGAACTAAAAGAAGTTCGTTGTGGAATTCCAGTGTGATCAACTTGTTTGTATCCTTGATTTAGCTGCCTTAACCGATAATTTTAAGAACTTAAGCTTAAATCAAATTTATATCTAAGACCTTAAGGATGAAAAAAGTATGTAAATATAAAATCTTTACTCTACATTATTAACATTTATAAAGACTTTCAATAAACTGTATATCACACTTCCTTTTTCGAGTCAGCTAATTTTTCCTTTAAAAAATATGTTAAAATTTACAAAAGGCTTAGTCTGTTAAGTTTTTAATGCTCTAACTTTGTATTTTTCATAAGTTTGTGCAAACTAACTTTAAATCTAATTTATTGTAAAAATAAAATCATTTCTGATGCGAGAGTATGCGCCCTGGATCAAGCTAACAATATTAACTTTTACTCATGCTGCAACTTATTAACAACTTACTCATAAGCACTCCATTGTTGCTCAATTAGTTTTGTAAAGGTCATCCATGCGATCTGCCCCCCCACCCACTGCTGGCCCTTTTGGACCAGGCTTAAACAGAAGCGAGTTGAGAGATATGTGTGCTACATGCCAACAAATGGAAATTATTGATTTTGAGGCACAGTTCGAACTGTGCCAAAGAGCAGAGGAATAAGAGCAAAGAACAGGAATAAGACAAGCTAGAACGTTGCAGTCGAAAGTAACCGACTGCAATATACTCTGTTCCCAATGAAATAAGTTTTCTCTACAACCAGAAAAATAAATGCTATAGAATTCCCAAATCGCTCTATAACAAAAGTCAGAAATACTTTCTGTTTAATAGCAATAATTTCAAAGTTTGAGAATTATACTATATCTTAAATTCGGAAAGAGAAAAAATAAGGTTAGCTACCTTTGGCTACAAAAGTATGGCGACCTTCTACATTGTTTGTCATTTATTTTTCTGAGTGTATTTCTGAGTGTCATCTTTCAGGTAGATCATCAGTAGTAGACTGTAGTCCTTCAATTGTGGGATATACTGACTTACTGACTCTTACTGACTTCGAGCTTGCTTCACACTTGATAGGGTTATTAAGGAGAGGCATGCTCCAAATGTAGATACTCCTCTTCCGTTTGGGAACAGAGTATGGGAAGAACAAGAACCAGCACAACAACAAGAAGCAGCAATAACGACAACGACTAAGAATTGGGCATAATAAATTGGCTTCAACTGACGAATTGTGGCAAGAAGCAGCAGCAGCAGCAGCAGGGACGGGACGGGCCGAGCGGAGGCGGGGGGATGAGAGCAGCGGAGAGGCGAGAGAAGAGACGTCGCAAGGAACTACGCGCACGGTTGCACATTGGGCGCATTTGCTGGTCTCAGCGAGCCGCGAGGGGTCGACAATGGGAGCGGGCACAGGAACCGGGAACAGGGCAGCGGAGGGGTCGGACTCGAGCCTGGGGGCCGGGGGTTGGCATCGCGAGCTGCTGCGTCCAGCATTTAACACTCAATTTAATACGAAATTTATGGCCAGCGTCAGCGACGACATGCGGCTGACTCGGAATCGGAATTGGTATTGGAATTGGAATTGGAATTCGGAATTCGGAATTTCGGAATCGGTATTGAACTGGGTCTCGAGAGCGACTTGAACTGCACACTTGACTGGAGCCAGGGAGGATGGGGAATGGGCGACGGGCGACGGGCGATGGTGCTGATGAGGACGGGCAACTCAAACAAATTAAAGACATTAGAGTTTATTTAATTTGCACAAGCGCAGCTGACCCCGCTCTGACCCCTCTAGTTGACCCCTCGACCAAGGGCCAGTGCAGCGACTGCAATTGGCACTTTTTATGTTATCGTGTGACAAATTGACTAGCCTTCACTTCAACCCACACACACACAACACACAACACACACATGGTCCATATGGGTGCGCTATTTAATTGCTGGGGTTGCGCCTTGCTACGGTCCTGGAGAATCTTTTGAGTGTCAATTTCGTAAATTACAACGATTTGCCAAAAGGCAAAGGCCAGCAGCATGGAAGGGGGTCAGGCATGGGCATGGGCAGGGGCAGAGGGTGAGGAGCGCATATCACATCTGTGGAGTTGCCTTTTGCGCTTGTTGATTGTCGTGTCATATTAGTGGTAGTGCTGACCGCCCAACCGCCTCAAAGGGGGTTGCTCTCAAGGGTAGCCGCCTCAGAGTTTGGGATAAAGTCATCAAACTAATGCGTTTTCAATATTCGCAAGAGCAATTTTCTAATGAAGTTGCATCTACCAAGCGCTGTGACCAATCGAACCCCACAACTGATAGTCAAACGTCAGAAAACCCGCACAGGGTTTTCTCAAATGGGAAGCAACAATTACAAAAGACCTTAACAGGATTCTTTCCAATGATAGACTAACTTAACATCACTTCAGGATGTGGGCAGCCTTCACTGAAGATCAATTAAAAACCCATCCCTAAATGGGGAAACATCAATATCAAGTCAAGAGGAACAACTAACGAATCTCAGAAGCGCAACTTAGAATCCTCTCAAAGGCTGAGCAACAATAACTCTAGACAACTCAAGATTTCCTCAAATGTGGAGCAAATCATCACAGAATATCAACTCAAAATTCTTCTGATGTGTAAAAGCTAATGAATATGAACTCAGTGTTCTCCTAAAGGACGAATGAACAAAAACAAGAATGGAACAACCATTTAAGAAGATCACCACGAGGGCAGAAAATTTGATCAGTGATCTATTTCATGCATCGATTGTATCGGTTTAGAAAATTAGCTAACATATTGAGATCGCGAGCAAAACCCTTTGCAAAACCCATTTTGGCTGATCAAATTGAACGACTGATCGCGCTCAAGTGACGCCTGAATGAGTCTGTAGGGTTGCTGGATCGGGGTACGGGTACGGGTCTGTGTCTGGGTCTGAGTCCGGTCTGGCTACCTTTTTAATGCCCTTTAGGGGCAGAGTCAGTGGCTTATCGCGTGATACGATCGCATAGCCGAATGTCGTCTTCGTCTATATTTCGCGCGCAGCGATCACATATGCGGCCGTTACGTGCGATCGGCCATTTGGAACCGATCAATTAGCTAACTGCAACAACAACAGCCAATGCCTCTGACACTGACCGACTGATAGGGGGACGGGGGGTCGTTGGGAGAGCAGACAGGCAGGGAGTAGGGCTCAAGTCTAGGCAAATGTTACGCTTGATCGGCGATCGAGTGAAGCTCGAGGGGCCTAGCAGCATTTTGTGGTATTCGTCGACGTGTTGTTTTATGCGCCCCGAAATGGCTCAAAGTGTTGGCCCTAATGGGAAAATTAGTTTGGTTAAATGCTTCGCTGGCTCGGTGTCAGAGTTCAGAGCCCTGACTGTGTACTGCCAATTGAGCTAATAATCCTGATCGCCGCCGCACCTGACGGCTCTTTCACACGCTGCCACAAAATGCTGCTACGTCTGCGGCTGCAATAAGGCTGCGGTTATGTCAGTTGACTTGGCTATAATTTTTAGCACGAAAGGCTGTAAAGGTTCTTACACAATGCCAAAGTCGCAGTCGAAACGCTCTGAGTTTTGGGCGTTTTAATCAGCAACCAAGCCGAAACAAGCCGACAGTCGGGGCCAGAGTCCGAGCCAGGCACGAACCCCGTCCGACAGTTGCCCCATTGAAATTGAACTGGAGTTGGAATCGGAATTGAAATTGAAATTGTTTGGAATTTCTTGCAGTTGTTTGGTGTCAACTTGATAAGTCGCTTTGTCGCCAGCCAAGTCAGACAAAATATCTGTTCGATGCCAGAACAATGCGACCCCAGCATCCAGAATCCAGAAGTATTGATCTCTGGCGTTAACACTCAATACAGTCGAAGCCTGTTGATGAGCGGTATACTCGCAAAGGACAGCATCAGAATACAGCAGACCCTTTGTTCAGTGCTCTTACCGCAATCACCAAGAACTGGTTAAATGTAAATGAGAAATATATTATCAGTTTCTGCTCCGTACTATCGATAAGTTTGGGAATTTTTCAATATACTCCCAGCTCTTTATAGAGAAGGTATACATACGGATGCACTCTCATTCACCAGATCATCAGCTTTTCTCAGAGGGTTTGAAGAACTTTCCCAAGAGCTTGGTATACGGTAACTTGTGTATGTACCAAATCCAGACCAATACCAATACCCCAGACCTGAAATAGCAAAGAAAGATGAGACAAACTTTAAGTTTTTTTCTTAAGAACCTTAAACATAATCCCATTAATAATTTGGATAAATATTTATAAAAAGAAAAAAATATTATTAACATAACACTTTCAATAAATTTGCGACATACAAATTAATTATAATACTTATAATATTATTTATAGTCACTTTATAAACTAAGGGTATATACCAAGATGTGTCTTAAGAGTGTCGAAGTAAAATGCGTTTATAAGGACGAACAATTAGAACTCCGAAATAGGACAAAATATAAGAAACTTAAGGAAATAATATCAAATACAAACAATAACGACAGAACAAACAAGCAAAACAAAATCATATTTATTTTGTGCTGAGAATAAAGAAAGTTTTTATTATCATCCGATTATTATAGTATTTTATTATATGTCGATCTTGACACTTTATAAACTAAGGGTATACACCAACATGTGTACCAAGTTTGGTTTCTCTAGCTTCGTGGGTGTGGAAAAAAATTGCGTTCTTACGGACAACTGGACATAGAGTATAATAATGTTTCGATAGGTTATGCGATAGTTATCGAAACTATCGGGTGACAGCACTATCTATGGATTTCCAGCCCTAGATAAGAATAAGAAGCATTGACCAGGTAACATGTGCATTTTCCACTCTCAATACAAGAATGTCGTTGGGCAATTAAAAGGTTTCGAGCGCTTTGCATGACTTAGAAGCATATGCTCCATAACCACACAACCACACAACCAAACACACACACAACCACACACACACACACCCCCGCACACACGCATACACATACATACAGTTGCAGAGATGCACACGTGGCCAACTGATTAATCACGTAAATGCGTAGTGGAGTAGTTGAATAGTTGGGCAGTTGGATAGTTGGCTGCTGGATTCGCATAAGTGACAGCAGGACCACCCCAAAAGCCAGTAAGTCCTGTGCCAACCCAGCAGTCAGCAGCCAGCGGCCCCGCCCAAGCCCCCAACTTGACTGCTGTTTACGTGCAGCATCGCAACATTTTTGCTCTAATGAACTAAATGGCGGCAATGCCAACAACAACAACGACGGGTATGTACAGGGCTGAGACGAAGATGGAGATGGCGACGGGAGAGGGTAAGGGTAAGGGTAAGGGTAAGGGTAAGGGTAATGCACAGGAAAGGGCACAGATACAAGTGGAGTCCACACGCATGCGAGTGATGTGAGCCCCAAGCCCACGCCTACAATGATGCCTCCGCCCTTAAACCCCTCGAAAACCCCTCACCACCGCAGCCCACCCCCCTCAAAACCCCTGAAGCTGGTGTCCGGCCAGGCAGTTGGTCAGTCGGCAAACCCCATTAATATGCCATGCGAGCGCTCAAATTGCAAGTCGTCCTCTCAAATGTCTCGTCCTCGATGAGCAGCATCAACTGCAGCGGAAATGTGTCCAGGCACGACCACTCCTACAACACACACACACACATACAACCGCACGCACACAGATGACGTCCTCGTCGTCGTCGTCGTCCTCGTCCTCGTCCTCGCCCTCGTCCTCGTCACATAATGTGGCAAGTTCCTGCAATGTGCGTCAGTTGCACAGCAAACAGCAGCACAGAATTTGGCAGGATGGCAGCTAACTTGTACCGTGGTCGCTCATCATTAGCAGAGCACTGAAATGTGAGCACACACACTGACCACACACACACACATACAGCCAATTGAGTTGTGTCCAATGCACACATAACATGGACTCTGGCTGGGGTTTGGGTTACCCAGAGATGGACACATGCAAACAACAAATGGATTACGTGCCCCTTAACTAACAAAGCCTCAGACACGAAGGCGCATTGGCGGGGAGTTGGGGGTTGTTGAATTCAGTGGCATCAACGGTTTACAGTGTGCACTTCATATACGTGCATCATCAGCATCCTGCAACCCAAAAGATATTCGCAATAAACGCGCGCAACTTCAGATCGATGACAATCAGCAGGACCCAATCGCGTTGTGTTCCGACATCTTAAAACTTGCAATCCTGCGACCATACCCTTCTAATTTCTATATTAGTTTTTCTCTTAACTTTTAGTAAAACTCATAATTACTACAATTGCTACACATTCGCTGTATTCATGATGAAAATCCTTCGAACTAAGCTGCAAGCAATATATTTCTGCCCCTTTCTCTTCTCAAGTGCCCAATCAGCAGCCATATCAATTATATCTATAATAAAAGTAAGTATCCTTTCTTGCTATTAAGTTTTCTGATGCATAAACGTTTTTAATCAATCTCTAACTGGTCTGCTCTTTCCCGAAATCTTACAACTCACAAAATGATGACATTTTTGTCATTTTCAATAAATTGTTTCCGTTTAAGCTTCAGCTCTTCTATAAATTGTAATTAAATTAGTCCACGTTTTAGCCAGAATATTCCTGCTCACCTTATATAACTTGTGCATTCATTTTCTTACCTGCGCCATCTGCTAGCTTCCTTCCCTCGCTGCCAATATTTCTGCATCCTTTGCGACGTATCATTTTCTTGTTGACAGGCTGTCTAATTGCATTAAGTGTACAATGAAGCTTATAACAGTACTACAATGTCGATTGTGATATTAATTATAAAAAAAGGCTGTCTAATAAATATATTTTCCAGTGAGCAACTGCAGGCAAAAGCGCAATGTTACATCGCATTGGGCACAGCAGGTGATTCCCCTCAACTGTCAATTGCACTTCTGCTACGCAATCACAGCAATTTGAAGATGCTTTCACTTGTTGGTGACAAAATGCGTTGGTAATTGCTAAAAAGCGAACCTTCTCATCGCCTCGAACAATCAGTTGCTTTTGTCCCAACTGCGTTGGATTTAACTTCATTATCCAACGCCGAGTCAGTGGCAAAGAAAGTTGCCCAAATAGAAAATCCTGCGGTTGTTACAACGTGCACTTCGCATCAGTAAAGGCTGTAACTGAGACTCGGACTTCAACTGGGTTTGGGACTGGGACTGGGACTGGGAAAGTAACTGAGTTGAACTCCAACTGTGTGGGGTAGCTGTGATAATTTGGGTGCTGCGACGACAGCAGTCACCACGGGAAATGTAATAATACATCCGAAAATCAGTTGTTATTATTGTTAAGCGTAAACGATCCAACCATCCAACCATCCGACCCTGTGCACCCATCCGCCTGCCTGTCCGGGCAACGGAACTCCGCCACGCACTTCGGCGGCATAATCACAGTAATCATAAGCCAGTCAGGCAGTCAGTACAGTATAGAGCGAGGGTTGCTAAAGCATCCCATACCAAACCATACCATACCAAACCATATCATACCGTACCATACCATTCCCTCGGAGCACCCCATTGACTTGAGGCTTGTTGGTTTTTTTTTACGCTGACTCAATAGAAATGTTTTGTGCAATTGCGGCTCATAAAATCACAGCGGGTTGGCGTCTGGCGCGATCGAGAGCCGAAACCGCAACTGAAACTTAAACTGAACCGAAACTGAGAAACTTTAGCTGAGATGTGGAGTAGAGAGGCAAGCTCAAACCATATGAAAGCGATGACAACAGCAATAAAATGTGCTCTCCCACCCAAAACAATAAGCCAAAGGAGTCAACATAGCTGCGGGATATCCGAAATGGCAGCTCTATAGAATGCTAATTGGGTGCAAGATTTCCCCTAAACTCACGACAAGGGACGACAAGGGAGCAGGGCAGGGGAGCAGCAAATGCAACAAATATAGATTTTCACTTGCGAGTATTCATAGGGTTATTTATAATCCGCTTAGCTTTCTTGAGTTTTGTGTAAGTAAGCCGCATTAAATGAAAGGATTAGTTACAGTTTAACAATAAATTGTTTTGCTTTAAATCGAAACAATAGCCAGCTGGCTTAAGTCTTATCTCAAGTTTGAAATTCATTTATTAGTTATTCAATACTTATTATCAAAGCAACATTGGAGAAATTCACTATTGTCTGCAAAGCAGTCTCCGCCTGTTAAACGTTTGCGAATTTTGTGTAAAGAATATTTTAAATATCAAATTTAAATGCTCTCAAGAACGTAAACACAGCAGAATGAGTGTATAGGAAATAAATAGTTTTGACAAAGAAAATATGAATAAATAGATCCCGTAAAAATTATTAGGGATGAAAGGCATTTGCTAGAGGGAGAGCCCGGGAGATATAGGGATCATAAACAGGGACTGTAAATAATGATTATGTACCCATTTTTAAAAGAAAGCAATCATAATAAAGGAGAAATTGATACATGAAAAAGAACTATACCTAGAGCATCCTTGTGGCCAGGACTATCCATTGCTGCAATGATTTGTATTTATATAAGTTATACAGAAAAGCTTAAAAATAAATCTTATCCTTCAGATAAAAAATATATTCATAAAATTGGTTTAATTTTAAAGGAAACAAGTAAGAATGCTTTAGTCGAGTATACCCGACTACAAAACTCCCTGTACCCTAGTTTACCTGTCAAAAGTTTCCAATCACATCATCGTACACTTACACATACATAAATACATACCCAAATACGCACACGCACGAGCCATAGCGCAAGCGTCAGCACAAGCGAGGCATTTTAAGTTGTGGCTGTGCTTCTACTTCCCCCCTGCGCTGCAGTACTGAATCTTCTTTCGTGAATAACTTCCGTGTTTATTATTTGATTGACTTGAAATTTCGACAGAAGATTAAGAGTGACCAAAGTATTATACATGCCAAATTCCAAAGCTATATCTTTTAAAGTGTGGCTGTAAAACGTTTTTATCGAATAACGGGGGAATGGGGGGAATATCTCGGATCCCAAATAAACTTGACCTGCGCCAGCTATACACGAACATACATTCCAAATCCATTCTCTAGCTCTTAAGTTGCTGAGATCCTTGCGTTCATATATACGGACGGACAGACAGACGGACACGGCCAAATCGAAATCTCTTTTGCTACTGATCGAGAATATATATACTTTATAGGGTCGGAGATGTCTGCTTCTGCCTCTTACATACATTTGCACAGATTAAGTACCCCCTTTTTACCCATTTTATGGGTACAGGGAGTATATTAGTCTAGAAAGTTGTGACATTGAAGCGCTGAATGATGTTAATAAGGAGGACTTCTCCCCCGTAACCATCCATATCATATCGTTTAGTCAGAATCCGGGGAATAATAAAGAATATGGTTGTGTAAATATAGATTAAATACTTCTTAAAACAAGCAATATTTAATATTGTTTTAATTATTGTAAGTGGGGAAATATTGAACATAAAATCTATTCAATATACTTCGCTGCAAAATTATGATCTTGAAGCGCTGAATGGTGTTGACAGGCAGGCCTGCTCCCCCGTATCCTTAACTATCATATCGTTCACCCAAGCCCCGATGCAGCACCTTCTCCCTCCCTCCTCTTTAGTGGCTCCATTAAAATTCAGCTGGATAGCGCTCGAGGAGCCTCGTGAAAAGGGTGCGTGTTCTGGTTACAGTTTTGGCTGGTTGGGTTTTTGGCGATGTCACCGCCGCTTTGCATGTCGCGGACCCACAAAAGAGTTGCCAGCGAGCAGCGTGTTTGTCTCGCTGGGTGGCAGGTTGGCAGGGCCGTGCGGTGGGTGTGGGAGTGCGAGTGGGAGTAGGATGGCGAGTGGGCTAGGGTTGGATGGCAGAGAGAATTAACGGAATAATAAACAGGCGCTGCTAACGACACGCGGACGTTGCCTTACTTGTGGCAGTCACTGTAGTCAAAGCATTTGTCTGGCTGTCTACCTGGGCGCAAAGCTCTTGCACGAATCGTCACGAATTAATTGTAATTCATGCGCCGCAATTATCACATGAAAGCCAAAAAAAACACACACACACACACACAACTTGGCCAAAATGAAACAAGACTGCATATTTATCCTCAAGCTGGCGAAGATTAAATACCCTTGCGGCCATTCAAATGCTACAGTCTCATTAAAAACAAAATCTGGACAGCCCATGGGGAGACAAAGTAATTAAATGTAGCAAGTAAACTTTGATAAGCAGCAAAGTTTTTTAAATACCTGAAAAGCCCGAAAGATATTTAAAATAACAACAGAATCTTATGAAGCAAAACACCATAACACTTATAACCATTTTAATACATTTATTGTAATATCAATTAAATTTTCAAAAAAAAAAAAGAATATTTTTTAATTCATTATATCAGATAAAGTGTTTTTATATCAATCAAATCTGCCCAGATTTTTACAACATTGTGTAATATTGCAATATTGCTGCAAAGCTATCGATAGTGATAACTATCCTTAAGATATGAAAGGATGAAATATACACTCAGACAAATAAATGCTTTTAAATTCAGAAGAAATTCATTATTATTATATACTTATTTTCGGTTAATTTAAATAATATATTTCTTAAATTTCACAATTATTTCTACTAAATATACATTGTTTCTGGCTTTTAGTGCACAGAACAAAAATTGTATATGTTATGACACTCAATTTGATATATTTACTCCCTGTACCCATAAAATGGGTAAAAAGGGGGTATTACATCAGTGCAAATGTATGTAACAGGCAGAAGGAGACATCTCCGACCCTATAAAGTATATATTTTCTTGATTAGTATCAAAACAAACTTCGATTTGGCCATGTCCGTCTGTCTGTCCGTCCGTATATATGAACACAAGGATCTCAGCAACTAGTTCAAGTTTATTTGGGATCGGAGATATTCCCCCCCACACCCCTGCTATTCTATAATTACCAGTAACAGTTCTCAAAATATAGCTTTGGGATTTTGCATGTATGATACTTTAGTTATTCCTAATCTACTGTCCAAATTTCAAGTCGATCGGATAATAAGCACGGAAGTTATTCACGAAAGAAGATTCAGTACTGCAGCGCGGGAGGAAGAAGAAGCACAGCCACAACTTAAAATGCCTCGCTTGTGCTGTCGCTTGCGCTATGGCTCGTGCGTGTACATATTTGTGTATGTTTGTGTGTCTGTGTAAGTGTACGAAGATGCGATTGGAAACTTTTGACAGGTAAACTAGGGTACAGGGAGTTTTGTAGTCGGGTATACTCGACTAAAGCATTCTTACTTGTTTCTTTTAATTCTTTTGCCGATAAGATTTAGATTAATATGATATGATCGAAATATAAATTTGATATATTCGAACATATCAAATTAATATTTCAAACCTAACATATTTATCTTTTATCTTATCGCAGTTAACCGTCGACTGTTCTCAAATTTCGAAATTAAAATTAATATACATTTTAAGGCCAAAATGTTATGAAACTCATGATATATATGAATTATGAAATTAAACAGCATCTATCAAATTGATATTGATAGTTTTTTTCTGTGTGTGATCTTTATTTGAGGTCGATTTGATGGCATTTATTATTGTGAGTGTAGGTATCGATGGGTCAGTCTCACTGGTCACCATCGCTGGGTTGTTGGGTTTTTCTTCCACTTTCAATAGATTTCGCGCCCTGTTTTATGTTTTGGTGACTACTATCAACTATCGATAGCTTAGCAGTTTTACCAGGAAGTATCCTGCTTGAAGCTTGATCCGTTACTTATCAAATTTTCTGATTCTGTTTTGGTGAACTTGGTTTAAGAATGCGTCACAGATATCGTGACAAAATTATAATAGCCGCATCGAGGGTATAGAAAGGGTACAGATACCAAGTTATGAAACAAGGGGTGGAGCCAAGCGGGTGGTATCGCCTACACCTACAAGCTATCCACATAACTGCAGCCAAGTTTGAAGTTGCTGAATCAACCCGTTGCCCGAGCCCCGCTGCTGTGAGCCCCCCTCTATGCAAACAGTGTGACCCCGAGGTGGATGGAGGTAAGTGTATAGGGCGACGTTTCGAAGACAACTGCCAACTGTTTTCGAGGTCATAGCCTAACAATTTGTTATGGCGGCTTCACCACCGTCGCCGTCGTCGTCGTCGTCACCGTCTCCGTCGCCGTCGCCTCTCCGTCGCCCTGCGCTGATGAGTGGGCGTGGCAATAGCAATGAGCGTTAAAGTGAGCAGTGCCAGCGAGGCATGACATTTGTGAAAAACGCTCCAGAGCCTGCCATGTCCGTGCTCTGGTTTGGGGCTTGGAGCCGCACACCCCCTCTACTGCCCCAGCGCCTTCTTCAAGCTGCTTTTTGGCGAGTTTTAATCAGGTAAGGCGGATGGGGCTAATACGGAGCATGGGCGCTTGGGGGCGTGTCAGCGCACAACTTTTCTCTTCATGTGTGTGTGTGTGTGTGTGTGTATGTGTGTGTGTGGCTTCTCGCGGTTCTGCCACCTGCCCCACCAGCTGCTGCTTGCCACTTTCTTAGCTTGCCGCAAAATTATGTTGATTGGCAGCAATTTGTCATAACGTGAAATGAGTTTGTTGTCGTAACAAGCGCCGCGCTTTTAACGGCATTTTCCATTGCCAGATTTCAGGTTGGGGCCTAGTCCCACGCCCACGCCCACTCCCACTCCCACGCGCCCTCAGAAAAATATGTCGATAAAAACAAACAAATTAACATTAAATGAAAAGATTAAGTGTTTAAGTTTGCAGTTTGTTGTGTGTCCTCAGCCATTTGGCAGTCAAAGACACGAAAGCCCTTTAGCAGTCGTTAGCCAGGCAACGCCGCCTTTCAGGTTATGTAATTGCCAAAATGGCGCTCAGGCTGCCAGATAGTCGCATCAGCCAGGTTGCCAGACCGTCAGGCGAGAAGGTACTGCGCAATCAGAGATAGAGGTTAGCTTTGATACAGGCCTAGTTATATGGGCTTAGATACCCAGAGATGCATAACATGATAATAGAATAGATAGAAAAAGACATAATCCATATGACACGAAATCTTAATAGAATAGTTCATAGCAATGTTATTAATAACCTCCATAACCGAGGGAATATTTAGGTCTCTCCTGATACATGAATTCCTCACAAGAGGAGGGTTCCCGACCAAAGACCTCCTAATATAATTTGGCTTTGCTTGTAAGGACATAACGTATGTATTATAAGCAATGTCCCATATGGCCACTCCATATGTCCAGATGGGCATAATCAACACCTTGAATAACAGAACCTTGGAACACAATGAAAGCTTGGATGATACCTTCAACAGCCACTGAAGTTTCTTGAATCGAGTTTGAAGAGAGTTTCTTAGCACTCTGGTATGAAATATGAATGTTTGTGATTTATTCAGCGTAAGAAAGAACTTAAACTAAACTTAACTTAAACAAGAAGAATCAGAAACCGACGCAATCATCCAAACGTACGGACAGACAGAAGGACATGGATATATTTATCAACTTGACTTTTGATGCTGAACATGAATATTTATATCTAATTTTTGCGATCAAATATCCCTCCTTCTGTCTGTTACAGACTTCATTTGTATACAATTTGTAGCTATTTTTATTAAATACAGTGTATAACAAGTAAAGCATAGTTCCAGTTCCCATTAGCCCGATTTATAATGCTCTAAAACATTCCACACTTGACTTTTTCCGTCTGTAGACTGTCTTCTTAAGTAAAATAAGAAAACCTCCTAGAAAATCAACTTTACCTACTTATGCTAAGTTATGATACAAGTGTGTTCCAATCTATGTATTTCGATTTGTCAGAGCGATTTTGAAGCAATAGCAAACATAGTATTATCCTCCATTTCCAAAAATCGAACAGCGAGCGCACAAGTTTATGATGAGGACTACTACTACTATATCTAAGAAAACCTTAACAGAGTTATGTTCAATCCAATCATTTGCCTTTAAGAACAAGCATTTCCCTTAGAGTTGTGCCCACTTTAAGCTTAAAGACAATCCCTTTCCTCAGAAAATGTGCTCACTAAAGTGCCTCTAACCAGATTTGCGTACAGATTTGCCCATTCCTTATGGCATTTTGTCGCCTTCTGCTGCTGTCTCATAAGTACTATCTGTTTCCTCCTGTTTGCTGCTGCTGCCCTTAGCTTAATTAATGCAAACCGTTGCTGACAAACGGCCAGCGGCGCCTGTTATAGCCGGAAGTTGAACAATTTCAGGCTATTTAACTTGGCCAGCCAGAGAGTTGATAGCCAAAAGCGTTGCCAGTTGCCACGCTTAGTTGGCAATAGTTTCACAGCAAATTAAGAAAAGGTTGGACCACCAACAAAGCCGCCTCCAAGCAAGCTCAACACACACACAAGCACACAAACACACAAACACACACAAGCACACACATACACCATATGTCTACGTTTGCCGTATCCAAATTTGTGGCGACACTTTCTATGCAAATTGCAGCAGCCCAACCCACAGACACACACACACACCCACACACAGACATACACGCTCAGAGTTATACACATGCCCAGAAGGTACAGTCAACGCAGCGGAAGTACAGTCATGCACACACACACACACACATGTATAGAGAGTGACAGCGAGAGTTTTTGGGGCAAACTCGCATAAATCTTCGTTTTACACAATGTTGGCGGGTCAGTTACAGTTACAGTAGCAGTCACAGTTACAGTCACAGTCACAGTTACAGTTTTAGTTACATTTACAGTTGCGCTTGTGCGGCATGGCCCCCGAGCAGGGACCCAAAGCAACACATAAACTTCTGGGGGCAGCTGTTTAAAGTTCTGTGCTTGTTTGTTCGTTTGTTCGAGATGACAGAGTTTTATTGAACATATTGTCTAAATAATATAACGCCAGCCAAATTGGGCACAAGTTTTGTTGTTGTTGTTGCTGCTGCAGTTTAGTCAATTGAAATTAATTATGTTGGTGCTGCCCAGTTGAAATTTATGCACCACAAGTTGGCCCCCAAGTGTGTGGCAGCATAAATTGCTGCTGCCGCGGCATTGCCAGGCTACAGTGCTGCTTTTGCTGTTGTTGCTGCTGGCAATGCCGCCTGCAATTTCAATAATAGCCAAATTACATTGGCCTGTCAATGGCTGACAAATTCGGAATTGACAATCGGCATTGGGGTGTCGCCAATCAGCTGGAACCCGTGACACTTTAAACGCTCCTCCAGTTGGCCAAGTGACACGAAATTTGAATAAGAAAATTACAAAATTTCCTGTGACACTTCATAAAGTGCTGGGCCAGCGGTATACAGCAGTTGTGGCTGCAACAATTGCAACCTTGCAAATTGCTGGCAGTCAAGAAAATTACTTAAATTGCATTTCAAGGAATCGCGCCGTATCGAGCTGAAAATTGTTAAGGTCCCCGGAACGACAATGCCTGCCGCATGCTAAGCAGCTCTCTCAGTTTTATGAATGAATCGAAATCTCTGGGATTTCTTTCTTCATAATCATAACTATACGACTCTGTCTGAGCCTGGCTGTGGTTCTGGCACAGATCTTATCGGCGCCTGGCATTGTCGCCGTCGCGTTCACACCATTAACACGTAAGTCCCCCCATATGCCATATGCCATATGCCAGTTGGAAGTGCCTAGACGAGGGTCGCCGACACGCGCAGACCGCCAGTTCAGCGTTTGGGGTTTGGGGTTTGGGGTTTGGGGTTTGGCCAGGGTTGGGGGGAGGATCGTGACAACAAGTGCCTCAATTGACTCAATGAGAGACGGCGAGCGTGCCACTTGGGTAAAAGTCGAACCACAATAAGAGAGCTCAGACAATCGGCTCATTAATTGTCTGCGTCTGCTTCCAAGAATCCCAATTCCAAGCTTAGCTCCAAGTCGCCCCCAATGACAGCTAGACAGTCAATATCTCACCTGCTTCACGTAGCCCCCAACCATACATAAATTAGGGTAAGCAAAATAAACAAATTATTTTATTAATAAAATAACAAGAAAGCGAAATATCCGAACCAAAGCAAATGCCAAGCTTCAACTCAACTTTGTACAACTGTGAAATACTTAAGGGTTTTCCCTTCGCCTTATAGAAAACATTTTCTATATATTTAGAGAGTGCTTGACAACATTTGTATAGTGCATAACTAAAAGCAACAAGAACAATCAAAAAGAAAAAAAGAAAAAATTTTAATTTTTTTTGGAAATTAACAAGGGTCCCCCCTAACACATTTGCAAGAATTAAAATTTTTAATCGATTGCTAACATCAAAACTAGTATAAAGAACCATTTAAAAGCTTGTTTTGAGAAAGTTAATTTTTCGGGCAAAATTTAACCTAAAAATTGAACAAATTTGTACTTGTAAAGTTTCAAACACTCCAAAAGCTCGTTCTCCTAGTTTACCAACTCCCATAACTTCCTCAAAACTTAACCAATTGCCATGCGAAATGTCTTTTTGATCATATTTTGTGCTCTAAATTAACTGGGCATTTCAATTTTGTTAAATTTTTGGAAAATTTACAAGTGTCTCCCATACGGTCCCATAAGGAATATCTTTTTCATCATGTTTTGTACTTTTAATTTTAATAAATTGACGGCAATTTCCTCGATTAAATAATCCTACGACTGAATAATAAAAGATCAGACTTGGAAACATTATGACATTGTAAAAGGCATAACATTATTTTCCGAAAGAAAGAAATACTGAAAAGAAAACAAGTAAACATATCTTCGAAACTGTCCTAAGAGCAAGTTGATAAATCTTATTACACTTTCTCATTAAAATAGTCTGTAGAATGTGGGCAAAGAAATATATATTTGCTCTGGCTACCGGTTGACCCTAGTATCAAAATCAATAGAAAATATTTGTTATTTACTTGTATATTCTTATGGAGAGCAAACATTGGCAAAAATATGAAAGTTGCTGCAAGTTTATAATTTGCTTAGAAAATATTTGACAACATTTGCAGTTAAGCAATTAAGCAACATATATAAAAGTTTGCACTAAAAGTTTTGCTTTCAATTGATGTGAATTATTGTATTACTTAGTTGATAATTTAAAAGCAACATCTAAGCGCCAGAAGTTGGGCCATGGCTTAAATGACACATAAAGGCCAAGTTGGCTAAGTGAAGCATCTGGACAACACAACCACACACATACACACAGCAGTACATGAGAGGAAGTGCCTTGGAGTCGGACTCGAGTGGAGCACTCGAGAAGCATCCGTACAATAAATGGCATAATGTTTCACACCTGTGGACCCGGCTGAAGAAGCAGGGCCAAGATGAACTAACTGCCACTGAGCCAAGTGGCTCTCTGCCCGATTATCGCAAGAAAGGCGCAAGGCAGGAAAAGAGGTCCTTTGCAGAGAGGTACATCCATATAAATGGCATTGCTTGCCAACCCCAACCCCAACGCCAACACCAACCGCCCGTCGCTGCCCCATTGCCACCCGCAGCCAGCTGGCAGTCAGTCGACACATCAAAGCAAGTGTACAAATTAAGCTAAACAAAACCAAACAGCACACACACACACGCACACCAACAGACACTTGTGTTGTGTGTGTGTTGTCGGCATTCTTTCAAAGGTTTTTGCCTGCAAGTTTGCCCCAAGTTGCAGCAGCAGCGGCTGCGGCGCCAGCTGAAGATGAAGCTGCCCCACTTGACTGCGCGCACACACACACGCACACACACACTTGCAACATTCCGGCTTGCCCCACAGCCCCACATGAGTGCGTATGCGCGTGTGTGTGTGTGTGTGTGTGTGTGTGTAAAAGTTCAACTTGAAAGTAGCTGTGCCTGTTTCTCATCTTTATATTTTACAACTTTGCCGCCTCTTGGCCCCCCCGGTTTTGCGCTGAGGGGTCGTTACATTCCTGGGCCATATAAAAGAGGGCTAAGACAATTTTGCATTAGCGAAGAGGTATGTGGGCGGCCTGCAAAAGGCAGCTACTTGTCTATGAATAGTTTTGCATGGCAACCCTTAACTGTAACCCTGTCCTCTCCATCCGCCAACCGCAGAAGCCGCATACAACCCGGCTTATAAAACAGACACTGCCGAACGCACTGGGTATATATCGATAACAATATCGGTATTATCGATTTTTCTAGTTTTTGGCAAGTATTGATTTATTATTAACAATCTATCGATAACTCCAATCGCTAACAAGTGACTTAAGATCAGCATACCTTTCCATCATCTGCTTCAAATGATAAACGTATTCTTTGTATGGATTGTTGCTGGTTCATAAAAGTAAAAATCTATGTAAGATTAGTAAACAGACCGCTTATCTTTATTATAATACCCTTGCGGCAATGCCTTGTATACAAAAACTCAATTTTTATCCGATTGTTCCTATGGCAGATATAAGACATTCTCGTTCGGCTGGACCAAGTTTGGTCAGCCTATACAAAGCTTATTGAAACTTCATTATGGTGAGTTTGGTCTAGATATATTCATCTATATATACATAAAACAGTTCGTCCTGACGGCCTGATTGGCAATCATCGCACAGCCCAAACCGTAAGAACCAGGATGCTGAAATTTTCCATTAGTTTCCATCACTAAGACGGGGCTTTGGCAAATTCCACCCACAAGCGTGGAAAATTTCAGATAAACTTTTTTATGACACTTTTTTGTTTACCAACCAATCGGCTTTAAACTCATTTTCTATGATCTATACGAAAAATCAGTTGACACATATACATATCAACGGATTTGGAAAATCCATCCCCATATGCGGAAAGTGGGTGTCTCAAAGTTATATGAGCGAAAGTCTGATCTGATTCAAACTCATTTTCAAAAATAATTAGATACATTCCTCACCGATTTTGGAAAATTCATCCGCATTGTCGGAAAATTGGTATCATTCGGCATTTTTATTTTCATGCGATTAGCTTCGAACTAATTTTCAAGGCTCTACACAAAAACATAATAGGAAATTTTTTGGAAAATCTACCCCCACGGGCGGAAAAATCGTGTTGTGCTATTTTTGTGTATTTCTTGCGATTGACGAAAGTGTTCAAATTCAACATAATGGATTTTAATCTAAATATTTGGCCGGGCAACGCTGGGGTTTGCTTAGAATATCTTCATAAGCAAGAAAGTTTTTCATACAGCTCAATATTTGATACTTCAAATCTCAATATTTTGCCAAACCAATAACACAATATATTTAAGTATTTTTGCTTTTCTTAGTACCTAATTTACCTCAGTGAAAGTTCGAATCCCAAGATCATCAAGAACTAGCTTAAAACACGCAGACAATAAATGAACAAAGCAATAAGTAACTAAATAAATAATCTAAATAGAATAATTATAAAACTATGAGCATAAGTATAATTTGTTATTTTCTATAGCAAGCTCATGTCTTAATCTGTCTCAACCAAACCAAACCTTTCAAATTAGAAACAATTTAATATTAAGATTGTTGTTAAGAATGTAACGAACAAGTTTAAAGCTTGTAGTATTGGTTATGTCAATAAATCAAATTAAATGAAATGAAATTACGAATCAATCAACATTTTATTACATTGTTCAATTCAAGGATTAACAATTGTAACTTGTATATTGCCGAGTCGGTTTATCATAAATGCTCCTTCTAACATTTCAAAGTTCAACCGAGTTAAGCTTATGTATAATCTACCATAGGTCTACTAACTTATGGCATAAATCTAAATACAGAATCATATATCCAAGCTTTACCCAATCATATTATAGCAAATAAAAATCGCAGTCGCACAGCCTGAAGTTCCAAAAGCAAAGTGAATTGATTGAATAATATGGGGGCATTCATATTAATTCAAATGCAACCATGTTTGGCTGCATATTCAAATGTTGAGCAACATCAATCAAAAAACAATTACGAAATACAGAAATGCAGAAATGCATCCATTCATATGTATACGAATGTTCATTTACTTACTTACACAAACGAGTGAAAATCGGAGAAAAATCATTTCACAGTTCAGTTTTTGGCAAGTGTTCGATATGCAATTTGTTAGCACATTTGGCCAACTGAGCAAAATGTTTATATTAAATTCCAATTGCATAGCTTGTGGCCCTAACAACTCTTTTGCAATGCAGCACAAACTCATCGAAGAACTTCAGTTTAAGGACTTTTCCAATCAGGTTGCAAAATGACGCACCATCTGCATGTTATATAGTTCTAGTGGGTCATCATCAAATTGCTGTGTCCAGAAACCAAAGTGCAAAGGATATGAATACCAAACACAAAGCAAAGGCAGACAAATCTAGCGTTGGCAGGCCGAAGTTAATATACCCTTGCTGCGGCCTACAAATAATTGTTTCCTTCAAGGATTCCTATATGATATAGTGATCCGATTCGGCTGGTCCCTGCTTATGTATATATGTATCGTCCGAAACTTCAGCAACATATCCTTAACACCAAGACTTCGAATCGTAAGGAAACAGACGTAATGAGCTGGGTGACTTATCGACTTAGCTCATCATTCTGATGGGGAATACATATGCTTTATTGCTTTGAGCGGGGCCTTCGTCCAGTTATGACAATCTTATGAAACCCTCATTGAGTTTTTATCCTTGCAACGACAGCAGGATGAACAAAAGAAGTTATGTAAAGAAACAAGTAAAAATAAAAATGCGGGCTTGCGACAAAATTAAATGGTCTGGAAAACTGGTCACTCTTGATGGCCTCCGGCTAGGGTGAGCGGCCAACTGAAAGTGCGTGCATAAAGCATTTCTTATTACAACAACAATAACAGCAACAACGACAACAACAACAATAACAACTATGCGCCCAGTACCTCATGCAAAATCATGCAAATTTTGTGATTGCTTGTTGCTGGCGTAGAAACTAATGGGGCACAATGTGTCCACACTGAACGGCCCATGTCCACGTCCAGCCTACACCACCCTGTCTCAGGAACTGGCCCTTAACATCAGCTAAATCATCTGTGAATGCGGGCTCACGGGCAAATGGCCCGGGCCTGGACCTGAGCCTGAACCTGACTGGATCTGGGCCTGGGGCTGGCCCGGGCCCGGGCCTGGAAATGGAAATGGAACTGGGCCTGTGTCTGGCTTTGACTCTGACTTCAGTTACAGCCTCCACAACACTGTGGACCACATCGTCGCAGTGCACACACATTACGCATAGTGAACGCGAAATTGGGGCAAGGGGCGCACGGGGTGCCGGGGTTGCCGGGCCTGTGGCATGGGTAGGGTTGCCAGCTGGTCAACGTGGCTGCTGCCGTTGCTCTGTAGCCGTTTCAGGCGAGAAAATTAAATTGGCCAAAAGTTGAATCCATAACTTTTGGCTATGAACTGGACACACACACATATACATACACACACGCGCACATGCAGGCTGTGTCGCCTGTGAAAATTGAGTGTAGCCAAAGCCAGCAGACCCAAAGGGCATCAATGTACGCGATGCTGAAAGGGGCGTCACGGCGGGGTCACGGTGTAGGCAATCGGAGCGTAGTCAGCCATTTTGCTTGCCGGGGCAAAGAGTGAGCCCAAAAAGGATTATAAAATCCAATTGGCTAATAGGTGTGCTGAGTGTCCTTGCTTCAACAACAAACTTCAGGCTTCACTCCTACTTGACCTAAGCCAAAAAAAAAAAAAAAAAAAACTTTTAAAACAAGTAAGAATGCTATAGTCGAGTATGCCCGACTACGAAACTCCCTACCCAGGTCTAAAACATTCAATCACATCTACGTCCACTTACACATACACACACACATACACATACACATACACAAAGACGCACGCACACAGGCGGCAAAAGCGACAGCGCAAGCGAGGCATTTTAATTGGTGGCTGTGCTTCTCCTTCCCCCTCTCGCTGCATTTCTGAATATTCTTTCGTGAATAACTTCGGTGTTTATTATCCGATCGACTTGAAATTTTGACAGTAGATTAAGAAAGACTAAAGTATTGAACATGCCAAATCTTAAAGCTGTATCTTGAAAATTGTTACTGTAAAACGGTTTTAATCGATTTGCGGGGGAACGTTGGGAGATATCTGAAATATGAAACAAACTTAATCTGCGTATGGTATACAGGAACCTACATTCCAAATTTGGTGTCTCTAGCTTTTATAGTTGCTGAGATCGACGCGTTCATCCGGACAGACGGACAGACGGACAGACAGACGGACATGGCCAAATCGAAATCTCTTTTGACACTGATCAAGAATATATATACTTTATAGGGTCGGAGATGTCTCCTTCTGCCTGTTACATACTTTTGCACAAATCCAATACCCCCTTTTTACCCATTTTATGGGTACAGGGAGTAAAAATAGTGAAGAAGCTATAATAACTAGGCAATATACATATATCTAAATGTTCTTAAACAACGCTCATTTGCAAGTCCTTCTGTGTGAAATTCTATAACAAATTTCAGTAAATAATGAAAAATTCTATCCTTATATTAGGTTGGGGAGAAATATATCCATTTTTTGTTTCCCATTTTCAAAGTTAATTTATTACGGCTTGGGTTGTCCAATTTGTGTCAAATATGTTCCGGTTTGCTCAATAATGGTTTACTTTTTCCCCAACATTCTATATTCTACAATACTCGTACATAAAGTGTGGCTAAATATCAGGCAAACATCGATGTTACTTCCCGATATGAAGTTTACAATTGATATCATTGTTTTAAGCCAATTAAAAATTGTATTCCTTAAATAATGTAGTATCCTGAACGGGATAACCCGCTACAGCTCCTAACTTTTTGTTCAAGGGCAACCCAAATAGTTCATATTGCAATGCGCTCAATTTTGGGTCAGTCTAATAAACAGTCCATTCTTGCAGCTAGTCCCAAAGTTTCAGGCATACCATGTCCTGGCCAGTGTGTGTTCGTGTGTGTGTGTGTCCTGGCCTGGCACAGCTGCCCGTGTTGTTTGTATGATTTTCTGCTTAAAAGCCAACAGCAGCCAGCCCAAAACTGCGTGGCTTGCAGGTTTGGGGATTGGGGAATTGTGGAGATACTCGTACGAGTATGTGTGTACCTCCATTTGGTGCCTTGTTATGTTTGTTGTTGCCTTGTTGACTGGAAAATATGACCGCCAGCTGTTTGTTGTGCTATGTTGCTCCCTCACACACACACACACACACCTACAGTCAAATTTATGCACTACTGAGCCTGGCCACGTTTTTTCCCATCCACCCACAAAATATCCATCCCAAACCAAACACATGTCAACCTGGATAAGTCTATTAACTTTTTTGCAACTCCAACGAGCAGCTTGCAACAGATTTTCACCCAAAACGCTGAACAAACATAGTATCAGTCGGTATCTGAACGGTTGAAGGGGCCAACTGACAGGCCCCGCACTCTACAGCCAACCGAAATCCGCACAATTGAACGCATCTTTTAAGCAATTGCGCTGTGGCGCCATCTAGGCACAGGCGTTGGCAGCAGCGTGAGCCTTAAGGCGCCATCTGTTGCGTGGCGTACGCAACGCGCTTCTTTCAACCGCACTCAGCTAAGAATACGAGTGTGAAGGGGGCTGAACTGCAGCAAGGGCTGCTCTGAGTTCTTGTCTGCCTCGACGGCTTGTGTCGCCGCTTCTAGGGGTGGTTTTCGCTTTCCGTTTCCTTAGCCAAAGACAGGGTTGTTATCGGAAGTTGCAGTTCAACTCGTAACTGAAGCTTTCTTTACTTTCCTTTATTATGGCGATCTTTTCGTTGGTCCTGGCTTGTTTGAAGCCTTTTTGTTTCCCAAAGATCGTAGAAATTTCACGCTTGAAGCTATTCAATTCTTAGTCCCTAGCTTATGGCATTTATTTGGAGCTCAAGATATTCCTCAAAGAGACCAAAACTTCAGATACAGCATTAATACTGTGGCAGTCCTCATTATTGCCGCCAATCAATAGTTTCGACTGTGAAATTGTATATTAGCGATGCTATAAATATAATAAATTATGCAGTACACTTCAATTTTGTCCCTTTAAGCACATAGGCATGTGTTCCTTAAAGGAAATTCATTTATTTTGTGGCAATAGAACATACTTATAAGCATGCATTTCCATTGGATTCAGGGTAAAAAAATCCCGATTAGGACTCAAAAAAGTGATCGAATATATCGACAAGTTCATTGGTAGTTTAACCAACTTATCACTGTATCGAATGTTTTAGCTCGAGGAGAATTGGTTTTATAAATGAGTCTAACATCAATATACTCACATATTGTGGAGTAATAGAAATTTGTATGAAAAAGAAAGAATTCTTTTCACTCTTACGAGTTGTCCGTGAAACTAAATAAATTACTTTAAGTGCACTTCTTGAATCGCGTTTAATTCAATTAGCGATGGAATCTTACCACTACTAAAGATATCGATGGTCAAAGAGACATCGATAATATCGATATTTACATCGATAAGTCTATGCAAGCCCGAACACCTCTTGTGCTGTTAACTGATCTCTTTGCTGATCTGGCCGGCGACGCAGCAGCCGCTAGCTCGCTGTTCGGGCGACGACGTTCGGCTGGGGGTGGGCAAACGCAGCGCTGCCCTTGCCCACAGACGCGCTGCCTGGCGGTCATGTGTCAGCATTGGCCAAGTGCCGGGCGAAGACAACGCAGAGACGCCACAGCACTAAATGCTCACACACACATTCGACTGACACACAGCCAGACACAAGCGAGAGCGAGGGTTGTTTTCAAACGCACAGAGATAGAGCAAGAGAGCGAGTGAGAGAAAACACGATGCGAAGCGTTGCCGTCGCTGCCGCTGCTACTGCCGCTGCCGGCGTTGCCGTTGCCGTCGCCGTCGCCGTCGCTGCCGTGGTGAGTTTCTGTTACACGAAGCAGCCACGCTGCCACTGCCAACGCTGACATTCGACGCTGGCAGCGCAGCGTTTTAGATATTGTCACCACCAAAAACGGCGAGCGCGTTGTGCCTAATGTTTTTGTTGTTGTTTTCTTTGACTGAATGTTGTGTGCGTGTGTGTGTGTATGTGTGTGTGTGGACGCGTTTCGTGACAAAATGGTGAATTTGCTCTTCTTGTGCCGGCGTCTGTCGTTTTACATGGCGTTTTCTAATAAAATGGCTGCGCGTGCTGTCCACACCGCCTCGCCTCCCTCCAGCCCCTCCTTTCCACACGGCGCCTGTCACGCCCACCGCCTTTAGTGACTGGGCTCAGCTACTGCGGCTACTGATGTGATGTGATGTATGTACATATGTATGTATGTACATATGTATGTATGTATGTAGGCTTTGACTTGAGATTCATATTCGACATCTTCTTCTTATTTTGCTGTTGCTTCTTCTTATTCTTGTTTAATTTGGCTCGTCTCGTGTCAACCGTCGTCAGCCTCAGCGGCAGCCATTGTTGTTGTTGTTGTTGTTGTTGTTGTTGCTTTTGTTGTTGTTTTGGCTTTGGCGTTGGCGTTGTCGCCTGAGGGTGAAAAAAAGGCATTCGAGCATACACACACACACCTACACACACCTACACACACTTACACACAGGGATCTACTATGTACAATAGTATGTGTGTACATAATATACCCGTAAATACATTTAACGCATTGCACACTTGCAAATTATTCAAGATTCATCATTATACCCTATACCCATCCATAAAGGGTATATGCAATTTGTGCAAACATATGTAACAGCCAGTACATGGTATGTGACCTTATAAACCATATAGTATGTAGACTATTCATACATATGTACATACATACATACATACATACATACATACATACATACATACATACATACATACATACATACATACATACATACATATGTACATACATGCATACATACTTACTATACGCATATGTACCTAAACAGCATCAAAAGTTGAGTCTGCCCGTATATTCACATCGATTTTCAGGACCTTCAGATACTCTGTACCAACTGTATCCGACTTCTGGAAATACCAACCAATATTCCTTCTGCATTGGCTGAAAGCTAAGATATATCTTTAGTCTTTGCTGAAAGTCAATCGTTTTTAAAACGAATTCATAAGCGCAGCTTTTTTTCCTTTCAGCCCCATCAATGAAACCAATTTTCAAGCATAATATAGGATATATCACTTTCATTTTCGCCACAGATATAATTTAGCATGTTGTTTGTATGTGTACCAAGTTTCATAAGAATCAGGCAACAAGCCACGAAAGAATTTCAAAACTAAGAAACTATCAGGCCTGTTTCCGAAAGTGGAATTACGAATCGCTTTAGCTGTTTCGTTTTGAGTCGTCGGAATTGCAGCAAAAATGAAATAATATAAATATAAACAAAGCAAGGAAGCTGTGCTAAAGCATTCCAGAGCAGCTTACAGGGTATACGCTAGTCGAGCAGGCTTTTCTTGTTTACACTGCCACACACAGACACACACACACGCACACACGCATGTGCCTATTTCCTGACACTAATTGAAATACTTTTATCAGTTTTCCGTTAGCTGTGCATCATCATCATCATCATCATCAGTAGCGTCATAATGAACATCTTTTGGTCAGAATTTGAGGGCCTCTGGGCATTGCATGATATGATCTAAGGGCTGGCATTTGCTTTCATTTCATTTTCTGGCTTTTTGTTGTTATTTGCGCCTGATTGCGCAATTTGTTTGCCCACTCAGCTGTAAGCGGGCCAGGACGAATACAAAATAAGTTTTTATATGTATATCGTATATATACACACACACACACACACACACATTGGCACATTCAGGTAACAGAGATTGTTGGGTAACCGGATCAAGAAAGTGAGAGCGTTTTCGAATTTTAGAATACAAGTATTACCCATTCACCCACACAGTGGGTCAGTACTCAGTTGTCAGTTGTCAGTTGTCAGTTGACATTTGACAGTGACTGTAATTGCGTTTGCGTTTCAACAGCAATTACTTTTGCGGCCCATTAAAATTGCATGGGCCAATGGCAAATATCAAAATATCAAAATATCCATATATACAATACACATATCCTGCTGTACTTGTGTCCTGCTGATGCTACTGCTGCTGGCCCCAAATGTGTTAAATATTTCAATTTCAAATCCAATTCAATGGAATTCTAATAACCAAATCCAACAGCATTCAATTTTCATGGCCAGCTGCTGGCCAAAACTAAAAACCCAAAGCCAGCCCCAATCCAGCACGCACCATCCCTACCAATCCCCCATCCCTGTTCCGTATCCTAGCCACACAGCCTCGACATGTTGTGCAAACATTTCATAACTTGTATATTTTACAGTTGTCATATTTGAGTTCTCTCGCTCGATTGATTGAACGCTTTTAATGTGTCCAATTTGAGCGTGCCACAATTTTATTTGCCAAGCTCGGAAATCGAGAAACCCCTCAGATCAAAATTGTTGCTTCCAAAATACAGGAATTTCAATTTGAATTTGCAGCTTGGAATAAGGCAATAAGGCAGACAAAGGCACAACAAATCATATTTCTGTTCCTTTGCCTTCTTGCAGCGCCTTTATATTTTTAGCCAATATATCTCTAGCTCCTTCACCCTCCCCCCTTTGATGAGATGAGCTGCCCAGGGTTCCAATTATATTTCAGAGCTATTTCGGTTTCAGCAGCTCCCAATCGTCAGGCTGAAACTTCAAGTAAACCAACTCCCAGTGAAAGTTTGTATACTTTGCGCTGTTAACTGTTCCAGCCAACCTTACAGCTGTAGGCTGGTTTTTGTGGGTTTTCTCTCCTCAAGCCCTGCTAAAAAATCTTCAGCTTCTTCAAATCTTTATCCTCAGCGTCTCTAAATCGAAGGCAAGAATTCCATCTTTGACTGTCAGCCTGCCAGCTGTTAGCTCCACCTTAAAAGCAATATACCCAATGAAGTCTTTAGGATTAAATAATTTGTATAAGCTTATAAGCGTTAAAACTAAATAAGCAAATTCTTATAATTATAGTGACTAGTGCCTTAACTAAGAAAAAAATTATAAATAAATAAATAATTAATAAATATCTGAGCTTTTAGGCCTATTTTTGAGTCGTACTTCCTTTGAATCTGAAATTATTGCAATGTACAACTTGCTTAAGCTGCCAAGCTAGCAGAAAACTTGTTTAATAATAATATATTCTCGGGATCACCCTTGAAAAACGTTTGACTTTCGGCCCTCAATTGAAAGCGTCGGCTGGTAGATGTGGTCAAAGAATGCAACAACTACGTTGGCTGATCAACAGAAGAAGCACTATGTCCCTCAGAGCCAAAAGAGCAGTTTATTTGCATTGTGTAGCCCCGATCTGGCTATACGGAGTGCAGATTTGGGGAATAGCTGCAAAGTCTAACTATAAATGCATAAAGGTACTACAAAATCGGACTGCCCATACTATGTACGTGGTACCACCCTTCATTGTGACCTGAATCTGCATACAGTGGAGGAGCAGATTGGAAGGCACACTGGCAGACATAGTGATCGACTAAGAAGACACCACAGTATGCTCGCAAGACGCTTACTCCCTGCCAGGCCTTTAAGGCGATTGAAAAGAAAGCGTTTTGCCAAAACAATTGGCCAACTTTAAAGTCCCCCTCGCAACAGGAGAATAGTTGCAAGTCCTCATGCGCCTAGCTTGAGGTTAGGTCCTTTTATTATTTACTATACTTGTGTTGTTATGTTACTACTTTTGTATTGTATGGATTCAACGCTTAATCAAAAATAAAAAAATAACAAGTAAGAATGCTATAGTCGAGTATACCCGACTACGAAACTCCCTGTACCCAGGTCAAAAATTTCCGATCGCATCTTCGTTAACTTACACATACATACACAGATACGCACACGCACGAGCCACAGCGCAAGCCAGGCATTTTAAGTTGTGACTGTGCTTCTTCTTCCCTTGCTGCAGCACTGAATCTTCTTTCGTGAATAACTTAGGTGTTTATTATCCGATCGACTTGAAATTTGGACAGTAGATTAAGAGGGACTAAAGTATTGGACATGCCAAATCTTAAAGCTATATCTTGAAAATTGTAACTGTAAAACGGTTTTTATCGAATAGCGGGGGAACGGGGGAGATATCTCAAATCTAAAATAAACTTGACCTGCTCCCGCTATACACGAACCTACATTCCAAATTTGGTGTCTCTAGCTCTTATAGTTGCTGAGATCCTTGCGTTCATACATACGGACAGACAGACGGACAGACGGACGGACGGACAGACGGACAGACGGACAGACGGACAGACAGACGGACATGGCCAAATCGAAATCTCTTTTGATACTGATCAAGAATATATATACTTTATAGGGTCGGAGATGTCTCCTTCTGCCTGTTACATACTTTTGCACAAATCCAATACCCCCTTTTTACCCATTTTATGGGTACAGGGAGTAAAAATATGTAAAAACAAATTCAATGACAAAAAAATAAACAAGTAGGAATGCTATAGTCGAGTATACCCGACTACATAACTCCCTGTACCCAGGTCAAATATTTCCGATCGCATCTTCGTACACTAACACATACACACACACATACACAAAGATGAACACACACGAGCGACAGCGCAAGCGAAACATTTTAAGTGGTGGCTGTGCTGCTTCTTCCCCACCGCGCTGCAGTACTGAATCTTCTTTCGTGAAAAACTTCCGTGTTTATTATCCGATCAACTTAAAATTTGGACAGTAGATTGGGAGTGACTAGAGTATTGTACATGCCAAATCTCAAATCTATATCTTAAAAATTGTTACTGTAAAACGGTTTTTATCGAATAGCGGGGGAACGGGGGAGATATCTCAAATCTAAAATAAACTTGACATGCTCCCGCTATACACAAACCTACATTCCAGATTTGGTGTCTCTAGCTCTTATAGTTGCTGAGATCCTTGCGTTCATACATACGGACGGACAGACGGACAGACAGACGGACATGGCCAAATCGAAATCTCTTTTGATACTGATCAAGAATATATATACTTTATAGGGTCGGAGATGTCTCCTTCTGCCTGTTACATACACTTGCACAGATTTAGTACCCCCTTTTTACACATTTTATGGGTACAGGGAGTAAAAAGATTTTGATGATACAGCCCATTTTTCTTTATATCTGGGACTGTAATCATTATAAATATTAATTTCAATTTTGCAAAATAATGATTGTCTTCAACTTCTGTTCAAATTGTTTTAACACATAATGTTTATTTTTGAGTATTATTTTACATCTAATTTTGAGTATTTTTTACATTTTGAGTATTATTTTACATCTCAACCAATAATCATTATTTTTGGGCACGAAAATAAAACTCATGATTATTCCTTGAGTTTTATATTTTGTTCAAAAATAAAAGTCAAATTGTAATTTTGACTTTTCTATGGGCAATTTGGGAAAAATGTAAAAATTGGCGTTATCCGATCCATCTCACGGCAGAGTCATTGCAGAAGATACTTTTTATATACATACATATAACTTGTATTTGAGAAGTTTCTACTCAGGTAAGATAATACCTTATTTGTTGTCTTGGGCGATTTTCATTTGCCGAACAACTCAGAATCATTTTGTGGTAGCACTAATTGCTTGTACACTCAGCTCAACCGTTAATAAAATAATTGAAGTCATTTTAAAAATGTCTCAATGAATTTAAAGAAATGTGGAGGGGTGATGTTTCAATGATTACATTTGCAGGACGTAGAAACATGTTCATTAGCTCAAACTGTGCTGCGGATGCGTGGAATTCGAATTCGGAAACTTGCCGTTTGAGTTTAACAACTTGGTGTCATTCCAGAGGGCAGCTAATCAAAATGCCCATCTAAATTCCAAACAGGGCCCCACTCTGATATGCAGAGCCCCTCGGCCAGAACGCACAAAAGTATGCAATATGTTTTAAAATGTAAGAGAAAAGCTCGCATTTTGTAAGCGAGCGGGGAGTCTAGGCAACTGCGGGGAAAGGCGGGTAGGCGGGCAGGCGGAGGCCTGGGTACTGCTGTGGCGCCAAAAATGCAAATTCCAAATAAATCAAATCAAACGCGCCGCAAGAGGTAACGAAGCGGCAGCAACACCAACGCGAACCGCCAACGGATGGGTTGGTGGGGGCGCCGGGATGGGATGGTGGGGGCTGAGGGCCTGCTGGGGGGGGCGCAGGAAAGAAGCGTACATGCTATGCTATTTGAACACTTTTTAAATATTTTATGTTGGTTATTTCAGTGATTGTTTATCGGCAAATTGCCTGGAAGCACTTTAAAACGCTTCATAGAGCGCCAACAACAAGCCGAGAACTTACAATCCAATTGTCCGACTTCCATATACCCGTACCCAAGAAAATAGATCTATATACAGAAAAGATCTAATGAGCTTTATATAATATCTATTATTCAGCTATCTATTATACCAATCCCAGTTTCTTACATTTACTCCCCCGACTGCAACCCATTTTCAATTCTGCTTTGAGTGCTATTCTTAAACGTTTCAGCAACAGCGCTTAGCGACTACCTAACAGCTTTGTTAATAGCAAAAGATAGCATTCCAATAGCAAATATAAGATTGTTTTTATTAGAGATATAGATAAAGCTGATAAAGATAAAATCGGGCAACAATTTCCTTAATTTACCTATATTTCAAATGGAAGCTGGCCAAACTAGCTGAAGGTCCTGGCAGCCATAGCTATTACCATGGTAACTCATAGTTTTAACTTTGGATTAGCATTACATAAATAAATAAATAAAATGGAAGCTTGAATCTCTCGAAAATATGCTAAGAACTTGAAGTAAATTATTGTCATTATTATAGGGTATGGAATATACAAACTAAAATTGAAATTTTCATAATCTAGCCTGGGATTCAATTTCCTTACTGAGCTAGAATATAAAAGAGAGTGCTATAAAATGATAATATGCATATGAAGTTAAAAATAAACTATTTCTTCCTGTCCTAGGAGTTACGCTGCTTGGCTAAAATGAGATGCAAATTGAGATACAGTCTAATATTTGTAATGCTTTAGCATTTCTTTACTGTTAACATATTGAAACTTGATTGCGGATCACTTTCTGAACAATAGAACTTAACTATTCTATGCATATCCTATACAATTTGAAGGGCTCGGGTATCTGGCGTATCAAGCGGCAACAGCAGCGCCCCCAGCGTGAAAAATACGCAACAAATGAAAAAATGTAACAAAAAAACAAAACAAAAAAAATAAAAAATCATGGCAAATTATTTAACAACAACAATATAACACAACAATAAACGTATTGTGTTCAGTTGATGTTGCTGTTGCTGTTTTTGTCCATGTGCATAACAATATTTCTATAGACCCAGCCCGATGCCGTCCCTCATCTGGCCTGGCTTAGCGCTTGTTTGCCGCCGGGGGGGAGGGCGGCTTAAAAAATAGGGGGGGATTGGCCAGGCTTTCGGCTAGCCGCATTGGTCGGCCTGGTCGTGGGGCAGTTTGGACGGGTTCATTCAGTCCCGTTGATTTGGGCTTTTGCACAATTTCACGACTCTCGAGTTTATTGTGCATAGTCAAATATTTTTCACCATAAGTTTTCGCACGTCCATCAAAAATTGATTGGGCAATGGACCATGAGCCAGCCACCTACACTTGCCACACACTCACTCACACACACACACACACTCACACACTCACATTGTGTGTGCTACAATTTTCAATAATGTTTATTTTAACATTGCAAAATATTTTCAATATTTTGAAGAGCGCTGGCTGCACTCCAATCAATTCTGGGTTAACCAAAGCTTAATATTTTTATTACTCGTATTTTAAAAATAAATATATTTACAAATGTTTGCGTCTAGTATTTAAGTTGACGAGCAAACAATGCCACTATCCATATTATCGATGGTTCTTGTGTGTACACTATCGTTGCTATCGAAATGGATAACTTTGTGTTTGTTAATGTCAGTTCTTTGAACTTATGGTGGAACTTACCTATAAGAAGGAATGGTAAGTTCCATCATAAATCCAAAACACAAAGTTATCCATTTCGATAGCAGCGATAATATCGATAGCATCAGAACTATTTACCATCGTTACCATCGTTAACTTTATGGTGGAACTTATCTATAAGAAGGAATGGTAAGTTCCAGCATTAGAACTATTTACCAACGTTACCATCGTTAACTTTTCTATTTGTAATATGTATAAATATTTAATTATATGGCCATTACTATAAGGCGATCTATGCACACTATAATTATAAAGTTTTTGATTCGAGTATATCAATCAATCAATAAATGTTAGGATTTTATGTCTAAGAAGCGAATTTAAAGTGTCTTAGCTGGTTTCAAGAAGTTCTGAGAAAATGAATAATATATTTAGATAAACTACCTTAAAAATATTGTTGTAAAATACAAAGAAGCGAAAAGAATTTCTTTCTACAATTCCTTTCAGAGTGGACATCGAACTTTTGAAGCATTCGTGTCCTTCGCTCTTGACTCTGTGAGAACCTAACGATCCCGAACAAGAGATGTCTTAAGGTTCCACTAACAGAACACGCCTAGAAAAAGAAGGACGTCTCAGTTCAGCTCGGTATAGATCTATTGAGACACTTTAGTTACGATGGTCGGAAAAAACATGTTTAAAGTTAGACTTGTAAGAACCTTCTAGTATAATCAAGAGCTTAATATAATCCAAGACTTAACCCTCGCGACGACGGCTCGTTTGGCCGAAGGATGAGGTAAAAATCAAAACGGTCATGGTGAGAATGGGTTAAAGGACTAATGCAGTTTGGCTTATAGTTTATGGAAGTGAAATTTTTTTTAAAATTTGGTTAATTCGTTTGCGAGGTAGACGGCATGAAACTTGAAAAATATTTCCATTTTAATTTCAATATGGCTTATGGTATACGGCAAAGTTGTACACATTTGCGATGTAATTATATCCAAACTAATTTGATTCCTAATGTCTTTATTTTAATTAAAAGATGGAGCGATTCTAAAGAGACTGATATAAGAATGTTGTAACTTTTTAATTTTATAGTATTTTTAATAAATGAATTACATAACCAATATTTTGTACAAGGTTTTTAGACTTTATATAGACCTTCAACATAGATTCCCAGACATGCAAAAATCATATCTTTTGAACCAAATAAGATATTGCCAAAATCAAAAGCATTTTATTGTGAGTTTCCGTAGCTTTAAGATAAGTGAAAGATCTTTAAAGTCCGAAGAGTATTTATATTAGATAAATATTGTGCTTCCAATGCATTTCGATGCTGTAAATAAATATTAAAATCTAATTCAACTTTGACAACCACTTTAGAAGACTTCTCACTTCCTATTTGCAAGTTCTTACACTCATTTCAAAGCAACGTAAATTAACTGCTAAATGCTTTCAAAATACGAATATTGAAAAGTATAATGACAAAACGAGCCACTGTGTATCGTATCCCTGAAGCCATTTCAAATGGGAATTTGTGAGCTTTTACCTGCATACAATAAACTATAAAGTGTACGGTTTGGGATAAGTTTCACCAGAAGCTGCCAGTTTGTCATCAAATCCCACAATTTGCACTATTTTAATCGCATGTGTGTCACGAGCGTCTCTCAATTAGCAGCTTGTTATAAATACCTTCCATAATCCGTTACCACACCCCCCTTCCACACACACACAGTTTTTATTGTGCAACTTTACATTCATTGCATTTATACCAGTTATTAGCTGAAATGCTAAAAAAGAAAAAAAAGAAAAAAGTTGCGAAAAGCAAAAAAACAACTGGCCAAATCACATGGGCGTGGGTAACAATTAACCCAGCAGGAATTTTAAATACAACATTGAAAGTGTCCTAGAAACTTTCCTCAGAGAGAGAGCAAGTTATAGTAGATGGAAGAAGTAAGATTTAAGTGGATTTGCTGGATGCAGAGGTTCTGAACTCTAGGAATTTTTAACATACTAAAAACTGTATTAAAATTTGAAATCAGAGCGCATATTTACTATCATTATCATAAGTTATCGTAAAATTTAGTGTAAGGCGTATGTCCTTATATCATTTAGGTATTTAAAAGATTCAACAATTTTGAAAATTGCCTTAAAATTGCACTCAATAACCAGAAATACTAGAACAATTTGAAAGTTTTCAAATAAATATGTTTTGTAATTGAGATATTTAGCAGGCTCGACGTCATCTATGGGAATAAAGTAAAATTTGTTGGCATAAAGGCTAAATATAAAGCTAGAGTCATGAAATTTGGTATAAATATAGTTAAACTAAAGTAGAAATTTGGAAATGTAGTTTCGTCCTTCAAATTTAGAAAATCAAAACAATTTTTAAACTATATAAGTTAAATATAATATTCAAATTTTGAAACACTGAACAACAATATTGTAGTTTTTTCCTATGGTGCATTCGTAGAAACACTGATATGAAAAGTATTGTAAAGTAAGTTTTCTTCTCTTCCTGTCTCTTTCTATATCTCTCACCTTCTCACTTCCTTCGACGTCATCATAGGTAGAAACACTGTTATAAAAGTATTGTAAAGTAAGTTTTCGTTATACAATATTTTATATTTGCATAAACAACTCGCTCTTCTTTTCTTCCTGTCTCTTTCTATGTACCTCTCACCTTCTCACTTCCTTCAGTTTTCGAACTTTCTTGAAAAAAATAAACTGAGCTTTATATTAGTACATTTTTGACTCAAACACAACATTCGCAAGAATCAATATACACTTTTTTGATTTGGGATGCTCTTTGTTAGCATTGACCCCCCCCCCCCCCCCTCGATAACCCCCGTCGAGTCGCCGCCACTGCGCGAAGCTGTACAGAAAAGCCAAGTGGAGCAGCGAGCACTAATTTCATTGCTGAGTGCTTTTAGTGGGGCCATCGAGGGGCATTGGCATAACCCGACGCCCCTGGTTAGTGCCTTCAATCTCTCTGTGCAAATGTCCTTGTGAAGTGGGCGTGCGGCTTCCGATCCTGCTGCAAACTTTAGTAGCGAAAAAAGATGTCAACAGCACCAATTAGTTTGAAAAATTGGCATAAATGAAGCCCGAACCGAAGCGCAGCTTGGTCGTCAAGGAGGGACTTGGGTTGGAGGGGCTGCCGATGAGTTAGAAGGAGGTAGAGGCGGAGGTGGAGACGGAGGCGGAGGCGTGGCTGCTGCATTTGAGTGGCAGCCATGTTATTAATAAATGTAGCGGGCGGCTCGTCGGGTTGTTTTGCCACCGGCGGTGCCACCACTGCCACTCCCCCCGCTGTCAAGTGGCACTCGAATTCAAATTATGAGCACCGCCCCAGTCAAACTAATGAGGAGCCCACAGCCTCGGGCAGAAGGCTCCATCCAGGTGGATGCTTGTGAATGTTGCCTAAGTGGGGAGCCATCAATGTATGAGTGTGCAAAAATCAAACGGCAACCGACGGCGACAATTCCTGAATGGACGCCAACCGCAATTGGACTGGGGGGCCAGCCACTCCAGATGTCAAATTCGTTGGCCCGCCAAGCCGGAGTCAAGTGGCTGGCCACAAGCCACCGTGCACCACTGTGGTTGCGCCTCATTTTCAGTGGCTGTTTTGACCATTAATTAAAATGCACCAAATTCTCAATTGGGAGATCGAGCTGACGACGCAGCTCGATGGAGCTGAAGCCCCCCTTACCGCCCCGTGCCTGTTGCTTATGCAAAGCATTTTTAATTACCATGCCTCGAGTCGAGAGCTGCCCCACTTCACTGAGAAGGCAATAAGAATGAATGCGGCAAGCCAAACAAATGCCAAAATGGCGGACATCTTGTCAACGTCGGGGCGCAGGGACAGTGGCATTGGCATTGGCAGGGGCAGGGGCAGGGGTGGTGTCATGCTCGTGGGGGTCGCCCTTAGAGCCGCCCTAATTAATTCACCCCTGCAGTGCGCTGAATGGCACAAAGGACGACGTTTAGCGCTCAAGCAGTTCGATGAGTGCTGCGACAATTTCAACGCCTCACACCGACGAAAGCACACCCCAAATACACACACACACACACACACACACAATGGAGTCAAAAGAGGGCGCCGAAATTAATTTTGCATCGCTTTTAATCAAATGCTGGCACATGCACAGGCTTGGGCCAGGATGTGAGGTAGACTTATGTGTCATGGATATGGCGCGATTACGAGCATTTCATCAAATAAAGC
This sequence comes from Hirtodrosophila confusa, assembly GCA_035043065.1. NCBI lineage: Eukaryota > Metazoa > Arthropoda > Insecta > Diptera > Drosophilidae > Hirtodrosophila > Hirtodrosophila confusa. The sequence goes on from JAWNNI010000085.1 coordinate 753,290, forward strand.
AACTTGGGCCAATTCCCAGGAGCTAGATCTAAAATGGTGTGCCGACGGGCAACCAACCACCATGTGCAACCACCCAATATATATCACCCAACCACCCTCGCAGCCTCGCAACCTCGCAGCCTCGCGCCCAGCCCTAATCTGTCCACTGGCGAAGCGACTCTCGACTCGCATTATAAACATTATAAACATGTCCTCGTCCATTGACGGCATTCGAACAGACAAGGAGTTGAGCCAAGTGGAAAAATAATGAAAACATTCGAGGATAATGATGACGACGAGGATGTGAACGATGTTGAGCTTGAGTTTGAGCTTGAGGATGGCAATGGCGATGGCGATGGCGCTGGCGATGCCTCTTGAAATCGATATGCGATGTGCAGGGCGTCCTTTTATCAATAAAGCGCACAATAAAAAGCGCTAAGCTGGGCACGGCAGCAGGACGAAGGGCAAGGGTACTGGTATAGTCAATATTAGGCAGATTCAACTTGTGGCCATCCCCCTGTTGAGTACCAACAGCATCAGCAACCCTGAAGTAGGCAGACAGACCGCATCAGCATCCAGCATCCTGTGTACAGCTTTACAGGCGACAACAACAACAGCGGATGTCCTGAATGGGCCTCAAGGAAGTAAACACTTTTCGCCTGCACCCCGAGCGCAATGTGTGGCAAAGCTTCGATAGCATTTGTTGAGCATTGGGTGCCATTCACGAGGGTTTACTGTACACAAAAGAAAACTTACACACACACACACACTTCGATATAACTACCTAGATTTGTGCCCTATGGAGCTATAGACCGTGACAACAATCACGAGTCTTTTCACATACGCAATCAACAATAACAATGCACAATAAACATACTTGAGTAACGAGTATTCCCAGGGACTAGAGCTCTGTAAAACCTTCGATGTCGCTATCGATGGTATCGATGTTTTTCATGTCACTATCGATTCACTTATCACTATACAAAGCCACTCCTAGGAACTTTTGATAATGTGAGATTTGTAATCAAGTCCCGGAAAGTCAAAGATAGTGAAATCCACGGCACAATAAGAAATTTCAGCTTATAAGGTACATAAGACCTCATAAGACCTCATTGAGTAGGGTAAATACGAAGATGGATTAAAGTAAAAGTTATTTCCTAGACTTTCATTTATATATCCGGAAGATTTTCCAATGATCGCATAATAAACACGGAAAACTATTTAAGGGAACGGCTTTATAACGTATTGTTTTTATACTCCCTGTACCCATAAAATGTGTAAAAAGGGGGTACTAAATCTGTGCAAATGTATGTAACAGGCAGAAGGAGACATCTCCGACCCTATAAAGTGTATATATTCTTGATCAGTATCAAAAGAGATTTTGATTTGGCCATGTCCGTCTGTCTGTCCGTCTGACCGTCCGTATGTATGAACGCAAGGATCTCAGCAACTATAAGAGCTAGAGACACCAAATCTGGAATGTAGGTTTGTGTATAGCGGGAGCAGGTCAAGTTTATTTTAGATTTGAGATATCTCCCCCCGTTCCCCCGCTATTCGATAAAAACCGTTTTACAGTAACAATTTTCAAGATATAGATTTGAGACTTGGCATGTACAATACTTCACTCCTAATCTACTGTCCAAATTTCAAGTTGATCGGATAATAAACACGGAAGTTATTCACGAAAGAAGATTCAGTAATGCAGCGAGAGGGGAAGAAGAAGCACAGCCACCATTTAAAATGCCTCGCTTTTGCCGCCTGTGTGTGTGCTTCTTTGTGTATGTGTGTGTGTATGTGTAAGTGGACGTAGATGTGATTGAATGTTTTAGACCTGGGTACAGGGAGTTATGTAGTCGGGTATACTCGACTATAGCATTCTTACTTGTTATTTATATAGTGCTAACTGAAAGTTAAAACTAAGAGTTAAAATGTTAATAGCTAGGGCCTGCCAGGACCTACAGGTAGTGAGGTTTGGCTTGACTTTTTTACATTTAATAATCATTAATTACATTATTTACAGGGTATGTTATAGTGTGTAGCATGGCATTATGAGTTTACCAATATATGTATGTGTGCTTGCATTGTATGTTAATTTTTTGCTATTTTAAATGATTTGTGTATTCATTATTTACTATTTACATCATTTAATTACATAGTTTGGTTTATTTACTATTAAGTAATTATTTAACAATATTGCATTTTGAGATTGCAAACTGATTTAAATATGTTTGACATGTTTAGGAACTCTAAACTGTCTATTATATTTCAAAAAGATATCTAATTAAGATATCAAAATTAACGATAACTGAGGCATTTCGCCATAAAAAACCTAGATATTTTGTGAAAATATGGCAAAAAGTATTAAGGGACTGTTCAAATAAAATTGTTTACAAATTAAAAATAGTTCTACTTTCATATTCTTGAGCAAGACGTGTCCATTTTCCTAACTATTTATACTTTATACTCTGTTCCCGAAAAGAAAAAGAGTATATTGGGTTTGCGAAATGTTCGTCTGTCCGTATGACACCCTTGAAGCTAGAGCAACCAAACTTGGTACAAACTTGGTTGGTGTATGAAGTGAAGTTTATGAAGTGTCGAGATTATTAGCTATTTTTCAGTTTCTGTTACTTTTGTAATTAGCAATTATATGAACTGTAAGAAATAAATAAATGAAACCTATAAAGACCATAGGTAAAACCATTATCTACTGTTATCTTATTGGTTTTGTCGAAACTATCGATATTAATATGGAAACTATCGAGTAGAGATCATAAAGTAGTTGGTTCATCAAATCTCTTGCATTATATTTATGAAACAAATGAGTTTTATTTCTGTGAACAGATTTCGAGTGAATTAAAAACTGTTTTTCCTCTTATTATGTTATGCTCGAAAATTCTATATATTCAAGTGACCCGAAGGCAAAACTTTTCAAATCGAAGTTTCAACTAATTTTTAATTCATACCAGCTAAAAATTTGCATAACTTTTGGTTTAATTTTTGAACTGTTCTCTGATATGTTCATGTTCGACTCTTGACTATACCCCCGTAGCTTGGCATCCATCACTTGCTGATATCCTGCTGTGAACCATGTCCTGGGCCTGCAGATGCCATAACGTACTTTTATGGCGTTTGCTATGACAATGGACAACGGGGCTGTGGGGCTGTGGGGAGAAGGCACCTGCCCGGCCGCGCCCTCAGGCGTTTTTGCCTTAGACATACATACGAGTATATGTACATATATACAACATACAGCTTATATGTATATCCCGGGCAGTCGCTGTCTGCGCCTGAAGCCAGGATGTGGGTCTGCGCTCCTGCACTCCATGTTGTCCTGGGCGCGTTTCTTTGGTCTTGTTGCCTCGCAATAACAGGGGCAAAGGCACGTAAAATGTTTTGTCGTTTGTAATCTATTTACACAAAAAGATCCACCAGACTCGTGCATGTTATTCAAGAGCGCCCAAACAAGGTGCACACACTCACACACACACACACACACAGGGAAAATCAAGCGGATGGGATGAAAATGCGGATGCGAATGCGAATGCGAATGGTGGCGACATTTCAGCTGAAATTCGTAAACTTGAAATGCCAGGAGTCTGCAACGGGCGACAGCGACACATTTGGCGTGTACACATCAAATTTGTGATCCTCTGTCCAGGACCTCTTGAGCCCCCCTTGCGGCCCCTCTCTACCCACTCGTACCTACCACTCGAGGGCGTTGTCTGCGTGTGTATGTGCAAATAAAAAATATAAAAAAAAGGAAATGAATATATGATAGCGAAAATCCTTCAAACGCCAACGACACATGTGCTTCTCCATCCCTCGCACACCCACCCGCCAACAGCACCACCACGCCAGGACTTCATCCAATTGCCCCCTGCTGGGTCTACGAGCTTCGTATCTCTGCAGTCCTCTTCCATCTGTTGGTGCAGACCAAGTAAAATGAAAAAACAAAAAGCAAAAAGCAAAAAACAACAACTTTGTTGAGCCTTCATTTTTTTTCGTTTTTGGAAAGGCTCCTTGTTGTCTTTATTGTTGTTGTTGTTGTTGTTGTTATGGTTGTTGTTGTTATTGTATTCATTACATTTTTTATGCTCTTGGCATGAAGCGTTGGCTAATCACACCAGAACAGGCCAAGCCCAGAGCGACAATGTGTGGCACAGTGGTGCAAAGTGCTTCAAAAATTACTCAATATAACATTAATTTACTGCTCTGTTTTCAAATAATGAGAGAGCCCAATTAATTATATGGATAAAGATAGAATTGTTTTTAACTACTGAGCTTATTATTTAAGATAAGCAATGATTTATCTTTTGTGGGGCTATTTATCTATATTTTCGCTGAAAGCGGTGGTTCTATTTCCTGATGAAGTAATAAGACAACAAAATTATATCAACGGAGGCTACTTTAAAACATAATACCGAAGAATATTGCAAAAATCTGTTTAGATTGTGACCAAACAGCCGGGGAATTTAGAAATCTACCCCCACGGGCAGAAAACTGTTGTATGAAACTTGAAAAATGTACTCCCACCCGTCACCACGGACTCCCGTCCTCAATGTCAAATGTGTGAGAGAAGGTTTTTGTTAGATCGCTTTCTAAGTTCTTCGGACACTATACAAAAAATCATTAGGCACGGGTGGGAAAATAGTGGTAAGTTATTTTTGTTTATTTCTTACTTTCTCATCCATGCAACAACAATGTGCCAAAGCGAAGTGTGGCGGGGTACAACTACACTCAGAAAAATAAATGCCCTAAAATGCAGATTGTCACCATACTTTTGTAGCCAAAGGCAGCCAACCTTATTTTTTCTGAATTTAAGAATTTATTAAAAATAAATTATTTCTGGCTTTTAGGATGACTTTAATTATGGGGCGATTTTCTGAATTCTATGGCATTTGTTTTTCTGAGTGTTGTATTCATATAAAAAACTATGTGAGTAAGTGGATTGATTTAAGATGATTGATGATGATCCAGGTTTTCTAAGCTTAATATTGATTATTAGGCTTTCAGTGATAGACTGTACTTTATATTGATAGACTGTTCACTGCGCAAAATGAGAGCCGAGTTTGTGTTATGTCCATTTCTTGCATCCTGATTGTCAACTCACTAAGATATTAGAACTAATAGTAAAATGTCAAAAATGGGAGATTTTTGAATTAGAAAGAGGAAAAAAGCCAAAATTAGGCTCTCCTTGTTCAGCATTGCCGTCAACTCAGTCTGATATATCCACATTACTTCTTAAACTTAAGCTATTGTTTGTCCTTCGTTAGCTAGATAATGTATGCATGCTCTTGCCCCACTGTGCCCAACAGCAGAGTTGGGTGCACGGGCGCGTGTTGGACCAACTGACAGAGTGACAAACTGACAGAGAAACTTGGCTGTCTCGTTGGGCACGCAGTTGATCCGGCAGGCACTCCATGCCCGTACACGTAGCACCCGTATGTCCTGTATGTACGCGTTTGTCCTGCGCCATGTACATACAACTGAAATGGGAACAGCACTGGGAGGGAGAGTGGGAATGGGGATGGGAATGGGAACGGGAACGGGAATGGGCTTAGGGATGACAACAGAACTCTGGGCTCTATGTGTCATGTGCCGCCGTCGAGTGTTTGGTAAATAACACGTTCGTTGTGTCGCCATCGCCATCGCCATCGCTATCGTCGTGGTACTCGTCCTCGTCCTCGTCCTCGTCCGCATCTTCATCACCATCAACAGCAGCTGGAGGGAGGGGGGCACAACTGTACATAGGGTTGTGCTTGTTGTTCTCGAGCTTTCAGGGTGGAAATGTGCACACTGCGAGATATATACATATATATATATATATATATACATATATATACGTATATACTTGTCTGTATGTATATTAATAAACAGAAGAAGCAAAACAAAAAGCGAACAACAACAAAATGCTAAAGTGAAGTGCCAGAGCCAAGCCGCCATTATGCCGAATGTTGGCAACTCTGATCCTGCCACTGGTCCTGCCGCTGCGCTGCGCCACGTCCTGCCTCCGACCGTCGGTTTAAGGTCCGCAACAAAAAGCGTCAGCGTGACACGTGTAGCTTTCCCCCCTTACGCCATACCCCGCCCGCATCAGGCAGGCCGCCTTTTGACTTTTAATGAAATGGATATGGTACAGAAATTGAGCCGCTAAACCCCACCCCAGCGGCCCCCCCCCCCCCCCCCCCTTTGCAGCAGCAGCAGCGGCAGCGGCGGGAGTACTTGGCAGTCCTCAAGTGTCGATTTCTGTAACTCTCTCAACTCGATTCATCGACGCGAAAATGTTTGAAAATGCACATATGGCATTGCATTCATTCATATTCGGAAAAATTCACATCCGCATCCTCATGCTCGCATCCTGGCAGCTCGTGCTCGTCCGGGTTGGTGTTGCTGTAATACACTTGGGCATAATTTATGCTGTTAATTAGCCGACAGAGGCAATGATGGGCCATCATTTACCGCTATTTAAGGGCTTTCATTTTTCTCATTTTGCATTCCTTGGGCATTCATTGTTTTCATCATTGCGTCAAATCTCTATGAAATTGGGACTTGAAATCCGTTAATGAGCTCACAATTTGCGTTGATTGTGTGCACAATGCAGCCTGTTTTATAGCGATAAATGGGCCATTTATACGAGTATTTATCAAGTACCGAGATGCCACTAGCGAGTGCGAGTAACGAGTACGAATAACGAATAACGAGCAGCGAGTAGCGAGTAGCAAATAATTGCGTTTATTCAGTGGGTAACACTATACAAATAGAGGTCTTTAACTCAAGTACTATATCACATGTTGTGTTTCACTTTTTAAATGGTACTTAACTGTATATATAGATTGCCTCGAGATACGTTTTGCATATTCAAACACTTAATACTGGACTTAAGGTACGAGTAGAGTGTTTCTAGATGAGGAGCTTAGCCTGCTCTAGATCAAGTTACATATAACAAGAGTGATAGCCGAAGGCATCTTGCAACCAGCGCTATATAAAATCACTTGTTAGTTTAATTTTTCTAAAATGGACAATCAATGTTGATAAAAATAAATAAAAATGCAAGAATGAACAGAAATGTTTTTCTATACAAAATCACAATTTTTCATTGGCATTTTTAATGGCAGCTACCTAACAATGTAGTCCAATTCCAATCAAATTAAAGCAATCTATTCAAAGTAAAATAAAAATAGCAATTGCTGAGTTTGGATGAAATATCTGTATAAATAAAATAGTTTTTCATACAAAAACAGATTTTTCATCCGATTGTTCTTATGGCAGCAATAAGATATAGTAGTTCAATATGTACAAAATGTGGTCAGCCTTTAGAAAACATAATGAAACTTCAATTTATCTTGGAAGTCTAGAGCTGCTCGACCTTCTCTGCGATTCTCAACTTTTCCTTATATAAACTCATTTTTCACCCGATGCTATGTGAAATATGTAGTTTCCCGATTTTGACAAAATTTAGTCAGATTGTATAAACTCTCTAAAGACTCGGTTTGAATTGAGTTTGAGTTTGCTTCATAAACAACAAATTTTTTCATACAAAAACATAATTGTCGACCGATGACTCCTATGGAAGCTATATGTTATAGTAGTCCGATCCGGCCGGTTCCGACATATGTACTGCCTGCAGCAAAAAAAAGGATCTGTGCCAAGTCTCATTACAATATCTTTAAAACTGAGAGCCTAGTTTGCAAACCGACGGACATTGCTATATCGAATTGCCTATTGATGCTGATTCAGAATATATATACTTAGTTGGGTCGGAAACATCTCCTTCAGTGCGTTGGTATAAAATTGTGGAACAAACAAAAATCATAAATAAGACTAGGACTCAGAATGTTAACAATTAATCATTTTGACATAGACTCTGTTGAAAACATTAAAGAATGATTTTGAAATAGCGTTTTATCCTAACTTTAATGTCCAGAAGCGACAAGAAATGATATTTGGAGACTCTTGAACAAGAAGAAATAAATAGTTTAAAAAACTTTTGAATATTTTGAAACAAGAAAGTACGGCTCTCTTCGACCAACCATTCCCTTGGTAGTTCTATGATAAATCGGATAGATTTTGATTTGTTGAGTTTGGATACGATATCTTGAAAAACATGAGAGTTTTCAAACAATTGTCGATCATTTCGATTGTTATAGTGATGCAATCTGGCCGATAACCAGATATATTTACTGCCTACAGCAAATAGTGGCATCTGTGCCAAGTTTCATCAAGATAGCTTCAAAACTGAGAGACTTGAAACGAACTGACAAAAATATACCCGTAGATTGATGCTGATCAAGAATACTACTTTGTGGGGCCATCGTCAACAACCTTTGCAAGGGTCTTATAATAATAAATAACCAACTAAGCATTTAACCGGAAGTTAAAAAATGCTGAAAATTCTTAAGACCTTACGACTGCTATGAAAATTTAACAATTTCAGCATTCGTTTTCTTTGGCTGTCAAGAAATGCCAAAGAGTTTCGAGGCTTTGCTAAGTTGACTCCGCAAACTGTGTCTTGTACCTGTCAAGCATTCTGCAATTTCCTGCTTCTATCGTTGCGCAGAAGGCGGGGGAAAGTGCAGCCCCAACATATGGTTGTAGTGAGCCTGGCTAATGGGAAGGACAAATAGGGAGCGTTTGTCATTTCTCAAGATTTTCCATTGGGGCTTCGCTTTTTTCATTTCATTTTCCTTTTTCAGGACAAGTGAGCGATTTTAATTAACTGCCAGTGTCGCAGCTCCTGGCTCCTTCTCGCACTCGATCCTTGCTCTCGTATCTTGTCTGTTTGTGGTGCACAGAGCAAGAAAAACTAGCTAACTTCCGAGTGCCGAAAATGTAATTCCCTTGCTGACATACGATTTATAGTATATGCATATATATTTCTTCCCATTCCAACTAAACTAATAACTAACTGAATAATATATAAACAACAAGTAAGAATGCTATAGTCGAGTATACCCGACTACGAAACTCCCTGTACCCAGGTCTAAAACATTCAATCACATCTACGCCCACTTACACATGCACACACACATAGACGCACGCACACAGGCGGCAAAAGCGACAGCGCAAGCGAGGCATTTTAATTGGTGGCTGTGCTTCTCCTTCCCCCTCTCGCTGCATTACTGAATCTTCTTTCGTGAATAACTTCCGTGTTTATTATCCGATCGACTTGAAATTTGGACAGTAGATCAAGAGAGACTAAAGTATTGTACATGTCAAATCTTAAAGCTGTATCTTGAAAATTGTTACTGTAAAACGGTTTTAATCGATTTGCGGGGAAACGGGGGAGATATCTGAAATATGAAACAAACTTGATCTGCGTATGGTATACAGGAACCTACATTTCAAATTTGGTGTCTCTAGCTCTTGTAGTTGCTGAGATCGACGCGTTCATACGGACAGACGGACAGACGGACAGACGGACAGACAGACGGACATGGCCAAATCGAAATCTCTTTTGATACTGATCAAGAATATATATACTTTATAGGGTCGGAGATGTCTCCTTCTGTCTGTTACATACATTTGCACAGATGTAATACCCCCTTTTTACCCATTTTATGGGTACAGGGAGTAAAAAGGCATAGTTTTTGATCAGGCCAGTTCCAATTTAGTAACTTATAGGATTTAATTTTCGATTTTTGTTCATATGTCAGCTAAAGGATAATTAAACAAAACTTAAGTCTCTTAACCGAGTTTCACCAATCTAGTAGCTTCAAAACTCAGAAGCAAAGAAACACGTAGATGAGGATGGATAGCTTTTATTTATTATTTGCAAAGACAAACAAGTAAGAATGCTATAGTCGAGTATACCCGACTACGAAACTCCCTGTACCCAGGTCTAAAACATGCAATCACATCTATGTAAGTCCACTTACCCATACACACACACATACACAAAGACGCACACACACAGGCGGCAAAAGTGGCTGTGCTTCTTCTTCCCCCTCTCGCTGCATTACTGAATCTTCTTTCGTGAATAACTTCCGTGTTTATTATCCGATCGACTTGAAATTTGGACAGTAGATTAAGAGAGACTAAAGTATTGTACATGCCAAATCTTAAAGCTATATCTTACTGTAAAACGGTTTTAATCGATTTGCGGGGGAACGGGGGAGATATCTGAAATATGAAAAAACTTGATCTGCGTATGCTATACAGGAACCTACATTCCAAATTTGGTGTCTCTAGCTATTATAGTTGCTGAGATCGACGCGTTCATCCGGACAGACAGACAGACGGACAGACGGACAGACAGACGGACATGGCCAAATCGAAATCTCTTTTGATACTGATCAAGAATATATATACTTTATAGGGTCGGAGATGTCTCCTTCTGGCTGTTACATTCTTTTGCACAAATCCAATACCCCCTTTTTACCCATTTTATGGGTACAGGGAGTAAAAAGAACTGCTCCGACTAAAGAAGGAAATATTTTTTAATACATACAGGATATTACAATTGGATCAAATCTAATAACGACACCAAGAGATGAACATTCAATTGAGCTCAAGAAAAGATCAATATTTAAATTTTATCATAATATTATATTATCATGACACTTAAATATTATGAATATCCATTAGATCTCCATTAAAATAACATTTATTATTCTCAAAGTTGATGATCCCAAGAAATGTTCCTTGTTCTCAAAAACACTTATTGTGATGATATAAGTATAAGTTCCCTATAGAGTTCAGAACCGTCTACTTCAATGTTTTACACATCTGATGAGAAAATGACGATATCCTCGGATAGGGTATAATCAAGATACGCTGCAAGTGCTTTTTGGGGCGTTTGTCAAAGCTCATTGGGGATGTGTGTGTGTATGTGGATGAGGATGCGGATGTGGGTCTCCATATTGTTGCCTGCTTTTGTTTGTTGTTTGTTGTTTGTGGAAAAGATTTTTTCCTGCAGTAGTGCAAAAAAAATGCCGCCATTTTAAAAGTGGATGCAAAGCCGAAATGAAAGAAACGACTGTAAGACAATGGGAAAATAAGGTGAGGAAAAATAGAGAGAGAGAGAAAAACAAAAAAAAACGAAAACATGAAGAGTAGCCACCCGGTGCCCGACCAACGTATCCTGTGAAGCGTGAATATGGCACCGAGCCCACAAATGGAATCCTTCGCATCCGCCGGGCCGACCTATCCCCAAGCGCCAATTGAAAGACAAGACTTGGCCAAAACTGAAATTCAAATTCAGTATAAGCTGAGCGAAATGTTGTATACCCTTACAAGTTTCAAGATTTTCAATTGAGAATTGGAAAGGATCACATTAATTATAATTTTCTTATATGAAGCATAATATGATATCAAGTATTAAAACAAAGTCTTTATGTTGGTTAAATTGCTACTTTATATCATCCTATCATATAAACCAAATATAAGATCTTATTTCATGTATTCTTTCTTTTATTTTATAAGGTCTTTATTGATAACAGATTAATCTGAATCTTGAGATGCTTTCTGAGGCGGTAACTTTCTGAAGTCGCCGTTCTAATTACATGTAATAATATTTCGGAAAATAAAACTATAACAGACTGAAAGGAACGGAACTTCTAGAGACCCAGCTTTCTTTAACGAAATATTTGTATTCTTATCAAAGCCATATGAGAAACAAATGTGATGTAAGAGTCATGATACATCAGTTGCTAAAGAGACCTTCCACGTATTCATACGGCCTATACATACGTACATATATATGTATATACATACATATATATACGAATACTTGTACTTATGTATGTATATATAGCGCAAATATGAAAGGCGTTCTAATTAGAGAGCAAAAATTCACGCAGAATGAAGCAGGCACCACTCAACATACCCACCCACCCACACACACACAGACATACACACACACACACACCCTAACTCACACTCATATAGTAAGAATACGGGGCGCAAATTCTTCAATTTAATAACTAACATCCGGAGGCGGGAGGCCGTCTGGGAAGGTAGCGGGGGCAAGGACTCCAATGATGACGGCTACGGATGCCTGCTGACTGGGTTCGTTCTTTTCTGGGCTCGCTTGGGTGACGACTATATTCCAACAATAAGATGTTGAAGCGAACCAAAACAACAACAACAACAATCGCAGGAAGGATATCAATGTTGCTGAAGGACTCGCTTGACGAATGGTTGACACGGGCGGGCAAATTGCCTGCACGGTCTGGCAACATTTTTGGTGGTTGTTTGCGGCCGTGACGACGGCTACTTTGGGTGGTTCTGATGCTGTTAGTGGTAGTGCTGGTGGTGGTGCTGTTGCTGTTCCTTAGGGTGGTGGGCTGGGCGTTGCGCCATAACGGAAATGAGACGTTTAATTTACATTTACACAACGCAAACGCTAAGTCCGCCGGGACAAGGACTCATACTGCGACCAGAATCAGGATAGAAGTGAGGATAGAAGTGAGACACATGCAAGTGACATTCAAAGAAATGGAAAGATGTCCTCAGCCAAGCTTAGCAGGGAGGGAGGGAGGTAGCAGGGAGCAGGGCTTTGATTACCAAGCAAAAGTTGAGCTATGGAAGTATCTCTGCCCATCGGCCGCACTAACAATGCCAGTGGTGACTGTACCCAAGTACGGCCGAATGAAGGTGCTCATTCATATTGAATGCCTGCTCGGGCCAAACTCATATGTACATATAGATATACATATAAATATATATATAAATATATAGTTAGATATGTATATATGTGGCCGTATTTGTATTTCCGGTGCTTAAGACAAATTTTAAAAGAGCCTCATAAATATTTGAGCGCATTTCCTGCCGCACTTTGCAAATGTGTTTTGTCCTGTGGGTGGCAGGACTCCAATTAATAAGCCCAACAATTTCTGTTAGTATATGCATGAATGTGTGCGTGTGTGTGTGTGTGTGTGTGTGTGTGTGTGTGTGCATGTGTCTGCGGTTGATTCAAGTGAAAGCTTGCCCCGATAATTGAAGTACCGTTTTGTTGCCACATTCATGCCCACGGGCATTGTTGGGTTAATTGACCATCAAATTAACTAATTTCTTGATGGTTTAGTGCACTACAACTGCAACTGCAGCGGTAGTAAGTGAATCATTAGATTCATTTGAATCACTCAGCATGATATCAAATGATTCTGCTTGCCAAAAGTTGAGCATTTGATTTCCTTGCGATGTCTGGAGCAGACTAACTACTACTCCTACTACTGACTAATTTCGAAATTTAGATAGTTTATGGCTTAAGAACACTCATTGTCAGCTACATAGGAAAGTCCTATCCACGTATTATCCTGTTTCCAGCATATGTCAAGCAACAATCGTACAGTCCAAAATGTCTAGGTAGAAATGGTTTTGGGATATTCAAACTATCTTTGCTGCTGAGAGATTTAATGTAAGGATTATTGCAGGATTTTTTATGGTCATGCAATTAGTATAGCTCTTTAAAATCTGGATTTTGATTTAGAAATTATTCACAGACTATTCGACCATTTTGCCACTGTTTTAGCCTTTTTACTAACATAAAACTTAAATGTTATATTTTTACTCCCTGTACCCATAAAATTGGTTAAAAGGGGGTACTTAAACTGTGCAAGTGTATGTAACAGGCAGAAGGAGACATCCCCGACCCTATGAAGCTTATATATTCTTGGTCAGTATCACTAGCAAAGTTCGATTTTAGCATCAGCAGGTCAAGTTTATTGCAGATTTCAGATATTTCGGAATATAATTTGGAAGTTTTAGGCTTGTGTACAGGAAGCCTCGTAGTCGGGTATTCTTACTATTTTACTATAATTACAACTTGGAATACTGCAATTCATGACATAAATGTAGAAACACTTTAAGTTTTATTATAAACTTGTAGAATAAGTCTATGAAAGTAGTACCTTTAATAAGGAAGTGTTTAAAATACAATTTTAATTATAGATAATAGCTATAGTTATAGTTATAGCACAGATGATCCATAATGGATGGTATTCTCGATTAACTTAGTCAACTCCAATACCATTTGTATTTAAAATCTGATCAAATTAATTATAGGACGCGGCTGAACTGTGAAGCAGAAATAAAAGGATGTAGTGCTATTGCATTTTCTATTATCTGAATAAAGACTTCTTTTCTAACATGCTCTGAATATTTCCACCAAAAATAAAGTAATATGTGTTGCCAAATTTGAGAAAGTTCTTACAGACTGAAAGGCCAATGAAAAATAATATGATATGATATAAAAGTCTAATCCAAATGAAATCCAGTCACTTGAATTTAAGTTATTCCTAAACCCTGTGTGATTATTTCAAGATGGTCTCCAGTTATTTGCCTTCGGGCTGCGATTGTTGATAAATTGCATTGGCTCGAGTCAAAGGACACTCCAAACTTACAGATGCCAAAAGCAGCCATTTCCAAATGAGTATCAAATGTGCTCCATAATGAGCCGTTGTCCAGCCAAATTCTGGGCAGACCGAACAAACAATTTGCAACTTTTGGCAACGCCCAATTAGTGACACTCAAATAGCACAACAACTGGCAGTCGAAAGGAGTGGCGGGGTCCTGGACCAGGACTTGCACCTCGAACTGCACCTGCACCTGCACCTGCACCTGCACCTGCACCTAGGCCTGGACCTCGTCCTGGCCGAAGGCTGAATGCTTCACAAGATTTTTGGGAGCAGCACTTAGAAAATTGCGGCATAATCAGACGCTGCCTAGAGTCAACAATGGGTTGCAGCTGAGGGTCTGGGCTCTGGCATCTGCCAACTGGGCGTACAGAGGGGTGGCGTATTGGGGGCTGGGGTGGGGATGGCACACAACAAAGGTAAATGGCTTGCAGCCAGACGAGGCCCACAAAAGTGCTGACTGTGACAGCTTACTTTATTGGCAAAATCAAATCAACGTGGCATTTGCATGCAGCGGCAAAGATACAACAGTCCAAACAGCACTCAGCATTAGAGATGGGAGCTGGTTCGATCCTTTTGTCACGATAGTAACACGAACTATCAACGCGAAAAGATACGACCAGGATCGCAGCTATAAACTTAATCAGTCCAAATTAGAGAGGTTTTTGGCGGGTTTCTAGCGGTAAACCCGCCGTTGAAAACTTGCTCGGGATGGATGGGGATATTTCAAAGGCCAGGCGGACAAGGGATGCCTGAGCTATCCCAAACATCCTGTTGGTCCTGCAATTCCTCTTCGGCACCGACATTTCTCATGATTCCCGGTAAATGGAAAATCTAAAACAAAAAATTAATCAAATTTTAAAAAGTTCAAGGAATTTGTTTGGAGTTCCAAAACCGTGGTAATGAACAACAATATTTTATGATGGCTGGGATCACAACCGAATTTCGATGCCAATCTCAAGTCTAGCGCAAGCGACTAGCAAAAATATTAAATGAACTCTGAGAATCTTCAAAATTTCTCATGATTTAGGGTCTTATATAATAGATAAACATATAATATTGTTTTCAAATATTTTTATGTATTTTTAGGTATTTTCACAATCTATTTATATGAAACCACAAAAGTGATGCTAGAAGCCTGATATATCAAAGGTTACGTTATGGAATACATCATCAAAGATGCGATATATTAAACCCATACCTTTATAGGGTCGACATTATAGATGGCATTCAACTTTTGATATACTCGTATAAGTTTAGATATATCCATAAATACTCCTACATACGCACGGACACGCACAAACATGCACAAAGTCACGTCACGAAATAAAACACGATACGCGCCCAACTCTACTCGAGTTTCCCAGCTTGCCAGCTATGGCAAATATGATGAAATGGTCCGTGCCTGGGCCTGGTCGGCTCGTCATAGAATATCACTCAACATCGTCATCATCATCATCATCATCATCATCATCATCATCATCATCATCATCATCATCAACAACAACAACATTCAACGTTGTTGCCGTTGTCGCTGTCGTTGGCTGCGCTAAATGCAACTCAAACACAAGCAACGTTGGGGGGCAAAGGGCGGCACAGCTGGCTGTCTGGGGGCAGCAGGGGGCTCTAGGTATTGAAGCTTGTAAAAATTGCATGGCGCTGCATTACCGCTTAAGTACACGCAGAGTGCTTTGGCCTGCCTGGCAGCCATCTTAGCCAGGATCGAGTCGAGTCACTCCAAACAGTCACAGTCATTCCACATGCATTCAAGTGCCAGCCCCCAGCCCCCAGTCCCCAGCCACAGCCCCCAGTCCCATTCCCGATCCTAGTTCCAGCCCCCTCACTCTAAGCAAGCAAATCGCATTCATGACATTTTCTTGCATTGACTGTGCCACCAGTTGCCCCTTTTAGAGTAACGGCGCGGGGCAGTCACAGTTGGGGCTTGGCATCAGCTTTGGGATTGGGATTGGGATTGGGCTGCATTTTGGGGTTGGCTGGGCTTTATTTGTTTCGTCGTCGTCGAGGCCGCTGCTCCGCCATTTGCCTTTTTAGACGCTGCCAAGGGTTGCGGATCCGGATGCGAATGGATATGGAAATGAGGATGGGGCATGGAGCATGGGGCATGAGGCATCGGCTACAGCGCCATGGGGTTGAATTGGCAGCTTGGGCGCACTTGACGCGTTTTATAATTTCCGTAAATAACAAACGGCTTAATTTGCGCATATTTCCGTTTGGATTTGCACGACTCGAGTGCCAGACGGGGGGCGGGGTATCGAGGGCCCGACGGCAAAAAGGACCTCCCGCCCATCCATCTGATGGGTGTGGCACAAGTTAGGCAGCGACTCTGCCGCTTGTTGAGGCATTTTTCCGCTTTCAGCTTCTGCCGCAATATGCGTAATTAAAAAATACAAAAAATGAACGATATTATATAAAAAGCACGGGCAAAGTCCGCAAGGAATGTGACATGGGTTCAGTTTCTTGTGCAGAGGGCAGCCAAAGGAGAAGGACCCTACGCTGGAATCGGTAAGATGACCTGTAGCTGGCACCTGACCAAACCATTCAATTGTTTACGGGTATAAAGCGGAATTCCGGATAATGAAAGAATTTCAAGTGTATTAATTCCATTTATCGTACGTGCCAAGATAATTAGATCCTTGTCGCAGTATGGTTTTTCTGGTCACCTTCTCCACTCCTTTCTGCTTGTTAAATACCATAAATTCAATTACTTTGAATAGCACACATACCAATATGATCGCAATTCCCATCATATCTGAACTGAACTTAAGTTTCGCTGGACCCCTTTTAATCCCTTAAACCATAACGTATAGAAAATGCTTGTTCTTAGCTCCATTAATAAAGAAAACAATATTTATATGTGAAATAGATTGGGTAAGACTTACTCCATTACTTAAACTACTTCTCTTGTTCGACCTTTTCTTGAATATGGGTCTTGTATTTGGTGTCCCCAATACAAGAATCATCAGGATAGAATAGAATCAGTACACAAACAATTTCCGCTCTTTGCACTTCGGGGTCTTAATTGGAATGTCTTCTTATCGTATCTTCGTTCTCTTTCTGATCGTAGAACCATTCTCGGTGTAATTTTTTTATACAAACTAATTAATGGGGAAATTGATTCAACTGAATTAATCAGTCAAATTAGTTTTGCAGTTCCAATCAGAAGTTCTATAAACTTCTTCTTCTTTTTCTTTAAACCTGTGGTACTAATTATGGTATCCATAATCCCATTCGTATCTTATGTTCTAATTATAAAAATCTTTTTCACTTAATATGTAATGCGACTTATATTTCCTTACTTAGAACTTCACTTGAGGCATTAAGAATGTTTCGATCGGGGCAGAAGCCCATTGACAATGAACATCAGAATTATTGGATAGTTTTGTTTGGAAACTAAGCAAATTT
The DNA here is from genome assembly GCA_035043065.1 of Hirtodrosophila confusa. NCBI lineage: Eukaryota > Metazoa > Arthropoda > Insecta > Diptera > Drosophilidae > Hirtodrosophila > Hirtodrosophila confusa. The sequence continues at coordinate 771,046 of JAWNNI010000085.1, forward strand.
TAATTTAAAGACCAGTTTATAGTTTCCATAGTTTCTGAGTCTTCTATAGCGACACTATAATTTTCAGAAATAATGCCAAATTGGAGCTCTAAAGAAGGCTATAAGCCTCAAGAACTGAGAGATTTCAAAGACAATACAGCCAAAACTCTTCGTATACTTTCTGTAGCTCTTCATATATCGTTAAACGTATCCAGTTTTCTTTATATCGTCAAAGATTTAATAATAATAATAATTTGAAACATAATTACAGGTACTTATGTACATACTTGTACATGTTAGCCTTAATTTCAATTGATCTTTGGGCACGCCATTATTGTCATCGCCAAACTTTGATTAGATAGCCACAAAGCCCAGACGAAACTTGTTATGAAGGCAGTGGGGCTGGGGCGGGGAATCGGCATGCATATGCCAATTTGGGTGGGGGAGGCGGGAGAGTGCTAGATGGAGACCGCAACAGCCAATTGTGTTCCAGTCAAGCAGTTGGGCAAACAACGCCACGATGATGATGAGGTTAGACAACAACACGGCAGAAAGCACGTCTCAAGTTGTTGTTGTCCTTATACTCTTACGAAATGTACTATTCTTTTGCAGAGCAATTTGTAAGGACGATATGAAAGTAGAGCGAGATGACACTTGCTGTAGACACTTCTCTTGTTACAAGCCATATCGGGACTTATGATTTATATTCAGAAAAACCCTTTTGCTTTTCAGTATATCTTCATCAAACTCACCACTACTACTACTACTACTACTATATCTTATCAAAACCAATCAAACTTGGGTATAACTTTAATAGATTATTTAGCGGTTAAACCCTCTGCAATGTGAGAAACATTATTATAAATCAGTTGCGATTATAATACACAGGAGATGTTTAATAAACACCAAGTATATTTAACTTCGAAGATTTTTGTTTCTCTTGTTATACTTTATGTTAAAAAGTAACAAGTAAAAATGCTCTTATCGAGTATACCCAACTACGGGACACCCTCTACCCAGGTCTAATATTCAGAAAGTCGGATAGACAGACGGCGAGATAAGTTTAGCTATTGATACTGATCAAAAATACATATACTTTACATGATCGGAGATGTCCCCTTCTGTTTGTTACATACATTTTCAAAGTTTAAGTACTCCCCTTACCATTTTATGGGTAACGGGTGTGAAAATCCCATATCTCCCACAATTTTAAAGCTACCATCACAAAATTTTGTATACGGACTGCTGATCATCTTCTTGAAACAGAAAACAAATAATATTCAAGCCACGACCTGTCCTGCGTCCGAAAATGAGCTTATACAGAGTATTTTAGCTCTCGGGATTTATCGATTGTGCCGTTTTTGACAAAAAGCTACTATTCAACGTCGTTAGCTTAATAACTGGCAAGTATATGAGTGTTTGACTGTATGTGTGTGTGAGTGTGTGTGTTGTGTGTGTGTGTGCCTTTAGGCACTGCCATGTTGTTTCTTTCTATCTTTGCTGCTTGCTACATTTTTATTTTCTTGTCTGCCTAGCCGCATAATTACAACAACTGCAACACAACAACAATAAAGAACAGAACAACAAGTGCACAACAACTAGAAGAGGGGTCGAGTCGACTGTGTGTGTGAGTGTGTGTGTTGCCTTTCAGAGGACATGTGCCAATATGGCGTACTGCGGTTGCCAACTGTCACAGTCAGTCGCCACAAATGAGTGTGTGTGTGTGTGTTGTGTGTGTGTGTGTACTATTAATGTTGGATTTTTGTGACAAGCTGCTTCGTCTGCATCGTCGCTCTCAATCTCATTCTCATCCCAGTGTTCGTCTTCGCCCACGTCCTCGTCCATGTCCACGGCTATGTCCTCGACGTGCTCATTTCCTCGAGTGGCGCTAAACAAAAGATTTTTGCTAGCTGCACCTTGTTGCCACCCATCGCAGAGACCTTCCACTCACTCGCTCCCTCTGCTCCGCCGCTGCCTGTTGGCTGCACACTCCCCCCCTACCTGATCCTTGCGGTGAATGCATTTTGCACTTTATTAAAACCAAATCAACGAAGCAGAAAAGTCAAATGCAATGCTGATTAGCCTGCCCAAAGCGACGGGCGGCGGGCTGAGGGCAGCGAGCAGCGAGCAGCGGCCAAAGGTAGAAAGGCATCCAAAATATTCCCCAACTCATCTCAGTTCCACTCAGTTCAGTTGGGATTGAGGTTCGAGTTGGTTCTCGTTCTGGGGCTGGCTGGGTTAGCCTTGCGGTTGCCAGGCTGTTAAAATTGGCGCTTGTAGGCAGCCTAAGCTGATGCTGCTGTGTGTTAGGAGCCGGTAAAATAAGATGCCAATGCTAATGGGAATGGGAATGGGAATGGGAATCGGAATGGCAAGAGGGATGGATTGTGGGCTGGAACCAATTAGCCAAACAATTATAATTCAATGCAGCACAACACAATGCTTAACAGTATTAATTATAATCATAGACTGCATTTTGACTGGACTTGCTAGCCAGAAGTGCACGGTAAGAAATTTTGGCTTAATACATAATTAGTGGCTATAAAGCAGTACTCGAGTTTAATTTTTAAGGCTGTCTTTGGACGATACAATTCTTGCATCGCGTATCTTTCATCTTGCATCGTCTAAATACGATTTAATCTGGCGCGCAAGCAGGCGATTTGATACGAGTGTTGTGAAATATTTCTTATTGCCACTAAAATGTGCTGTGAGTGTTGAAAAACATGACATTTTATCAATTATCTAAGAACAATGAGAATAAGTAGGCAGACAGTCAGCCTGTTCCCGTTTCCGACTACTTTTCATTCCGAATCGTTTTCGATTTTGTGTTTCCCTTTGTTTTCCAATATTTCGTTTTATATTCTGTCCATCTACGCACAAAAATTAAATTTTGTCGTTTAACTTCCCCTTTTCAAATAATCTAGCAATCGCTTTAGCTTTTCAAACCGAATTATAAATCGTTTTTCACATTATTTCTGACTCTAAATATAAATACTATAATCCAAAATAAAGTATTTTATTTTTAAATGAAATTGTACTTAATTTGAGATTTGTTTGGATATAAAATATAAAAATTATGAAAGTAAATAGTTTTTGAGCTTCTTTTGCTTGTTTTTCTTAAACGAAAAGTATTTAAATTGGATCAAAAATTATTTATCTAATGTATTTTTCGTAGATTTATTTTGGAACTAAAGTAAATTATTATTATGTACTAAAATTAACTATAATACATTTTTAAAAAATTTTAATAATATTCAAATTAATTACAGTGTGGGCCTTCTGCTCAGTATACTAAATGGAAATACAATAATCATGAAACGATATAAATTATGTAGGATTCTGGTTGTACTTTAAACAACAATTGAAGTAATGGGATCAAAAAACTTGTATGTTTAAGTTTCTCAAGTTTTCTTTAGTTATAATAAAAGTTTAAGCATTTTTAGCTAGGAATAATTTAATAATTAAAGCTTAAGCAATTTCAGCTGGTAATCAATTAATCAGTAAATCTATGGACAGTGATTATTAATAAATAAATTAATTTGGAATACATTTTGAATTCAACGCAATAAAATTGTACATACCATAGGGAGTTCAAATCGTAATACAATTTTTTTACTCTGTATATGCATTTGTTGCAAAATATATTTATATGTGTGTGTGTGTGTGTGTGTGTGTGTGTGTGTTTGTGTGTGTGTGTGTGTGTGTGTGTGTGTGTGTGTTTGCCAAATTACAATTTGGCACCCCGCGCCGGAAATCGCACGAATTCTGCAATTTATTTGTAAATTCAAGCTTAAATCAAATTACATACTTCATCATTTTGTTAAGTAGCTTTATTGTTCTAAGTATCATTATTTATTATTTATCGGTGTTGTTAATCTTTTGGAATACATAGTTAATAAATGAATGGTGATTAATTGATACAATTTGGGCTAATTGATTTAACAATTTATTTGTCTTCTTGCTCGTAGGCGAACTAACTGAAGTTTTAGTTTCTAGATCCTGTCAGCTTGAAAGCAATGTTGAATATATGTAAGTTTTAATGATAGTTTGCTTCATACTATATATTAAAACCACCTATAAGTATTCTATAGTTTGAACAATATAATATAGAGAAGCGATATGTTTGCGAGATGTATATATATCTATATATAAGTGTATACAATAGTATTTGTATAGTAGTTTCCAATACACCGTTTAGATCAATCACTTTGGGTTCAAAAGACCTTTCGACAGGCTTCAAATATTTTGAGCTTAGATCTTTCTAAAATTTGATTAAACATATTTATTTAAAATACTCTTGCTCAGACCTGTTTCCATGCCCGACTTCGAAATGGTTAGCTGTTCTGAATACCGCAGAACAGTTGAATATTCAGGTTAGTGATTTTAACCTTTGATCAACTAGAATGTAAATTATTCGAATGTCGACAAACCAAACTGTTTGCTATTATATTCAAAATTGAAAACGATTCGGAATGAAAAGTTCACAAAATTGGGAAAGGCCTGAATATTCTTTACACAACATAAATTGAGTTTTGAATTGGGAGTAGATTAGAATATCCTCAAAACTTTCGAATTTAAACTTTGTATAAATCCAACATAAATTTTAATAACTTTAACTGAAAAAGATGCAAGTGTTCATATGTTCATATCTATCAAAATATCACATTCTATGTTATAAAACCTTCTTTGTGTATATAGGGACTACATTTGTCGAAGTCCTTGCTATTGTCATTACTCTTAATCAATGAGCAAAGCTCTCATCATTCTTTGTGTGCAGTCCTCAAAAGCTGTCCCGCTGCACTGCACAAAGCAATGGCTCAAAGTGAATCCAAATCCTGCTCACTTTTTCCAACTTTTTGCAGTGCTCACCTGCCATATTGGCTATGCTTTAAAAAGCGGCTGACAGTCAACAAGATACAAAAAAAGAGCCAAATCCCAAATAGGAATAGAAAAAAATGGGATAAAAAACAAAAATAATGGAAAAAGGAAGAAAAATCTCATTAAATGCAAGCCAATGATGTCTCCGTGTATCCACTTTGCTGACCGATAGATAAAGCGTCAGCCCCTGCTACCTTGCCCCGCCTGTTCGCCCGTCCGCCATCCGTCCGGACAGTCCGGCAACTTTATTTACGACCGGACGACAAATCCCCAACAGCAGTGGCCTCCGCACCCGACAATACCGAAAAAATCAACAGCAAAAACTGAAACCAGTAGGTAGGTACCGACTGAGATATACTCTGGTAGTAATTGGTTAAGAATTCAACTATCTTCGGTCGATACAGTAATAGTTTTGATCTCATCTATTAAGCAGTTCATCAGTAGTGCACATCTCAAATTTGCTGTCATTAGCTTTATTTTAAGCTTAGTTTTGGAGGCGGAAGTGTGCATTTGAAAGATCTTGCTAATCTTATCTTGAGAAAAAGATTATCAACAGTCATTGTACGTAATTTGATGACTCTAGCTTTCAGATTGTGGCTGATATAGACTTGGCTGACTTGGGAATGAGTTTTTGAATCCAATATACACAATTTCCGCTTTGGGAACAGAGTATTAAAAGACGACAAAAAGAAATACGGCGCCAAAAGTTTTTGCGACCATTTTCATCATGGTTCGACTGAAGCTTTAGCAGGAGCTAAACCAGTAGCAGGAGGAGCTGGAACTGAAGCTGAAGCTGAACCTGAAGCCGTATCCTGGGTCCGTGGCCGTGGCCAGGCCAGGGTTGTCATAGCAACGCAGCTAACGCGTCACTTTACGTGTCGGATTCGGGTGTTGGCAGCCATATTTGCTCTTATAGCGCTTTACTTGCCTTTCAACGCCAGCCGGGAACCCTCCCTTATGTACCAACCAACCCGGCGAGCAACCCAGCAACCCTCCTCCTGCCCCCTGGTACATACAGACATACATGCATATACATATACATACATACATACAAGGTGGGAGGTGGCAGATGGGTCGTGCAACTGGCTAACGGCTACGGCCAAGGGGGGCGAGTTGTTAGGGGTTCGCTGGGTTTTAGGGGTTCAGGGTTTGGAGGTTAGAGGGTGCAGGTTGGAGGCTGTAGCTACCCTTGCGTCTGTTTTGATGTTGTTGTCGTCGTCGTCGTTGCTTCATTTGGCTTCAGTTCACTTTAGCTGGGCCTGTATGCCTAGATCCAGTACCAAGGACCAAGGACCAAGGACCAAGGAGCAGGAACAGAATAGCGAGCAGCGAGCAGCGTGGACCGAGCATTTGGCACCACTCACTGGCGCGTCCTTTGGCTTGTGTCCTGGCATAGTTAGCTGGCTGACTGTCTGTCTGCCAGTGCTTTTAGGTGTTGGGTGTTGTTGTGCGCACTTTGCGCTGTCTGCGTTGTCCTTGTGTTCGCTTCTCTCTTACCTTCTTTTGTATTTGCCTGTCGTCCTTTCACCCACACACACAAACACACAGTGAGTGAGAAAGAGAAGAAAGGTAGGGGTTATATAAGGCGCCTATATACTTGGCTGAGAGCCTGACACATGTCTCCGTGTCTCCGTGTCTCCGTGTCTCCGTGTCTCCGTTTCTCCTTGTCCTGTCGTCCCGTTGTCCTGCGCTCCTGTGCAGCATCCCGTTTTCCATCTGTTTATTTGCTTGTTTGTTTCTTTATTTGTTGATTTGCGGCCATTTGCCATTTGCTCGTTTTTTGCCTTCACTTCACTTTCTTTTTAATATTCTCTCTAGTATTCCTATGGAATCCTTTGTAGTTGTCTCTCTCCTTGTCTCTAATTCTGGACAACAAAGGCATAAATACTCCTAAAGCACACCTGACAGCAAATATTGTGCAACTTGAACAATTGAAATCTGCATTCGAAATCTGTAAACAGTATTTATGACGACCCCGCGGGTTAAGTAGAGTACAAAGATGGAAGAAACTAAAAAAACTAAGAGGCCAAAGTGTAGTTAAAATGGATACGGATCAAAAACAAAGCTGAAAAACATTGGAAAATATATGAGGTGTGAGCCACTTCTCAAATGAAATATTTACTTTTATTGTTATCCCGCTGAGGATATTTGAATTTTAATATATTATATTTTATGTAGTTTTGCATTTTTGGGAAGAACTTTTGAAGTAAGCTTGCAACTAATCGGATGAAAATTTAGCCTTTTTCCATACATTCTTAGAGCCCCATTTTCCGCTCAGTAGGATGAATTTTCCGAATTTGAAACATGCGTTTACCCATTTATTGCATAGATTTTTCAACAAGAGCTGCTAGGCCAAAAAGTTTCATGAGTTTTTCAAGCATTCTTCACCCTTAAGTGCGGAAGCTTTCAAAATATCATCCTAGAAAGCTACTGTGCTTAAATGAAGGGCTTGGGCTCTGCTTTGATTCAGCAGTAAGTAGACTCAACATTCCAAGAGTTGTACTTGAGGTATTCCGATCAAAATTACTACCAAATATGCCCAGCATCATCAAGAACATCATTCGCATTGGCATTCTCATCCTAATCAGCGCGCAGTTCGCTGCACTTTTTGGATTGTTTGGCTTTGTTTCGTCGATTCCATTCGATTCGATTCGATTCGATTCGGTTTGTTTTGTTCTCTGTGTGTGTTTTGGGTGTTGTGTTTTTTATCAGGCCGAGTTCATCATCTGCTGGCTGGCCCCTGAGGAACAGGGTCAGGCAATTGTTTCGATTACGCAAAGGGAATAACAGAATGCAAAACGTGCAATAGCGTTAAGCCGAAGGAGCCGAGACGATCTGGCAGGATAATAGCTCAAGGCTGTATGCCTCTATTATATCCTGGCAACCATCAGCCAGGCACATCGCGCAATTGTTTCGAGTGCTACGCTCCAGGCTCGAATAAATAGTTCGACGGCTAAACAAACAACAACCAAAATACAAAAATACAAAAATACAAAAATCCAAAATACATAATTGGGTTGCCAAATATTGCGCAGCATATCACGGCAGAAGATCACAGGATCACACACACAGAGGATACAGATAGCAGCACCCACGGCGCAATAGATGCAGGGTGCAATGTGCAGTGTGCGGTATGCACGGGGAAGGGGGGGAGCGCATCCTTTTTTGAGTACCTAAGCGGAAACAAACAATCGACAATTGCCGTGTCCTGTCTGAGGATCAGACAGACAGTCTGTGCGCCGCTTAAGATAGCGGCATCAAGTTGAGAAGCTAAGTAGCCGGCTCAGCCGAGAGGACGAGAGGACGAGACTGCCGGCTGTAAGAAAGAGTTGTCTAGGATTACAAGGATAATTGTCGCTGATTGCCGTCTCAAATAGTGCGTTTAATTGTGCAAGGTGCTGGCTATTTAAAGGATCAGCTGTGTGCTGGCAGCTGGCAAGGATCACAAAAGCTTCAACATGCTTTGAACTTGCCCGACATCACCACACAACCAAACCAACATACACGTACATATACATATATAAATATATATACATATACATATATATATTTATATGGGGGGGACGCCTGTCATAACTGCACAATGGGCATTAAGGACTAAGGCCGAGCAGTTTCAGCTTCATCATTATCATCATCAACAACATCAACTTCAACTTCAACTTTCAACTTCCCTTGCCTTTTGTTTGGTCCTGGTCTCCTCCGGCCCATATAGATTTCAGTTTTGGTCGTGGTAAGCGATATGGTTGCTTGTTCTTTTAATTGCTCGCCGAAAATGATAGGCAATCGGGAATCGGGAATCGGGCATTCTGTATCTGTATCTGTATTTGAATCTGTATTTCGTATCTGGAGTCCTGACTCGCGCGGATATGCGACGGCCAAGCGGCGTCCATCGGCGGTTTGGCGGCATTTTTCGATTGTCGGCTTTTGCGGACAACACAAAACTATATCAAATTACAGGCGCAATCTGTTTTTCTGCTACGAAACGGGACGGCCGGAGCGGGGCGGGGCCAGCCAGGGCCGGGCCAGTCGAATCGAGCTGGCAGCGGGGACAGAGCTGCATTTGGGCGACTAAAGGCAATGTCTGCGGGCAAACGCTGGCCAAAGGGCAATGATCCAAATCCCAGCAGTTGATATTAGTTTTGAGCAAATACCCAGCAAAAGATAGTGCTCCAGTTGAGTGTGCTCGACCATCAAATACCAGCTCACACAAATCATACAACTCACTTGTGGGCTAATTCCAAAAACGGTCCAGCAAGGAATAAAAAGCGAATAAATTAGGCTTGTACTCTTGCAAATAACTAGCCCTGAATATGAGGCAATATTTTCGCAAAAAATAATAAATAGTTTATTTCTTGGCGAAATGCAAAAATTAGCTTTAAGCAGAAAAAACCCCTCCTTAGAAAAATTTCAAGAAAAGAAAGAACTTCCAAAACAAATTAATAATCAATTTTAAAAGCAACAAGTTTGATTTCAGCAGAGGAAAAATGTACTTCCGAGATACGGAAGATTTTACCACATAATGGAATTAGCGTTCTCTGAAGAAATATTAACTATTCCATAATATTCGTATATTTATATATATATGTTCCCGAAGGGAAAATAGTATATTGGGTTTGCGAAATTTCCGTCTGTCCGTATGAACGCAATTTTTTTGCCTTTATCTTTGAGCTAGCTTCAAGGGTGTGGAAAAAAATTGCGTTCATACAAACGGACATTTCGCAAACCCAATATACTCCTTTTCCCTTCGGGAACAGAGTATAAGAAATATTTGAGCTAAAATGAAAATTCCGTAACACAGGACATGGAACTCTATGCATAGGTACAATGGAAATTATTTTCTAGAAAACTTTCTTACTAATGAAAATTTCATGAAAAACTGTTCTGTTTGATCTCTGGTACAAAGTACAGAAACGATAGCAAATTTTATTCACTTCGCTTAAAAGTTGTACTATTTTTCCCAAAACTTACAAGCTCAGTAGCATATAATTATTTTAAGTTAAATATAAGCTTACATATTTGGGAGAGAAAGATTGTTTTAATTTGATTAGATGGCATACAAAAATGTAAGCTTTTGAAGCTGGTATTGCTGCATAACAGCCCTGTCTTTGTGCAAGCTTTAAGTGCATACACTTAAGCTTTAGCACAGACAACAACCAACGCACTCAAATAGTGCACTTAACGAAAGTTGTAAACTTGACGAATGCAATACATAAGCCGCATAGCATTTAACGGTTTTTTGACTGTGGACTTTGCTAAGCGGTTGTGAAATCCGCTTACGCAACGAGTGCTGCCAGACGGCGCGCATATCCTGCGCAAGCCAGATGGGCCAGTGGCAACGCCGCACGCACCGACAGGCTTTTCGAGGCAAACGACATTCAGTCAGTCGAGAGCGGACGGCAACCGCCACAACAACTTTATTGAGCAATTGTGTGTGCTGGCGACAACACAAGCACGAACAGAACAACAACAGCATAAGGAACAATAAAGCAGCAATGTAAGCGACAAGTTACAACAACAACATCGAGCACTGCAACTGCAACCACAACAACAACAACAACTGTTGTTATTAGCTTAACGCAGCGCAGCTTCCGTTCCGTTACTTTTGCAGCAAACAGCTGTGTGAGTCCGTGTTGGTGTGTGCGTGCGTGTGTGCTGTGTGCTGTGTGCTGTGTGTGTGTGTGTATGTGCGTGCAAGCAGCCAAAATGTTTCTAACATAACGTCCTGTCCTATAGAACTTAAGCACATAGTACTTCAATTTAACAAGCAATTGAATAATATACTCCTTGGGCCCACACGGTGTCCTGTGCCCGCGATTATATAAAAACACAACAAAGACCAGCAAATTAGTCATTCATAATTTATTGATTGTGCGAGCGCGTGTGTGCTCGTGTGTGTGACAGGAGGCAACAACAACTACAGCTAATATTTGAAGAGAGCTAAACAAACGTCGCGTAGTCGCCGAGTCCTTTTTGGAGCCTGACTGGGCTTAAAAAAAAATCAATAGACATCAGCAGTAAAAAGACAACGACAAAGAACGCAACCAAAAGCAATAACAGTACCAGGAACAACAACAACAACAACAAGAACAACAACAATTGCAAAGGATACTAGGCGACAGACACAAACACAAGCAATAAGAGAGGCGAAGACGTCGCAGGTAAGCAAAAGGGGCGACAGCAGCAGCGCAGCAGCAGGGAGCATAATAAAGTTAAAGTTAAGCAAGTGTCGCGGGCAGCAGAGAGACAGATAGGGTGAGAGAGAGACAGAGAGGAAAAAGTGCAGTTAATTACGCCTAGACAACAGCCACAACAACAAACGCAGGCGCCATATTGCTGCTGCTGCGCTGCTGCTGCTGCTGTTGTTATTGTAAACTTTCCGGCAGCAGCAGCTTTGAAGCTTTTGCCTCTGTTGCTGTTGCTCTTGTTGTTGTCATTGCTGGTGCTTCCTTTTTGTTGTTTTGTCATTAATTTGATTAAAAATTCCGTGATGCACCACAGTTGGCGTATTTATTGTATTATGCAAGCACTTTTGTTGCCAGATAATTAACTTTTATTGTTAACAGGCTATCCATTCAGCCCCCTTCAATGGCCAGCAAGGACTCTTAGTGTTGTGTTGCTTTTGTGTCGTCTGCTTTGCTGCTTGGCAACTTTATATGTAGTTCTAGGATGACTAATTTGACAGTGGAATGGGCTGGGCTCGCGGGGCAGGACACACACGTACATACACACACACAAATACATATCAGCACAGGGCGGCATTGGGTCGCATGCATATCGATCTCATATCTTAATTATCGATAAATGCATGACGTTAGCAAATTTAATATACATATATACATTTGTACGTGCCATTATATACTAGTATGTGTGTGCTCGTGTCAGTGTGCAGCGAATTCAGTTCAAGGCAACACCTCCAACGCCTCTTCCCCTTACTTTACCCACAACGCTGATTTTTACTCGCTAACTTTGCTTTTGCCTTTTGCCCTCTCTTCCAGCTGACTGAGCAGCCATAACCATAACAGCGACAACAACAACAAAGATGCTCTCACTGCCGCCGCTGCTGTTGCTGCTTATTGTCGGTTGCCTGCTGCTGCCGGCGTTGACGCTGACTGAGAATGTGACGCTAACGCCTAACGCTGCTGCAGACGTCGGCCTTATGGTAAGCTCAAGCACAACAGCGCCGCCGCTGGCCAGCGACTATGAAAACTTGACCGCAAGCAGCAGCAGCAATAACAACAACAACAACAACGATGCCAGTTATGAGCAGAGCTACAAGAACAACAACAACAGCAATACAACTCTAGCTGCAGTAACAGCAGCAGCAGCAACAACAACAACAACAACAAGCAGCGCCACAGCTACATTGTCGTCCATCGAGCAACAACAACAACAGCAACAGGAGGTTACATCCGGCGTCGTCGTTGCAGCGCTGCCGCCAACAGACCCAGCCGTAGCCGCAGTTGGTGAGTCCGCTGGCGCAGCAACGCCCCCCGTGCTGCCGCCACCGTCGCCGCCTCCGCACGAGATAATTGGCTCGGCGAGTCCCACAAAGGGCGAGCAGGAGGCCATACTACGTGCTTTGGACTGGCTGAAGGATAAGCGCGCCTCCGACTACGGCTGGGGCAATGATACGCATGTTGTTATCCTGGCCAAAGAGCTATCCGGCGGGCGTGACCCGAACGAGAGCGCCGATGCCCATATGCAGGTAATACAGGACTTGGAGGATACACTGTCCGTGAAGGAGATGGAAATCGAGATACTGGCCATGCTGGATCGCCATCATACGCTGCCCAAGCCATTGAATTTGGATAAGTTGGCGCGCTATGTGCTGGCGCTGGGCTCGCTCTGCAAGGATCCCAAGCATTTCCATGGGCATGATCTGGTGGCCACGCTGCAGCACCATGAGCCCGCCCAGGACATTGAGTTCGCGTTGACCACACTCTCGGCGTGCAGCTCGGCGGCGCATGTTCGCAAGCGGCAAATACGCCGACTCCTGGACATTGCCAGCGGCGTGACGGATCAGAGCGTGGATGCCATTGCCATGGTAATACTGGCGTTGCGCTGCATCGTCACCGACCATCGGCACCGGCATCTGCAGCATTTTGTGCGTCGGCCGGCGCGCGGCCTGGCCATACTGCAGGATCAGCGCGGCAGCTTTGGCTCGCTGCGCAGCACAGCGCTGGCCATGCAGGCGCTGCAGGATCTGGAGTACGATCCGGCTGGGCATTGGAATCGCACGGCCGCCTCACGTTATATACTCAGCCGTCAGCGTGCCGACGGTGGCTGGAGCGAAGAGCCGCTACAGGATGGCCAGGAGCCGGACATTGGCGTTGGCCTCACCGCTGATATCATACTGGCACTCGGCTGGAAGGGTCTGGGTGCAGTTCGTGCCCTTCAGTGTGACCATGTTATACGCGAGAGCAGCGATCCCACAGGTAACACTCATCTCCCACTACACCTCCCGTCTGGACATGATCATTCACTCGTTATGGTTGCAGAGAATGGCGAACCGAAGCTGGCATTGCCCTTCGGACTGAGCTCCTCGGCTGAGGAGTCGGACGCAAAGAACATCTCATACACCTATACCCTGTGGGTAGGCTCCAACGTGACCGAGGCCTTCTCCCTTTCATTGGTATCGCCCAAGAACACCAGCTTCTTCAAGGCCATGACACAGGCCGCCGAAATAGATCCAAGGTTAGTGCTCTTTATAGATTTCTGTATCAATATAAGTAATACTCATAATGATTTACGATGAAAAATAATTTTAGTTGACACTTTGCAAAAGACATTAGGCATTAAGCCATAAGAAATCTAATACGTTTCCATGAACATGAGAAAAAGGGATTTAAAAGAAAATTCAGGAAGATATTTTAGAATGTATTAGGTATGCAAAATATTTTATAGTACTATACATACTATACATTAAATTCAATTTCAAAACACTTACATATTTCACCTATTTCGGAAGATGTAGGCGGAAAATATGGGTCCTATAGTTGTATGTGCGAAACTCTATTTTTCGTCCGATCAGTTTCAAACTCATTTTCAAAGTTTTTGACATCAATTAATTAGACACGTGTCTCCGCGATTTTTGGAAAATTCACCCCCAAGGTCAGAAAATTGGTGAGATTCTCTGGAATTCAAAATTCTTAGTTATTGTGTGATTTGTTTCAAACTAATTTTAAAAGCGTAACACAGTAATCAATTAAATGTGGTAGGTATCCACGCCTTGGTCCGAAAATAAGTGGGAAACTACTGTAAAGAACTTTCATATTTTCCTGGCGATTGTCTTCCGTGGCCACGGGCGGGAAATTGGTGTCAAGGTTATATCATAAGATTGACATAATCATACGTAAGCTTTTTGGCATATTCATTGATTGCTAAGTAAGTAACTGTTATATCACCTTGTTTCTCGTTATAGTTAAGTCTATCGTGGGGAATAATTTTAAATGTTTAATCCATTTGCAGATTCATTTTTGAAGCCCGCGAGTGGCCTAATGGACACTATGTGCACACGCTCTATGGCAAGAAGGAAGAACCGCGGGGGTAAGCTTTCTCACATAACATCTGTCTAACATTTGTTATAATAATACGCATTCTTTCTCCGTAGATACCACTACTGGCTACTCTACAGATTGCCCGAGCTACCTGATCCGAACAATACGCCCGGGAATCAGCTTATTGCGCCTGTTGGTAAGTTAACCCAAAACAGATTAAGGAATTTTATATGAAAGTGCTGCATTTAAATTTCAGGTGTCGATGAGCTAATGGTCGAGGATGGTGAACACTATCTATATTGGTATAAGAAACTTTAAGCACATGGATGGATTTGCCGGCCTTAGTCACTAATCTAAAGTAAACCCACTAAAAACAAAAGCCACTAGGCAAGGCCATAGCAGCTACCACTATAAATAAAACTACAACTACAACTGTAAACTGCAACTACTAAAACTGCATGCATGCATATGTGAATGTGTCTCTATATATGTATATTTATATATATAGAACATGCATATACATACATATAACTGAATTATAAAGGCGTAATCAAAACTGCATTAACCCACATAAGGCAAAAATCGCACTAACAGCGAGGGCTTACGAAGTCAAAATATACATAACATACATACATAAAAACATGCATACTATATACACGTATATTACCTTACCGATAGCTTACAAATGTGTTTAGGGTATACAAATCTATAAAAAGGGGAAAAACAAAAAAAAGCTACAAAGCTAACAACTAACAACCAAAGTTACAATTTACGCACTGCTCGGAAAAGAAGAACACTTTACATCCATACACTATAGCGGCCAGTTCTGGCTTCTACTTTCGGGAAGATTTTGCGGAATTGAATTTCACTAAATGTTCAAATTTTCAACAATGCTGTTGAACTGACAAATTGATACCTATTACCCTGGCAAGTGAATTCAATTGGTATACAATCCACAAATACTTGTCAAAGTTGAAAATGGGAACATTTCAGGGATATTTACATAAGCGAAATTTTGCCGAAAGTGAAAATGAGAACAGGCCTCTGATAGTGCATGGAGCCCATTATACACAAGCTAGAGCTGCGAAACTATCGTTAAAATAAATTGATACTAATCTAAAATACATCATTTAGGCATGTATTTTGCAAATTGTTAACCTAAATATGTTAACAGCTTCTGCAGGCATGAAACGGGCTCATCCTTTTCAAAATACATAGCTATTTTATATATAAATGCTAGGATTCATTTAACTTTATTCATTTCCACTATAGTTTTATCGATAGTAATGCTGCTCTAATACCAGCACACACCCACATGCAAACATACCTACTCTACATAAGCAACGAACAGCAAATCGAACAGAAAGCTCTCTCCATCTAGTATTTCTTAGCGCGCTCGGGCAGCTTAACGGTACTGCGGTCCGTTAGAAGCGCATCACTTGTGAGGTTAGGTTCATTAATCATTCCGTCCGTTTTGGAGTTTGAGAGCATAACGTATGGATAAATGCGCTAACGTCGTTGGATTTGTTGCTTGCTGCGGCACACAGACAGACAAAACAAACACAAACAAACACACACACGCATCCACAGTATGCTTTAGATATTATTAAACTAAGCAAAAAGAAAAAGGAATAAATATTTGCTATAAAGAAAAGGCTATGAAAACAAAAGGAGCGTCAGTCAGTCCAAGCAAAGCATGTTATACCAAACACCGTACGTAACAATAAGTGATTGAAAATCATCCCTAGACATACATAAATATATACCTGCATATACATACATAAATATATATAAAAACAAACTAGTTTTATATGAAATTAAGTCGAAAACAAAATAAAAGCCGTGTCGGATTATATTATATTATACAAGTACATACATATGTATGCACTTTACACACACTATGAATATATGAAATGTGAACGAATAATAGCTTGCGAGTACTAATACTTATGAACAACGCAATGTCTGTCATATTAATCATTTAACGCTACCATGATCATGCTATATACCTACCCTATATCCTATATGCATACATATAGTCAACATATATTACATTGCTCATTAAAAGCCAAACCTACAACATTATTACATACATACATACATATGCATATTACTCAAAAACTATCAAAACTCTAACGGCATTCTGAACTGCTTGACATCGAAAAGCAGTCGTCAGCAAGCAGTTCTATGTACCAATCATCTCTCTCAATCTCTCTTCATGCACACCTAATGCTCTCCCATTGCTCTTTTTCAATTCAATTTCAACCGTTAAACTTAACCTCAAAAACGATAAGAAAACCTAACCTAACAATTTTTAAGTGCAGCAGCAAATCCAAAACTAACCTAGCAAACTAAATCTTAATGGTTTATACTTATTATAAGCATGAAATTGAGCTTTTTAATTGTGCAAATCCAAAGCAAAAACAAAAATAAAAATCACAATAAATAGAAAAACAAAAAAGCAAAGAAACGAACTGTGTTGGCATCGAAAATAATATATATTTATTTATGTACTACTTACTTACCTACTTACACGTGTGTCTATGTATGTGTACCACACCATTCAAAAACACTCTTCTGTTCACCGGATAACCCAAACAACCTTATATTGATGGAAAACTATCCATCAAATGCCAGCAACAGCAGTTTCATACTGGTAAGCTCCATTAGTTAAATAACTTATGGATTGTGTGTATGAGGAGATTGAAGATTATGGTCCTGCCTGTTGCTGGCTTCTCGTATGTGTGTCCAAATCCAAAGCGAAGCAATGCAAACCATACCAAGCGTGAATAAACATGATAATTCAAAAATCAACAAATCTATTATTCATTTACTTTTTGGTTAAGGGTTAAGAAAGGCAGATGAAAGGGATTCCAAAGCTCCAAGAACCCAACAAATTTATTTGGAGGTCTACTGTTAATCGCTCTTTTTTTTATTCTCAAGAACTAGTGGTAGTCCAATACTGTTGATCGCCCTTCTCTGCGATTCTCAAGAATTAAAGGAAGTAAAATACAATTGGCTATTTTGAAGGTCTACTATTGATCGCCCTTCTCTGCGGTTCTTTGCACGCGCATATAACATAGTATAGTATATAGTATTTATATATATGTATATACATATATAGTATAGTATATCGGTACCCCGGAGATAGCCATTCTTCCTTATTTTGTTAAAACGTTGCGTTTATTTCAATAGATTTTTTGTTCATCTTGCATAGGTTTAAAAAGCATACAATATAATATATATTTTTAATTGGGTTTTTAACAATAATTGCGCATGGTTTAGACAACTGTTTATTGTTCATAGAGTTGCACACGTATCAGATTTGAAATTTTAATAATGGCTTACAATAGATAGAAAAAAAAGATACATTTAACATTTAATTGCTTAATTTTCAAACTTTCTTATAAAGCCAAAGATGGAACCAAAAGAAAATGCCTCGAAAAATGTTGTTTCTTTCTATTATTATACATACATTAATTTTAGTTGTGAGATTTCGTAGACTTGTAGTAAAATGGGAGCTGAAAAAGTTGGCGTAGGAAACGGATTTGATTACTGTTAGGTGGCACAAAATGTTTATTTATATATACACACATATATATGTATATATACATATATATAGATGATTTTTATATTTATTTCATCATGTGCCCGCCCTTATGTGGCGTATGTAAAATTGATTTAGATTGGAGCTAGGCTCCGTCATAGGTTCAACTGCTAACTGGCTGGTTTTCTTTCTTCAATAGTCTTTTGATATTACATATTTATCTTATATGTATATCTTGTTTCGCCTCCTACCTTTGCTAGGCAAAAAATAAAAATCAAGCTTAAGCATTTTTTACTTGGGCTTACGCTAAGGGCAAAAAATGCATGTACATATATATAGATATAAATACATTATATATATATATAAAAAGGAAATGATATACTATATGTGTATGTATATTGGTAAAATAAAGTATATTTCGTTTTGTCATGCGAGTAAATTAGGCAACAGTACGGTTAACATTTCGATAATTAGTTTTTGTTGGTAGCCCTCATTTCAAATGCAAATACATCAGTTTGCCAAGCTGTGGTTGTTATGTACATATACATATAGTATGTATATATATGTATATATCTGTATATATGTATATGCGTATGTATATAGTTTGATAGAGCATTTGTATGTTTGTTATGTTTGCTACAATTTGAAAAAGGCCGCATAGAGCACGAAGGCAACAGAGTTACAACATCAAAAACAGTTTACACCATATTACGATTAGTTGTGTATGTATAGACTTATAGTACAAATACAAATACAAATATATAGTATAGTTTTAGACGTTAAAGACACGCACACACGAAACACACACACACACACACACACATATTACACACAGCAATGGGGTTTACAATATTTTATAGGCAACAAATTGTTTAAAAGTGTATATATTATTTATGATTTCTTTTGCTTTTGCTGTAGCTGTTTGGAATCGCAAATTGTATTTGTATTATCTAATAAATATTATAATGGTATTTGCTTAGCTTTACGTAATGTTGTGGCTTTGTTCTCGTAGCTTGGGCCATGGAAACCATGTCGTGCTGCATAAGTTTGAATTTGTTCATTTAACAATAATTTCAACTGATTATTTTGTTCGCTAGCTTGGCTGGTTGCCTGGATTACAATAACAAACATATTCACTTAAACAGTTCTAATATATATTTATATTTATATGTGGGGATGTATGTATGCATATTAAAGGCCTGGAACTTAGCCAAAATCTCTTGACAGCTCGCTTACTTTGCATTTTAGATGCCAAAGCTCAGCTGGAGTGCATTGCGCAGATCGTTGAGTACCATGGAGCCAATGACCATCTTTTCGCAGTTGACCAGCAGGGTGAGCGCCTCATCCGTGTGCCATTGTAGGGTAAGCAGGACGAGACTTTTCGAGCTAAGCGTTTGACCGGCAAAGCAATGAAGCTGGCCCGTGGTCGAGCTGTACGTATGCGCCACATTGATGCACTCAAAGATCTTCTGCTTGAGCGCTGCCACATCGAGCAGTTCGCGCTGCACGCCGCGCAGCTCGCACTGATGCTCATTCATGCCGCGCAACTTGGAGCGCTCCTCACGATGACAACTCTCGCCAATTTGCACGGAGCGCACCAGCTCGCCCACCGGCGGCTTTAGCTGTACACGCGCACAGCCCGCACTGGATACCAGCTCAAAGTCAATCGCATGCGTTGTATCATTGAAATCCACGCCCAGAATGCCACTTGCCAGCTGCTGTGGCTGCAGCTGAGCAATGGGCGCAAATTCGCTTAGTTGCATGCCCGGTGGCAGCGTTTGCTGGCCCATGCGTATGCTGGTTAGCTCCTGGTCGCTGCGATTCTGGAACTGCAGCTCAATAGAGCACATAGCCGCCGAGTAGAGATGCGGGGCACGTGTGAAGCGATACGAGAGCTGCAGTCCATGGCCGGTCAGCTTGTTCAGCAGCTCCTTGTGCTTGAATTCCATGTGCGAAGGACCAACCAGTTCGATGCGATTGCGCGCCTGTTGCGGCTGTAGAGCAGCCTGTCCAGGTATCATGGGTGTGCCTGTAATATATGATGTATAGGCACATTTACTTTATGTCTTAAGCACACTGAAAGCACCTGAAAGCTTTAGCTGAGATCAAAGTTTAAGGGTCAAGCTATTGTTAGCTGCCCCACCAATTATGTTCATTCAATTCAAACAGCTTTGAAAGCACATGAACGATTAAGTGATATATTCTAAGATACTTTAACAGCTGTGAAAACATCTCTGAAAGCTTAAGCTTCCTGCGAGATTTATTGTATTTAGTGTATAATAAACATAGATTAAAGCTCAATAAGCTATGCTCTTCCCTCCTGTTCTCTCTGTTCTCTTCTCTCTTGTTCTCTCTGAACTCTTCTCTCTGTTCTCTTCTCTCTTTCTCTTTCTGTAAACAATTGAACTCTTGATTTCATACAGCTTTGAAAGCAAGTAAAATTAGATTTATTACAATTACTTGCAAATTGTAAGATCAAAGCTCAAAAAGCCATTCTTCTCTTTTTCTGCGCGTGAACATTTTAATATTTATAGTACCCAATTGATACAATTCTCCCTCTCTCTCTCTCTCTCTCTTTTCTGTAACCTGTTGTTTTATGGAATATTAGAATCTATCTAGAACAGCTTACCGGGTGTGAGGAAGCCACCCAGCGAGGGCGTCATTACTGGCCCAATTGGCGGTATATCATCCAGATCGAGCAGCAGATCCAAGTTGCTCTTGGCAGGCTGCTGTGGCTGCTTCTGGGACGCAGGCTGTTTCGGTTCATTAGCAGTCGCCTGTGCTGATGGCAACTCCTCCGTTGGCTGCTGCTCGTTGTCGCTGCCCGACTCGCTGCTGTCGTTATCGCTGCCGCTGCCGCTATAGAAAGAGGACTCGCCGCTGTCAGAGGTGCCCGAGGCATTGACGGCATTGTTGTTATTGGCATTGCCCGTCGCGGCCGCAGCGGCTGGATTGCTGGTGCTGGTGTTGCTTGGATCGATCAACTTGGGAGCCACAATCGCAACCTTTGGTGTCTTCCTCTTTTGTGCTTTGTCCTGTTCATGCTCGCTGTCGCTGTTGCTTGAGCCATCGCTGCTGGAGTCGCTGCTGTCGCTGCTGCTGCCGCTGGACTCGGAGTAGGCCGATGACTTTTCCGATTCGGATAGGAAGCCCTTGTCACGCTGCTCTTTGGCAGCACCCGCAGCTGAGGGCTTTTTGCGCACAGAATTATCGCTGGGTAGCTTCTCCTGCATGTAGCCGTCAATGTTGCGCACAGTGGTATCGGGTGCCACAACGGGAAATGTTGGCAGCTCCTTGTAGCCCGTGGCATGCATATTCAAATAGTGGGACAAGGAGCCCAGCTGATAGATGTTGCTATCGCGATACTTGCTCTCGGGCAGCGGCGCCGGCTTGGACGCCAGGAACACCTGACGTGCGTGCTGCGTGAGCACGCTGCTGTCGCCGCTGGCCGGAAAGATGAACTGCCGCAAAAAGCGTGCCCGGTCGCGCACATCGTAGTTGGTATCATAACGCGCCAGCGTGAACACATACTGGCAGAGCAGCGAGGTCTGCTCCGGATTGGTTAGATACAGCTTGACGCCCAGATTGAGCACCTGTAGCTTAACCACATCCTGCTCATCCACAAACGATTTGGCCATCTTGCGCAGCACATCGGGCGCTATAAGCGGCACCTTCTCATTGTATTCTCCAATTAGCCAAATGATCGCTGCCCGCGCCGCCGCCACGTTAATGTAGTCAATCAGCTTGGCCATTTGCGTGATGATCTCATAGTGTTCGGCGGCCTTGCTCTGCAGCAGCTTCTTAATTACCACCACGCTCTCAGCCACGACGTGCTCTGTGAAGTGTAAAACAAAAGCATTTGTGGTCGTTTAACTGATTCAAGAAGAATATTTGATATTTTCATTTGCTTCGTTTCAATTAAGCCAAAAACAAGAAAAAAATGTTGTCTTTGACCTGTCGAAGATATTTACCCTTGCACATAAGGAAACATAATGTTTTCTTTAAATAAACAAACAACATTTAAGAGAGAAAAGTACCTCAAACAAGAAAGAACGGCTATCTTCGGAGTGCCGAAGCTATATACCCTAGCAGCAATGTTTTTTAAACAAAACTCAATTTTCGTTAGATTGTTTCTATGTGGTTCGATTTTCATGAAACTATAGGAAACTATATAAAGTATAATAAAACTCTCACTTAGCTTAGATGTAATACAAAAAGTTTTTCATACAAAAACCAATTTTTCACCCGATCCTATGGCAGCTATGTGATATAGTGGTTTGATTTAGACCAAACTTAGTCAGATTGTATAAACTCTCCTGAGGCTCGGTTTGGGTGAGTTTGGTGAGGATATCTTCATAAACAAAGAAGTTTTTCATACAAAAACATTGTTGTCGACCGATCATTCCGACATATTTACTGCTTGCAGCAAAAAGAAGGATCTGTGCCAAGTTTCATTACGATAGCTTTAGAACTGAGAGACTTATTTGCATAGAAGCAGACGGACATTGCTATATCGACTTGGTTATTGATGCTGATTCAAAACATATATACTTTTTTGAGTCGGAAACGTCTCCTTCAGACATTTCGAGTCAAAATTATAATACCCTCTGCTAGGGTATAACAATTGCAGTTCACTGAATTTCATTAACATCAGAGTACTACTATATATATACACTATTTCTATAAAAGATACATGTTCTTTCTTGTTTAAGCTTGTCTTCGTATAAATTTCGTTGACTGAATTACTTTTGATTTCATTGCCTTAGAGGAACAGCTAGCAAATGTAATAGATTTGATCAGAATTGTTACTGCTTGAAGCGCTTACCATCATGATTAGACAGCAGATGCACCAGGCCGCTGAGGCAAGTCTCGGTGACCGCTTTGATGCTGGCCGCACAACGTCCGATGGCCTGAATGGTGGCTGCCACAAATTGACGATCGCAGCTGGAGATATAGGTCTGGAACTCGCGGAGTATTAGCGATATGCTCGAGGCAGATGCCAGATTGGTGAGTATGTCCAGCTTAAGCAGCTTGAGATGCGTGGGATCGCTGGTGCGCACAAAGAACGACTTCAGATGTGGCTCAAAGATAGACTTGCGTCTGCCAGACATTGAGGCGATGCAGTTAAGAACTACGCTCTGCACCTCCTTGTGGGAACGGAGAAGGCGTATAAGCGCCTTGGCAATTAGCTGCACCTCATTACGTGGCGCCACATGATGATAGAGCTGCGCCACGGCCATCACCACGGAGGCGTTGCGTGACTGCAGCAGCGGCTTTGTCTGGCGCAGCAGCAGACGATGATCCAAGTCAATGTGGTAGCTGTCATTGTCTTTGACATTGTTGTTAATGTTTATATTATTGTCGGTTGATTTGTTGGCCTTGGCTTTGGATTTGGCTGCGTCATCGCTGGAGGCTTCGGCATCGCTGCTTGAATTGGAGGACTCGTCATAGAAACGTTCATTGGCTGGAGCATCGCCATCGAGGCCATCCATCTGGAGCACCTCCTCGTCGGCATTGGGATCGACAAATTGTGTGCGAGCATAACGTGTCAGCATATTGATTATAATCACCTGGCCCCACTCATCCACATCCACCAGCAGATTGCAGAGCTTGCGATAGTTCTTGTGTATGAGATCGACACGCTCCGGGCAAACCTGTGGCAAATCCAAAATAGTACAACTATTGAAGTACCATAAATTGTGAGGCTTAGCTACTTACCTCATCGAATGCCATGACGGCAGAGCCAACCACCAGTGTGGTGCGATCTGAGAGCAGCTTCTCAATAACCGTCACCAGCTCGTCCTTTTGCTCCGCATCCAGTGAGTACAGCTTGGGTATGGCATGTGCCGCTGTCTTGCGCACATATGCACTTAAATCAGCGGCGCTGTCGCGTATTGCCAGCATCACAATGGGCACAATCATGCTGACCCGTATGGAAGAGAGGACGCGCAGCGCCGAGGCGCGTATTAGCTGATTAGGATCCTTGAGTGCGCGCTGGAATGTGGATATGGAGAGCAGCGCCAAATCCTGCTGCTCCTCGGCATAGCGTACCAAATATACGTACACCAGCTTCTTAACCTCAATATTCTTGGAGACAACGTTCTTGACCACCGCTGGAAACAGATCGCTGGCATCGCGTCCGCGCGCTATCATGCCAATGATGCGCTTCATTGCCTCCAACTTCAGGCCATCTTTATTACTGTCCAGCATTTGCTTCAGATCATCATGTTTGCGACCATCGCTCTGAAAGAAAGCCGCACCGCTGGCCGGATCGGCACCAAACTCCACGTCCAATCCCATCTGCGGTCGGTCGCCATAGGCGGCCACCGAAAAGGGATTGCTTGCTGCGTTCTGCTGCATTTTGCGGGGAGGGGAAGCCGAAGGGGGCGAGCTTCAATTGTTGCTCCTGCTCTGCCTGCTATTCTATGCGGTATGTGGGCTTGCGGAAAAGGTGAAAGCGTCGTCGTCGATTGAAACCTGCTGATGCTGATACACTCCAGTTGGCAACACACGGCGAATTCGTCTACATCAATTGGCAATATTCTGGCATACCTGATACTGGGAGACACTTGCACTGCAAAATTTGTGTTACTACTCGATAACAAGTGTCCACGAGTACGATAAATATATCGGAAGCTATCGATTATGTTTTTATTGTTTCAAGTAGACAGCGGTAATTTTTCGTTTTAGCACTCGCAGGTAAAGACTGCATAAAATACATTAATATTATCTGGAATGATGCATTTAAATATATAAAAGCAATATCCAGTGGCAATGAAAGACATTTATGCAAGAATTATTAAATAAATGCGAGTAGAAATTTACCGATATGCGTATATTGACACTCGAATTGATAGTTTTTAGTTTATGAGCTGCCAGACTGTTCGATAGTTTAAAGATTGAAGGCGTTCGTATTTGGATTAACTGTTTAAATTAAATATTATAGATATCTATACATATATGTAATTCGGTCCATATAAATGTATATATCATGTATATGTTTGTCTATAGATATACATAACATCAAACTCTTTGCGATAGTTTACTAATATTCCTTAACAATCGAGTATTTTATTTCCATATTTGTATATCGAACAGGATTTTTGCATATTTTTAATTATCCTTGCAATAAAATCTTCCCCCGACATCAAAAATTGCTTTCTAATATTAAAACGCGTCATGTAGGACCAAGTGTACATGAAACGCTAAATTGAATAATAGCCGATATTTTCTACCAGAACTAGTTCTATCAAATAGTAAATGATCGACTGCAGTGGTCATCACCATCAGCAGAATAAGTGGCAACACCGCCGTGTACATACATTTTGAGAGAAAATTTTGCTCGGGTATGAAAATTTTTACAATTAAAACTTGTTAATAAATAAATTATATTCAAGTCCAATTGGCTAGTAATTTATGCTAATAGCTAAGTTTGCTATTGCTGCTACTTGTGCAGTGCGTTAATCTGTATACACATGTTAATAAACAAACGCAGCAGCCGCAATTTGTCGCGTCTCGTTAGTGTTGCCAACTTTTGCATTGGCAATAAAAAGCAATTACGCCAAAATCAGTTAGAATTTGCAAGTGCGTACATTAAAAGTGCAGATTTCGGCAACGCAAATAGAGCTAAGCTGGCAGCTGAGCATGATTGGGCAGAAACTGCAAGTCCAAAATGAAATTACTAAATACATATGTATATATTTCAGAAGGAGTAAAACTCACCACAGCTGCAACAACTTTTAAACAATTTAAGGATTCTGGCAATTAAATAGCTAGATCTAAACGGGAAAAAGGCTAAGTGGGCAACACTTTAGCCTGCGCCGCCGCCGCCACCAACGTTGTCATACAAAATGAAGTGAGCGCACAAAGAAACTATATTAAAAATAATAATCAAAATAAAACTAACCACTAACAAAACGAACAAACAATTTCATACTATAATTTGTTTATATTTCTGTTCTATTTGTGTACAGTAAACCAAAGATCACAGCGGTTTTTTGTTAATTTTTCCGATATTTAAATTCGTCACGTCGTCATTATCATCATCCGCATCCGCATTTGCATCCGCATTGCCATTGTCATTTTTAGCAGCTCTGTCTAATACCACCCATAGTCCGCCCCGCCTAGCTAGCTTCGTGGGAAGCCTTGTAGAAAACTTGGGTTTCTAAATCATTTTAACTGCGCCCAGAAGCTACGACTTCTTATCTACTTCATACCCCCACATACACACACACGCACACATTTATAGGTAAGTGCAATATATCTCAACTTCGGTCTTCTGTTGCATTTATCGCATATTCCTTTTGATCTGACCAACTTACAGTTATGTCATCAACCGCCGGCAAACGCAAGGAAATCTACAAATATCTGGCACCATGGCCATTATACTCCATGAACTGGAGCGTGCGCCCGGACAAACGCTTTCGCCTTGCCCTTGGCAGCTTCATCGAGGAGTACAATAACAAAGTACAGATCATCAGCCTGGATGAAGATACCAGCGAATTTAGTGCTAAAAGGTGAGAGTAATTTCGACCTGACCACGTGCCACAAAACAGTTGAAACCAACCTGCAAAAAACTGCCAACAGCACTAGAAAAAAGCTACTGCCGCATATTTGGCTTGCATGCTGCGCACTTGTCAATAGCAACGCCAGAGCACGTGTATTTTTTTGTTTAACTGTGCCATTTCCATGACAACAAGGCTATATGGGACAGTCTCAGCATAGCATCAAGTTTGTCTTCTTCTAGCCATGCTGTTCCCATGACTACCACAGAAGGGCCTACCTATTGTGCGACAACAATAGCACAAGAGCAGCTGCTGCGTTTGTTGTTATTAAACTGTTGAAGCTTAGTAGTACTAGAGAACGCCCTACAGTCTAAATATTCGACTGAATTGTAGCAATGCTCCGTTACTCTTAACTCTGATTTCTGTGAACTATTTTACTTTCCTTACCGCAACATATTGCCGAGAAAATGACATTCTGCACTGTCTTTTCCTCTGCAAGGGTATGCAAATGAAAGCAATTCAAACTAACTGATTGTTAGGCCTGATTCAAACTCCAATCAAATTGGAATACAAAACTTTTAACTATTCCCAATTTCGTAAAACGATTTGTTTTTTATTTATTTATTTACGAAGGCAAAACAGTACTGCCTCGAATCAAAACATATAATATAATAGATATATGGAAAAAATGTAAAAGCCCACACGAAATTTCAATTGAATCTAATAACGACCTCAGCACGTTGGGGGAAGTTTATTTGCCAGTCCGGCTATGCCCCTATTCACAGCACGGAATTCCCGGTGGCGTTATTAGAGCCCATAGCAGCAATATAGTAAAGAGTTAGTCATAAAGAAATAAACTTATGGAATTTTAGGTTAATTTAAGGCATAAAACTAAAGAAAAACAGTAAGAATGAAATCAATCTCCAACTCGGTGAGTGAGGGAAGTTTTTAGTAGCCAGTCCAGCAAGCTGTTCCGTCGAGCCAGCTAAACGTTTATTATTTCCACATTATATGTCGCTATAGACCCACAAACTGACGAACCTACAACAATTAGATCAATTGGACCGAACTGTGAGTGCGAAGGTCAAAGACAGACGGTTTTTACAATTGGAAAAATAGAATTGCTGGAAACGAAAGTAAAAGTGACTAGACTTTGAACAGGAGCACCTTAGTGGGGCAACAAACGACAGCTCTCGGGTTCAATTCCCACTTACCATCACTCCTATACGCACAATTTAAGCAAATTATTGCTTAGCTATTAACGACAAGGCAACTTAATATGAACTATTATGATTTGCCGTAATAGCAGTAATATCAAAATAAATTGGCAATTTTCCTGTGTCAATAATAATATAATAACAATAATGAGAGAGGAGTCCCAATAGAAGAGGAGAAGGCTACCTATAGGGCCAAGAGTTGCTCTACCTCCCTTATGAAAGAGAGCAGGTTACTTGTCGAGACATTACTTACAAGCTTGGGGGTCATAAACTCCCAAGAAGATGTCTCCTAGTCCAAATAATGGCAAGACAGTCACAAAGAAGGTGGATAGTAGTTTCATCATCGTCCCTGTAGAGTCTACTCTCTGTATCAGTGGATAAGCGCATGTTTTGAAGGTGATAGCTTACAGTGTGGTGACCTGTTAGATAGGCCACCCAAAGCCTCAGTTCCGCCCTAGAAAGATTAACTGTCTTCCTGTATAAGGTGGAGCCGACCAGTTCTTTGGCTTCGGGCAGCGTCGGCCTAGAGGCCCAGAAGACCTGTGTCAATGTATTTTTATAACATATCAGAGGGTATTATAATTTCGAATCTCGAAAAGTGTAATGCACTGAATGAGACGTTTCCGACCCAACAAAGTATATATATTCTGAAACAGCATCAATAGCCGAGTTGATATAGCGATGTCCGTCTGTTTCTATGCAAATAAGTCTCTCAGTTCTAAAGCTATCGTAATGAAACTTGGCCCAGATCCTTCTTTTTGCTGCAAGCAGTAAATATGTCGGAATGATCGGTCGACAACAATGTTTTTGTATGAAAAACTTCTTTGTTTATGAAGATATCCTCACCAAACTCACCCAAACCGAGCCTCAGGAGAGTTTATACAATCTGACTAAGTTTGGTCTAAATCAACCACTATATCACATAGCTGCCATAGGATCGGGAGAAAAATTGGTTTTTGTATGAAAAACTTTTTGTATTACATCCAAGCTAAGTGAGAGTTTTATTATACTTTATATAGTTTTCTATAATTTCATGAAAATCGGACCACATAGCTCCAAACTACAAACCTCAAATATTATTAAGTAGATTTAGTCCAGGGGCTCGAACCAATGGATAAACTTAAGGATAGTTGCTTTTTTGGTACAGTCACAAACGAAACTATCGAGAACTTTGTATATCAAAGATATATATTGTTTGTAACACAAACTCTGTCTTATCTTTCAGCACCTTTGACCATCCATATCCTACAACGAAAATCATGTGGATCCCAGACTCAAAAGGCATATATCCCGATCTTTTGGCCACCAGCGGTGACTATTTGCGCGTATGGCGTGCCGGTGAGCCGGATACGCGACTGGAGTGCGTGCTAAATAACAACAAAAATAGTGACTTTTGTGCACCGCTAACATCGTTCGACTGGAACGAGGTGGATCCCAATCTGGTTGGCACTTCATCCATAGACACCACATGCACCATTTGGGGACTAGAGACTGGGCAGCCGCATGCGCGCGTCTACGTCGCTGGACATGTTAAAACCCAGCTGATAGCACACGACAAGGAGGTTTACGACATTGCATTTTCACGTGCCGGCGGCGGCCGGGATATGTTTGCCTCCGTGGGCGCTGACGGCTCCGTGCGCATGTTCGATCTGCGCCATCTGGAGCACTCGACCATTATCTATGAGGTGGGTTGTAGTTGCATTATAAAACGAATCCTTACAATTAAATAACCTAAACAATAACTTTAATTATTTTAGGATCCTGCACATACAGCGCTGCTGCGCTTGGCCTGGAACAAACAGGATCCGAATTACTTAGCCACAGTTGCCATGGATTCATGCGAAGTTATTATTTTAGATGTTCGTGTTCCTTGTACACCTGTTGCAAGACTGAGCAATCACAGAGCGTGCGTCAACGGTATTGCGTGGGCGCCGCATAGGTAAACAGCACCTAGAAATTATATATATATATGTATATGTATATTATATGCATGTCTCATCTTACAGTTCCTGTCACATTTGCACTGCCGGTGATGATCACCAAGCACTGATCTGGGATATACAACAAATGCCACGCGCAATCGAGGATCCAATTTTAGCCTATACAGCTGCTGAGGGCGAAGTCAATCAAATTCAATGGGGTGCCACGCAACCTGATTGGATAGCCATTTGCTATAACAAAGCGTGCGAGATCCTGCGGGTCTAAGAGTCAATTTTTCTTGCCCCTCAAAGCCCAAGCCACAGACACCTGCCCCAATCCCCCACACACCAACCTCCCACTGCTCTGCCGCCTGTGACTGTGGATGTGGTTGCGGATATAGCGCACAGTCGTCAACATACACCCAAGAACAACACCAATACACACATCACACACACCACACACACGCACGCACACACACACAGACACATGCATAAGCAACGTAGTTGTAGGTTTTGTAGGCGAAGCGGATGAAAAACAAAAACGCGTTTTACTTAGTTTTTTAAAGAAAGGATAATAGTATACATATGTATATGATTTTCAATTCAGAATAGGCTATCTGTATCACAGAGCCCAGGATCCGCAACAGCTGCCTGTCTCGTCTGAGACGGGGTCGGAGGGGCAGCCACGCAATTCGTTTAGTGTTTAGTCTCTAATCGTGCTAACAGTGGGTGAGGCGGACACATTTGGCATCTAATAAGCTTAGTTGAACATACATTTACGATATAAGTCTCAAGGTATAACCAAAACATGTATTGCTATTTGTAATTTTTATTGGATTCATTTTGCAATTCTCGCTGAATGTAGGAAAACAAACAGCAACAAGAAACGCCGCAAATAGGGGCGCTTAGTTTTATTTATATTGAATAATCTCTCATTTTCTTTGATTGACAAAAATGATAACAAGATGAAGAAAAGCAAAAACAATGTCCTACCTCGTTTTCCAACATGTTAAATTGTTGTTAAGATTTTGTGTCTAGCCGCAGTAACAGCAACCACAGCAACAACTACATGCATACAACAACAAAACATTAACAACAACAACAACAAACAACAAAAGAGAGAAAAACCAGAAGAAAAAAGAAGAAACATACAAACAAACAAACAAGAAAAACCAAAAAATGCAAAACGCTTTTTTCGAAATGTTTTTTATTCTCCGTTCAAATTTTTTATTATACGTTTTCTATGAGAACCAAAAACCGTAACAAAACAAAAAACAAAGGACTTATGCAAACGATAAACGCAAAAACAAAACGCAAAGCAAACATAAATAAGCAAAATACTTGTATTAAGAAAACAAACGACAAAAAACCAAAAAAAAAAACAAAAAACAACAACAACAACTGCACAACCACAGCTAAATACAATACATACTATTTAAAAATACAACTAAAAAACCGAAATATTATATGAGCGAGAGAGAATACAAGATTGTTGCTATCCATTTAAAAAGAAAACAAAACATAAAAACAAAAGAAACACATAAAAATAATAATGACTGCGTACGATTACCATAATTTCATGTAATACTACAGATCAAACAAAACCCCGATACCCATTACCGCAAAATAAAAACTGTACACACTGAGTGGGTGGAATATGCTAACCCCAAAAAAGTAACATCATTTTTTTAAGGTCAAAACTAAAGTGCACTCACTGCTCTGAGACTGAGACAAATGGGGGAGAGAACGCCTTAAAGAAGATGCCTTTCCGTTTGCTCAGGTTCGGTTTTTTTCTTGGAACTAGAAACGCATTATATGTATATGTACTTACAACCGATATCGCTCATGACTATGCACTATGTACATAAATACAGAAATCGATACGCTCTTTTTTATAATATTTTTGGTTTCTTTCGCCGTTGTGTTTTTGTTTTAATAAAACAACAATCACTTGACAAGACTTAGCGCCTGTAAAGCCAATCAATCCAAATCGAAAATAAATTATTACCAATACCAAACGTAAATCAGATCGAATTTTTGATACATATGTATATAACATATGTATGTGCATATTTATGCATTTATTACCGCGTTTATGCTATGTCCAATAATCATTTACAAATTCTAAACACAAACAAAACTTGACTGCACATATAAAATATGTAACATGGGGTAACGTATGTAGGTTCTTGGTAAATATCAGTATCTGATCTAACTGTCTGTCTGTACTATTAAGCTAGAGACACCAAAATAGAAATTTAGGTTCGTGTATAACGATCGATGATCAAGTTTCTTTTTTGAAATATTGAATAATCCAACCGAAAATCAATTAAAATTACTATAAAAAAAAAAACATTTTTATATACTTCCTCGGTTTTTGGCAAACATGATTCCTGGGGTCACTTGGTTAGAGATCTGAGATCTTAACTGAGATATCGCGAATTCCATAGCATAAACGCCGTAATGCATTATCTATGCACATACGGACTGCGTATCATGAGCGAGCATTATATGGCAAATGGTTTCCGTAACTCTTAGCATTCATTTATCCCTAGACAGGATCATCATTAGCAAAAAATAAAAAATTAATAAACAACAAAATGACGATATTCTTTATACTTGCTTACAACTTATATGTATATGTACACACAAATATTGTAAACTTCAAAGAAGCGATAACTTTTGTCAACATTTATGTTTATTATATTTGTTTGCATTGTTTTTTCGAAATGAGACATACCAAGTTTGAAATATACACAAGAGACGCGCATCATAAACTGTATCAACGTATGTATACAAATATAAGCATATAGTATATATATAGACATCTGGTATCAATGCTGGGCTAGCGCGGAATGATGAACTAGGAGGCAGCAGGAATGTGAGAGCAGCACAGACAAAGAGAAAAATCCCAAAACAGAAATTATTTAAATAAACCATTTTTAAATAAACCACAAAATTAATGTTATTATTATGAGTTAAATCAAATCTGGCAAATCGGGCGGCGCACAAATGTTGGCAATGTCGACAATGCCACATGGTTCCTTTGCCCCAGTGATGGCGCTGCAAGAGATGTGAATATGATGGCTGGATGCTAAGGGATCTTCCAGGTGCTTTGCCTACCTTTTGTCCTGGCTGCGATTACGCTGACCCGGCAGACGTGGCTTGCTGGTGAGCATCTCATTGGGCTTGAGCTTCTTCAGGGTGATCTGCAGATGGCCGGTGATTTGGGAACGCTGCACCAGGGTCTCATGCGGCTTGACCTCCTCGTTGTAGGCCATTTGAAAGATTTTGCCTTTGACGGTGACACGCACGTAGTTTGTCTGTACGTCCACATCGATAAGCGATGTGTCCAGATGTCTGAAGAATATATATAAACAAGGATCGTAATGTCATTAAGTTATAAAAATAACAAAAAAGAACAGGTTTGCATCTTTAACAAAGTTTTTTAACACAGAAGTTCAATTTTCAACTATAAGATTTATATCTGTGCAATTTGGATCAAAGTTAGTCAACATCTAAAAACTTGAATGCACTTAGAATTGCTGAGTTTGGTTAAGATATCTTTAAAAACAAAGACGTTTTACATACATCTTATATTTCAAACGTACGAACAATTTGTGAAATGTTGAGTTGCAAGGAAAAATTCTTTGTTTAGGAAGATATTTTGGCGAAGCTCACCAAATCAAAGTTTCATTATGTTTTGTACTGGCTGATCAAATTTGGTACAAATAGAATGACTATATATTATAGCTGTATAGAAACAAACGGAAGAAAAATGAGTTTTGGGATGAAAAACTTTTTTGCTTATACAGATATTTCATCCAAAGTCGGCAATTCTCTTGTACCCTATATAGTTTGTTTCAATTAAATCATTATCGGACCACATTGTTATATACCTGTCATAGGAACAATTGGTTGAAATTTGAGTATTTTTATAAAAAAACAATATTTAGTATACGTCCTTTCGTGCATTGTAAAAAATGTGTGCAATCTATGAAGCTATCAAGTTGAATATAGAGTGAAATGATATACGTACTTGTACACTTGCAATAACAGATTATAATGGTCGGACTCGTCCTGGAAGTTAAACGGCAATTTGGCCTGGTTTAGATTGTAGGGACGACCGCAGGGCGCAAATAAATGAGGTGTCCTTTTCTGTGGCTGAATCAATGGGTTGGACTGTGGCTCATGCTTCTCCCTGCCCAGCTTGCTCTGGCGCGCAATCTCATTGCGTATTTCCGGGCAGTGCTCGCTTTTGGAATTCCAAAAGGCCCGTGAGCGCTCCTCCTCGTCCTCAATGCCCTCGCACTGTTCGGCCAGCGCTGCCTGCTGCTCGGCGACGCGTATGCGCTGCTCATCCCGTTCAATTGCCTGGTTTGCCTGGCACTGTACAATAATGGCCCGATTCTGTGGCAACAGGCGCTGCGCCTGCAGCCGCTCCGTGGGCATAATCTCCTTGCAGTCGAGGCTCTGCAGCTGCGGCAGCGTGCCGATTACAAATTCACGATAGTGGGCATATTCCGCACAGGGATTGCCTATGAGCAGCAGCTCGCGGAGATTATAATTGCCGATCAAGGACTCCACGCTGGTCAGCTCGCCCACAAAGTTGAGCGTCAAGTCGAGCTTGTTGAGAGATTCGAGTGCCCCGAGATTCTCAATACGCTCAATGTTGTTCACAGCCACATTGAGATACTCGAGACGCTTCAGCTTGTGAAGATTCTCGAGGCGGGCTATCAGATTGGACTGCAGCAGCAGTATCTTGAGATCGCGGCACCAGTTCTGTATATGCTCAATGCGCTCAATGTCCTCCTGGTGTAGCGACAGCTCCTCCAGCGTGCTTATTAAACGCTCATTATGCTCCGACTTTTTGCGCACCAGCTCCTCTGTGACTGTGTGGAAATTATGAAGGATTGTGAGGCCATGAATATATATATACATATGCAAATAGCAGTCAAACTTACTGCGCACCATAATTGTTCAATGGATATGAATATTTATGTATGTAAGTCTAGAATTCTAGAGCTAGGTCTAGTCAGGTGGCTACGTTGCCAGGTACATTTGTTATTATGTTTGTTGTTGTCACCAAAATGTTTATTCAAAGTATGTGTGTCATCGGCGGGCGATTGAACTTATCGAAATTAACATATCGATTTGCATGCGACGTCATCGTCGACGGCACCCTGTTTTCGGTTTAGCAATAAAATAATCAACTGAATAAAATGTAGAGCTACTGAATTGAGTGGGCAAAAGCAGGGCCGGCCTTAGCTTTGTTTTTAAATGATAACCATTTTTTATTTGATACAGACCAATAAAAATCTCAACAGCACAATTATCTATATATGTATATATGTATATAAAGAGCTTAAACTATTTTTCCAATATTTATATGTTTAATATATTTCCTCCTTGGGCACGTACATGAATTTCTGTACTTTTGTCGACAAATCTTTAGGAACTTATCAAATCCGCTCCTGTACGCTATGGCTGGGGTACCACTAGTCTTAATAGAACTCACCAAAGTTAGCTGGGGCCAGACATATTCAAACAGCGTAAGCATTCTAATCAGCAGGTGAAATCGAAATGTGTGATAAGGATGTCGATATTTTGAGGTTGCTCAGCGATAGTGAGGTCTATGAGCTGATGCAGTTATATAGCGAGAAATACGGACCACTGAACTTTCACTACCTGCTGTTCTACAATCAGCATAAGTGGGATCGCCAACTGGACGCAGCGGGCATTGCCAAGGACGATGAGGCATATATATCGCTGCGCAAGCGTTTTTATACGCATCGCCAGGGCGATTTTCGCCGCTACGGGACATATGTGAGCCTGCACCAGGACATTGTGCAGAGCGTCTCCTTCTACAGCTGGCAGCCGGAGGAGCCAGCGGAGCTGTTTGACTGCCTGGAGCAAACACATCGCATTCAATGGTCCGGCGGCGCACTGCTCACCAATGTGGATCCTTCGTACTGCGCACGCGTCAAGGATATTGCACTGAGGAAGGGCGCGGTGGGCATCCAAGCACGTCAGTGCTATGGCATGGTATTGCCCCATGTGGAGGCGCTGGCGGTGGAGGTGCCCGAACTGCTCTCGGAGTTTGAACTGCGTCCGCTGAACGACGAGGATGCGGCCATGGTGCATGCCACTTGGCCAAACAAGGGCGAGGGCTCGTTGCCTTACATACGTGCGCTAATACAATACAATAAAACACTCGGCGCCTGTCGCAGCGACACCGGCGAGCTGATTGCCTGGATATTCCAGAACGATTTCTCCGGCTTGGGGTATGTGACTGGGCCATTCTTCTAGCTTTATAACTTGATGGCCTATTTTGTTTGCAGCATGCTTCAGGTACTGCCCAAGGTGGAGCATCGTGGCCTGGGCGGTCTATTGGCAGCCGCCATGACCAAAAGGATCGCCAAGAGAGAACAGGTGACTCTTACGGCCTGGATTGTGGACAGCAATTGGCGTTCGGAGGCGCTGCTCAAACGCATTGGCTACCGCAAGGACGTCGATAACGATTGGATCAAACTGTTGCCTGCCTAGGAGGCGCATCCAAGTTTATTCATTATTATAATATCCTTGCAGAGAGTCGCATATATGTAGGTCTGATTCGGCTTTCACTTACGGCAGTGCTTTTTCCTTAAATGCTCCCATTTTTACAAGGAATTTACTTTGATTAAGGTCCAATCTTAGGATTGGATGCCTTTGAGATAGCTTTCAATTCAATAATAGACACATTTCCGACTCCATGAGGTTCATATATGAAATTTGTCCGCTTATCTGATTCTATGCAAACTAGTCTCGCTCGTTTCGAAGCTAGATCGATCGGAAAAATATTTTGTTTTTTAAGTTGCCTCGACCAATGTCAAAACTTTAAGTTTGCTCTTTGCCAGTTCGCTAAATTTGACCAAAATTGGATGACTATAACTAATGGAAATTTGAGTTTTATATATTTTAAAATATTTTAACCGATGTCAACAATAGCAAGTCCGATTATAATCATATAACTTGGCCAAGCTGGATTACTATATTATATGACTGCCACAGACACGATTAATTGAGAATTCAGTTTTTTTGGGATTAACTTTCTTGCTTTCTAGAAAATTCAAAAGGTCTCTCTGCAAGCATTTTTAATCTTCGGCAGCCCGAAGTTTTATTTTGTAATTTTTCAAAATCTTTTTGAGCTGTGGTGTTGCTTTGGATTGGTTTTCAACGACGGCCGGGCCGGGTCGAATTAATAGTCAATAGAATTGCATAATATGTAAGTACATACATACACTTATGCCTATGTACACGGTCAACAATTTTTATTATGCATTTTGCTACGTTTTTCGCTTTTGTAAATACATACACTTTTAAGGCTTAATCAAATTCGAACTGTAAACAATATTCAAATCTAGCGGCAATTTATGCTAATCCGTTCTCGAGTTTAGACTCGATTTCATACTTATTTACATACCGCTTCACATGCACACATACAATTATCATACAATAATTTACATAATTTAGGACGGGGCATACAAAAACAAAAAAAAAAGAAGACAAACAGAATACAAACTGAGCAACAAGCAGAGAGCAAGACAAATACAAAACATATTTTGGACTACTTATCAATACACGTTGTTGCCCATTGAGAGCGCTGATAAGAGACGTTACGGAACGGGAAAAGGCAAAATGATAACAGCGAGCAGTTGTAATACAATTTCCCCCAATTACTAAACTAGACAAATAGCAAGCGCGTGGCACTCCCGCTTGGCATACCGCTGCCGTTCGCCAGCAAACTGTTGCTATTTGATGGCATTGGGACAGTCGATGTGCTCGTGGTCTGCATCTTGTGTAGACCATTAGCCATATTGCCATTGATTGGGCTGCGATAATAGGAATCGTTGTGCTGCAGCGGCGTGTACTTAATATGATTGCTTTGCGAGAACGTTGGCAGCTCTCTGGCCCTTGTGATTTGCTTGGCACGATTGTAGCATAGCACACCGGTAATGGCCAGCGTCATGCCCAGACAGTTGATCCATGTAACCGGATTGCCCAATATTATTAATGATACGGCAATCACGAATATGCGCTTCGAGGCGCTGGCCACCGCATAGGTGAGCGGTGTTACCAATGAGAGCACACTAAAGGCGATTATGTTTTGCATCCAGTTTAGCACGCCGTCGGTGAAGAGCAGCGCGATTACCCGATAGTCAAGATTTTTCTGCAAATCAAACAAATTATTTGTTACGAAATGCAGGATTCAATAAGCAATGCACTTACAATAGCCGTATGGCGAAAGACAGCTAAGCTGTCCACGTACAGCCAGAGAGGCAGGAATATGAACAGGGATAGCTTGCCCAGCAGATGCAGCAGGCGCAAGTGATGTATTCCCGTGTCCTTAAGCACCTGGATAGTAAGCAGGAGAGCAACAGTGTTTTAAATATCAGGCTTCAAAAATATAACTTATTACACGTATTTTTATATGAAACAAGAAAGAACACATGCTTCCCATGGCAGCTTTATAATACAACAATCAGATTTAATTTTCAGATTTGACCAAAGCCAAACGACTATATTATATAGCTGCCATTGGAACAATGGGCAGAAATAAGTGGTATGAAAACCCTTTTTTACTATTGAGTTATCGTGATATTTTGTTATATTATCAATTGCAAATTTGATTGTACCAAATTTAATGATAATATAATCGTCTGAAGAGAATTAAGATTTTATTTTATGAAAAATCGGTTTGAACGGGTATAATATATCTTCGACACCCCGATAGCAATTAGCAATAGCAATTATTTCTTTTCAAATTAAAATTTAACATAATTCGTATTACAGATTATTATAGAGATAATCAAAAAAGATAGTGTTGTTCTTCTGATTGTTATACGAGTTAGAAAACTAATTTTATATGATTGATTTGTATGCGCATTCATTAAAAATGAATTGTCTAAGTCGTGCTTACCTTCTTGGAGAAGATGTTCTGCATTGAGAAGCCCATGGTGGAAATGAGTGCGCTGACCAGGCCAAGCATATCGAATGAGATTTCTGTAACTGTCGCCACCGCCACGCCAGTTATGATGGGCAAGAGGCTCAGGTACACGAGAGTGGGCTGTTTCTCGCCAAAGAATAGGCGCGTCAGAACAACAGTAAAAAGCGGCATCGTCGCTTTGACTGGACAATAAAAGTTAATGGCATTTGCTGACGTGTGAGCGCTACATTTGTGTGGCAATGTTTGCCATTTACTCACCAGTGTGCGCGTAGGAGACGGGCACCTTCCATAGCGATATGTGCGATGTGACAGAGGCGAGCAGCTTGCCAATGGCGAGCGGGACAATCAGGCGCATATAGTAGGCGCGCGGTATGTCCTGATATTTGCGTATGCGCCACAAATTGAAGAATGGCCCACTGTATAGCGTAATGCTGCACAGTTGTACCAGTGTGACGGTCATGGGGAATGGGAATTCATTGAGCACCATTTTGCCAATGACATTGTTGCTGGACGATATGACGTACCAGAAGAGGCACATCAGCAATACGACTGCAACATGTCGCGAACCTGTGCGCTTGCCACCCAACATTGCTTATTGATATAATTAGTACTTAAATTTACGTGCAGTATTCAGTGAGAGCGAGCCAGTGTCTGTGCCTGCGCGCCTGCCAGTCAGCTGGTCGTACTTTTTGCACTTGCTTTATTGCATCTCGTTGTGTGTTTAAATATTTAATATTAGTATGCACGTCGACAACGCCGTCCGTTTGTTTTCTACGTGGACGCGACAGTGTGGCCAGACATTGCCAGATACATTGCTAGTGTTGTTAAGTACCGTCGGTACATTGTGCTATCGATAAATAGTAATTGCCTGTATTTATATTCCTCATATACTAATGCTACGTTTCCACAGGTGACATTCAGCCGTTTGTCTTATGGGAACAGCAATAAGGATCCGTCATACACAAAATCCGCCGGAAAACATTACTTATTTCACCACTTAACAAATGGGATGCTTGCGCAAATTCCCCCTGGATATATGACGCTAGGAGAAAATTCAAAGTCTTTTCACTTATTAGAAAAACTTTTAATATGAGTGTAAATAACACAAACTAAAAAACAAATACAATATTCAATTCACAGAGATTTGTTCTATTACTTTCTATATGTACTTATATATATTTACATTTAGTAATGGCTTCGCCAGGCACTCCTTTAATCACCTGCAAGGGTCAACATATTTTATAAGAAAAGTTGTATATAGGAAATTCCGAAATTTATGGACCATAATGTATATCGGTAATTGTCATTTACAATTTGTTTAATCTGTAAGAATATTTAATCTTTGGCACGTCGTAGATAGATATTTTAAACCTGTTAAGGTACACATGTACCTACATATATGATAAATAAAACGAAGGAATCCTTAAAACTATTCAGCAATTAAAGATTCGATTTGTTCCAATCCAAGGCACAATGTTTGATGATTCACTTTGTACTTAGATGATTAATATATTCGATCTTTATAACTTATATGCAGATCCTTAAGGTCGATAATTCTTCAGCCTTAAGGTTGATAATTCTTTGACTTCAGCGCGCTTGATGGCCAAGGGATATTTAAGGGCCTGAAATAGCTCATCGGCCCAGGAGGTTGAGCTGGGCACCGTTGCACAGAGCTCCTTCAATGCCAACATGACGTTGGCATGCTGCTGTGACATGTCCGTCTCATTGAACTGCGAGTCCAGCCAATAAACGCCCTGTTGGGATACCGTGTTTGCCTGAACACCAGCATCTCGGGTACCTATTTGTCCGACCGTTTGAGTTGAGGCACTTTTATATAGGCCCGAGGCAGTCGGCTCATTTTCGGACTTGATGGCCACAGCCTCTGCCTCCTGCTGGAGCCGCAGCTTCTGCGTTGAAATCTTCGATTTCGCCTGCAATTCCATTAAACGCGACACATTAATGCCCGTGAAGCGCAGCAATTCAGTGGTCACAGCCGGCAATGCCTCCAAGCCCCATTTGGCCAAAACTATATTGGCCCTCGTCGTTGAATTGAATTTGTATTTGACATTAAAGTTTTTGATCAGTGGCGAGGGGTTTTCAAATATGTCACAGCTCATAAACGATGTGCTTCTGGGCAGCTGCCTGATGGTGTCCACAACAATAAACTCCCCATCCGTTTTCTTTACCGACTTTTTGTCTAATAACTTAAGTACCGCCGTCACCTGGTCCACGGCCAGCTGACGCTTCTCCTTGATGGTCAGCGGAGCAGTGGGTTTTGCTTCAGGCGTATTTTCTAGTAGTTGGTTTATGTTGATCAATTTGAAGCTTCTTTCGCTCTCTCCTACTGTCAGGTAGTCGAGCAGGGGGGGCTCCACCTTGACTGGAGCCAGAGATATCCGATTTAGACCGCCGGAGCTAACGGATTCGTTAATGCGCCGTTGTTTACGCGGACTTCGACTGCGACTGCGACTACGACTGCGGCGTCGTTTTTTATCCTTTTCTTCTTTCTTCTTATTTTTCCTTTTTAGTTTGTCGAGCTCCTTTTTACGCTTTTTGATTTGCGCCTCTATCTTAGCTTCATCCATTATGTTTGGAGATTGCTCTACTGGCGGCTCCACATCCGGGATGCTACCCAGCTGCTCCGGTTGGTTATCTACACTTGAAACGGCATCAAGATCCGCATCCGTAAGACTATCAAGAAAACCCAAATGCAAATCTCTTCGTGGCTCATCCTTCACCGCCAGCTCTAGCGTCGGCGCTTCTAATAAGCCATTGAAATAGTTTTCTGGCACATTTAAAAAATCGCTTGGCTTTTGTTCAAGCTTGATATTCACGGGACTTTGTTGCACTGTTGCACTGCTTTGCTCATTCTCCATACTTGGGCTGCGTTTCGTGATTGTTGCTAGCCCAAGTGGCGTGGGCGTTTTATCAGCCTGATCCTCAACATCGCTCTCCCAACCGGCGTCGGCGACGCCAGCAGCAGCGGGCTCCGGTGAAGGGGCTCTCTCATCACGCAATGGAGTGTTCTCGTTCTCATCCGCTGCGTCAGGCGATGCTTCTGCTTTTACTATTGCATGAGTGTCACATGCGCCTGCGTCGGCATTTATCACAACACCAAATTTATCTTCCATAGCACCAAGCTCGCTGACAAAATAATATTTAGGTGCCTGCAAGAGAGCGGAAGCAAGTCGCAATGCACAATGCAACCGATACTTTTCCGGAGGAAGTCGATATATTCAAGCATATTCTGTTTAATATGGGGATTCCTGATACGGATCTTGATTGATTTACGCTGGCCACCTTCAATTGCTTAAGCTAGTTATCCCTGATCAATTATAACAAGTAATCGATAAGTTTGATTCTTTCTGGTGAACCATATTAGTCCGATTTTTGCGCATTTTCCTCTGTATTTGCAGGAAATTGGTCAGAGTTGCAAGGCAACAGAAAATCAATTGCATTGTGTGATTATAAACTCACTG
The DNA here is from genome assembly GCA_035043065.1 of Hirtodrosophila confusa. Classification (NCBI taxonomy): domain Eukaryota; kingdom Metazoa; phylum Arthropoda; class Insecta; order Diptera; family Drosophilidae; genus Hirtodrosophila; species Hirtodrosophila confusa. The sequence continues at coordinate 813,052 of JAWNNI010000085.1, forward strand.
TCCAAATGCAAGTGATTTTTTCACTAGTTTTTAAGCATGTGAAAAAGAACTCGCGAGTTTAAATCATCGTTTTAGCGCGTAAAAAACTAAAGGCGTTGAAAATATTTATTTTTGTAATGCCGGCTTAGAAGCATTGCCATACTGTTTACTTTTCACAGCTTGTATTTATATAGTATAAAGGTGCGGTCACACGATATGGCATTTTGACACATATATGTAATATCGTTATCGAAATGAACCGTGAACATTTTTATATGGCAAAATTAACAATATATGTTAAATATTTTAACATATAAACTAACATGGCACCTTTCTACCATAGAAATCTTTGATTTGCTATATCGTGTGAGCACGTATCTCAATCACAAAATCTATGTGGCAGCCTGCCAAATCGTACTCACACGCTATGGTAACTGCCGACTGCCCCCCGCACCTTAAGCATGGAACAATTATAATACACTTTTAAAATTGTTATTATATTACTGAAATGTATTGCAGTATATGAGTCCGCAAGCCACAAAGCTAGTGCTCCAGCTATATTTAGAGAGAGAAAAGGTTTTTTACGGTCCAAAGTATCAAATAGGTGGTACAACGTCTTTGAGAACTTCCCGGGCATTAATCATGTTCATATCATGTGCTAAAAAAAACTTCTAATCACAATCGCTTAAAAGTAGCGTACTGTTTCTATGATGCATGATCATTCTATCATGAAACGTAAAATTCGCGTCTATATACCGATCAGTGTAAACAGGCATTAGTTTATATTTGGTATATTTAGCATACTAGATTGGTATATATTGGTATTATTTTGTTTTAAAGAAACGGTTATCTATTTGCTTTCAAGTTTCGGTCACGCTGATACGATTTTCACTTGCAAAGAGAATTGTCGTTGTGAAAGTTGTGCGTCTGAGCTAAAAATTTTTTCAATAAAATTGTTACAATAAAATTGTTTCAAAATGAATCGTTCTCGCCGCAACGTTGTCACCAAGCCGTTTGTTTCCGGAGGCGTTTATGTGAGTTGCATATTCTTTTCAATTTTATTTATACAACATATTTACACGCATACATACATACATGTATACATAAATGTAAGTCTCAATTGCATTATTCATTGAGACTCGGGGCTCATGCTACGTTTTCATACGGTTCAATTGAATCATGCAAATGTTTGCAAAGGTAATCCAATGCATACATTTAAATATACATAAATACATATGTATTGATGCGTAATGGCCTATGAAAATTTTTGTGGGTATGACAAATGTACATACTGTACTGTATGTATGTGTGTATGTACGTACGTACACCGATGTCATTAAGTTTCTGTTCATATAGTTTCATACATACATACATATGTACGTAGTATGCAATTGCAGCTAACATGCATAGTAAGCATTGCGCATACATTTGTATGTACGAATGGCTCCAATCAATGCATATGTACATACATACATACATATGCGCACACACAAAATTGTTCACGCACACGCATAATACACGCACATGCATAAGTAGATACAAATGTGTATATGTTTGTAAGTACATACATACATACGTATTCATTTATAATTTTCTTTCATACAACTACAACACTATTTTTCAATAACAGTAATTCAATTTTTTATTTATATAATTTACAGCGCACAAATTGATAATGTGTGTCTCAGCCCAATTGTGAATTTATTTGCAATAGCCGCTAAAAGTGCTTTAATCGCAAGTGCCTAGCGTTGTCCACTCTCCAAAGCTCTCTTTGCTGCCGTCTTTCTCAATTAGCATTGAGCTAACTTTGGTGAACGTGTTCACTTGTTCTTTTGAAGTGAGTCAACTCATTTGATCAAGAACACCTTAGGTGACTACATTTCTGTGCAGTTAAAAGAAACAGAAAGCAACAAAAGAACCAGGGACCGTAGAATGTGTTTATTTGTATTCTTTTCTATAAAAAAAAAATGGTTTACTTGCAATAACTGGGCAAAAATAACTACACAAATGTTATCTATTTTTGATAAACAGTGCATAAATGCAATGATTTTTAAATTCGAGCTAAATAGTTTGCTATTTTTGAGTTTTTGTTAGTAAAAATACCAACGTAAATTTGCAGAGTCTTCAATAAAACATAGACAATAACGTTTAATTTTGAGTAAGAAATAAACTCAAGACTTCGTTATTCTCTGTGTTAAGCCCTGAACAAAAGAATAATCAAGAAAACGGCCATAGGAAGGAACTAGTTCACTTCTTTTTTTTTTGGTTCGCTCACTCATAAAAAACAACCAACTCAAACAAGCAAATTCAATCTATTGCATACAAACATTCACCAACACTAGTACACTCGAAGGCGTTTAGATGCTGGAGCAATGGACAATTAACATGAGAGGGGGGTGCCAGCACTTAATTATGAAAAAGCTGGACTTGCGATTTTGGTTACTTTTAGGGCTACTGGAAATCGACTCACCCCAAATTGTAACTAAAATTATTAGTTTTGCGTTAGATAGCAATGCTCATTTACTTCGCTTGAGTACCCAAACGAGACACCAAAACGCCTATTTGAAATGATCAAACATTTGGGCGCCATCCGGCTAGGCGGCAACATAACTGACCACTGACAATGCTGATAATTCCCACTGTCAAAAGATGCTATCCGACAGTGGGGTCAGTCAGCTGTGGGTGGTGCAATTATGTGGTGGCAGGTCCCCAAACATTTGATTAATGTGTTGAGTTAAACGTAAACCATCGAATGGTTGGCTCATGGTTTCGTTGGAGCAGTGCGTCTGCATGATTCGTTTGGGCACTTTGGGTTGTAGGAGTGGTCATGGCTATTCCTGAACTATAGTTTTTAGTAGAACCGCCGGCAGACGTGCGGAGCCCACGCCGGTAGTAAATCCCTTGAATGCCATGTAAGAGATTTCGAGATTGGTATATGTAGCGGGCTCAACGATAGTTCTGCCTGTGTCTTAACCTTAAGCCAAAACCAAGCGACCATCATTATTATTATTATTTCTTACTTAACTTACCTATAATATAATACATATTCTTACAATTTAAAAGCTTGACAATTAACATACTAGATAATAATACTTGGCAGCTTCGGTTTTCACATCAAAATTACATTTAAAATAAATATCTTAGGGGTGTTATCTTGCAATAAAGTTATCCCACAACTCAATTTTCGACCGATTGTTCCTATGGCAGCTACAAAATATACCGGCAAGATTATAATACAAGTATATACAAATGTTTTTATCGGAATGTGAAAACTGAATCAGGCTTGAACAAATTTAGTTAAAAGTTTTTCTTGTTTTAAGTATTTTTATGATTTTTGACTAATTTTGAAAAAAAAAAAACTTAATTTATATTTTGTTACTTTTATTTATTAATAAATTAATACAAATTAATAATTAAAATATTAAACGTTTAATATAGTGTTTATGGAACAGCATGACAAATGCAGACAGTCCATCGATTGAGAACAATTTCAATATGTGCACTACTTAATTTGAAAAAAAGAAATAACACTGTACCCATAAATTGGCTACAAATTGGGGAAATAGGGTGGTGCGAATGCGTTTATATGGACGGACAGATAGACGGGACATTGCACATACTAGAGCTAGTAGATAGCTTTCTTTTTAGCAGTAGTTTTGTCTAGCCGACTTATCAAAATTAATCTCCACGGTCGGAAAATGAGTGGCATGGATTTGTTTTTTGTTTTCGTACAATTGGTTTCGAAACAAATATTCAAATCATAACTATGTGAGTACGAGAATGTGTGTTGGGTTATTTAATACCTGGGTACAGGGTATTTTCTAGTCCTGTGAAGTCCACTAGAGCACACTTAACTGTTATTTATATTCTTATGAATATCTGACATGCACTGATAACTTGGCATTCTTGTTTAGAATCCAAATGCCACACCGAGTCAGCAGGGATCTCCGGTGGTCTCGCAATCTGGCCAGCCACCAAATAAGCCACAGCCGGTGGAAAAGCCCGAGGCAGCTGTACCAATGCCAATTATCATCAAGGATGAACCAGTTGCCCCACCTGCAGCTGTTGTCGAGAATGTGGCTGATAGTGTCAATGATATAGTTATGTTTACTAACGACGAGGAGAATGGCACCACTGGTAAAATTCCGTTCAAGAAAATCTTCCAGAAGCGCAAGAAGTCATCTGGTAAGTACATACATACTACGTATATAAGGTATGTAGGGTATTCACGAAGTAACTTGGTCACTTGGGAAAACTTTAAACTTTCAATTCAGTAAAAACCAATTAAAAATTGCTTTTCACTGACGGAAATTTTAACAGAAAAACGTGTAGGAATTTCAATGTCAATCAAGTCCTCTTTATTTTTAATACCCTAATGGTTGGGTTGATATTGTATTTGAGCACATTGTAATTAAAAGTTTCAATTTGTTTATTTTAGAGCGTACACGCGATAAGAAATTGCGCCAGAATCGTCAATTGCGCAAGTCGATGCTGCCCAAGAACGCTCTAATGGCACTAAACGAGGTTAAGGGCATAAATATCAGTGATTTTACCATCAATAGCAATCCGGATGGCGGCTTTACTGCCATAGTCACCATAAACAACACTCAGTATGAGGGCAAAGGTCCATCGAAGATGGCCGCTAAGAATTTGGCTTGTGAGAAGGCTTTGCGCGATTATATTATTGCTAAAATGGGTCCAAAGCTCAATAAGAAGAAGTCACCACTTCATGATGGCGAGTCAGAGTCAATGGAGACCGATGAAAATGCTGATAAACAGGAGGAGGATTTGCCCATGCTAAACTTGGCCTCATTTGCCATTTACAAGCTGTTCTGCGAGTGGGAACGTGAGGGCTATGTTGTGCCCGAAATGCATCCATCAGTTGGCAATACTTCGAGCCAGAGCGATCAGAACTCATCGAGCTCGTCGGTTCCACCAGTACCAAAAGAGCCAAAGAAGCCACCGGTGCGCACTGAGCTACCGCCCAACTGGGAGACAATGCATCCAGCCACATTGTTGTGTGTTGTAAGTTAACTAAATGAAGTAGTAATCGCAATAACATTAATTAATTACATAATTACAGATGCGTCCGGGACTCTCGTATATGGACCATGGCTGCATTGGTGAAAAGCCGAATGTCATGATGCGTCTGGGCGTTATTGTTGACAATCAGGAGTTTACCGCCAATGGGCGTTCCAAGAAGATAGCACGCCGAAATGTGGCTGTTAACGTATGCAACACTTTGTTTGAAACAAACTTCTCATATGAGGAGTATTAAGCTAAATCCAAACAATTAAGTTTTATTAGGCATTATGTCACAGCCAACCATTTAGATTGTTTATAATTAACGCAATGCGTATTTATATTGTAGCTGTGGTAAATAAATACGTAATTCAGCTCAATATGAATACATAGAATGTATGTTCGTCATACCATCTTCATTACACTTTTAACTCTATTATAACTAATAAAATCATAATATAATAACCTTGCAGAGTTTATTATAATTTGGACACAAAATGTAAAATTGTATATATATATTTATTTTGTATACCCTTGTAATTTTTTTAACAATCCCATGAAAGGGATTTAGTTTTGTCACAAAATGTGTAGAGCATTGTAGAAGATGTTTCCGATCCCATAAAGTATATATATTTTTCGGCATGTAGAAAAAAAGCTATTCTTGTTATAATTAAGATTTCCGTTTTAAAGCTATGCTGATCCAAAAGAATTAAACCCAATCGTTGTAATACATTTAAATTTAAACAAATTCTAAGTCCGAAGACTATAAAGCGTAACTTGATATTGGTAAAAAAGACGTTCCATCAGATATTTGGATCGCCTACCCACCCTAGCATCTGCAAGTTTCCTACTTTTCAACTTAATCGATGTCTTAGTGAAAAACCAAAGTTTAAATTCATATTGATGCTGATTAATATATGTATATAAATAAAGGATTAACCAAAAATTTAAGAGGTGTATTGAGAAAGCCGTACTGTCTCCAAGAGGAATTGAATACTTATATTGTGAAGTACATGGCATATAGAAAAAATATACAAACACTTAAATCACTCAAATGCATGGATAATTAAATAAAGTTTTATCGGAATATATATTGTACGTGTTTAAATTGTATATCCTATAAATAACGATGGTAATACAATTGGGATTTTGAGTTTATGTTGATGAATAAGTTCAGTTGTTTAATATTAACTCGAACGAAATCAGTCATTTAGTACAGCCTTTTCCCATATCTGAAATGACTTGGCAACATCGCCTTTTCTTTCAAGAATTGAAAGTAATTTTGCTAATGTCTGTTTAAAAGTATCAGCTTTTGTTCATGAATCACTAAATCAGCTCATTCGTTCATTTAAATGTCACGTTCTATTGAACTAGTGCAGAACAGAAGTGGCACAACTCTAGACCTTAGTATTTTATTGGGATCGTCTGGCAACATTGGACACAACAGCTGATGCATTGCTATTACATATGTATATGTATACTATGTGCATATATGTATATATCGATAACAACAAAATATTACATTCGCAATGTCGAAATTAATTTCATACGCTGCTAAAAACACTTTGCGTAATACACGCCTCGGTGCAAATCAAATGTAGGTAGTATGAATATATTCATTATTCGCATTCACTACTAATTTAAGAACAGTTGTCAGTATGCGGCCAGAGATTATATGCACATGGCTACGTCGGCTTCGGCCTCATCTGTGCGCAATACATATTCCTCTCCGGCTGGGTTAACAAAACAATCTGTGCTGCAGACTTCGGTGGCCACAGGTGCAATGCTGGGAAAAATTACAAAGCGCAGCATGTTCATCCAGACGCAGGATACACCGAATCCAGACAGTTTGAAGTTTTTGCCCGGCGTTGACGTGCTTGGCAAAGGGAATACCCACGACTTTCCCAGTGGCACCTCGGCTCATAGCAGTCCGTTAGGTAAGTCGTATATAATAGCAAGAATATAATTAGCAAGATGTTACTGATTGTTCCTATACTACTGCAAATATAAAATATAGTAATCCGTCAACGAGTAAAAGCACAACGTAGCTTAGAATAAGTGAGTTTGTTTGAGATACGGTTCGATTCGAGGTGGATCAAGGGGAATTCTGAGATTGCAGCCTTATTATTATTATTTTTTATTATACAACAATTTCAACTTCTATCGTTGCAGCTAAATTATTGTTTCGCGTTGAAGGCGTTCGTGCTGTTTTCTTTGGCGGCGATTTCATTACTATATCCAAGGAAGAAAGCGGAGAATGGGGTCTAATAAAACCTGAAGTGTTTGCGGTCATTATGGATTTCTTTGCCAGCGGCTTGCCCATCATACACGAGTCGCGACCCAATGCGGATACAGAAATCTTAGACGATGATGATGAAACTGTAATGATGATTAAAGAACTACTGGATACACGAATTAGACCCACTGTTCAAGAGGATGGCGGCGATATCGTTTTCATGGGCTTCGAAAATGGTATTGTCAAGTTGAAAATGCAAGGCTCGTGCTCATCATGCCCTAGTTCCATTGTCACACTAAAGAATGGTGTGCAAAATATGCTACAATTCTATATACCGGAAGTTGAATCTGTGGAGCAGGTCTTCGATGAAGCCGACAAAGTAGCTAACAAGGAATTTGAGCGTTTTGAGAAAAGTTTAAACGAAAAAGAGCCGCCCAATCCGCCTGTCAGCATTGGTGGTACTCCAAATTAGTCTTGTTATAATTTTGTTTAATGATTACATTGTTATCTTTAGTAGATCTACATATATATATATGAACTTTCTTGTGCATAAATAATAATACTCTGACCGTTATAATTTTTTTATGGGGATACATTTTATTAAGCACTGTGCTTTGCAGGGTTGAATAATATGCGTTGGTGCCCAATCTCCCCTGGAAAAGTATATAATTTTATCGCAATTTTGCCATGAACGGTGGTAGAAAATTTGAGAGTTCATGACGGTGGCCACAGTTATTATGAAATAATATCGATAGCTGCAGAATGGGCTGAAGTAAAAATCGGAAACATATCGCAAGTATATCGATACCTCGATATATCGAACTAGCTGTCGCACACCCATACACAAAGCGAACAAGTGCATTAAACAAATCATATTTTTCCAAATTTGACATTTAAAGCAATAATAATAAGTGTGCGCCTTTACTTAAACCCACCGTGAAAATCAACACAAATCCAAGAAAAACAACATTAACACCTTCACTATTATCCAGGTGTTACAAATCGCAAACGCAAGTTTCGCAACCCGCATCAAAAATCTTCAAATATGGTCAAGTTATTTACACTGAGCGTCTTTTATAAGGGTGCCAGCGAAGCGCGGCTGCTGAAGACAACATCCGACTTGCAATCCTTCTCCTTTTTCCAACGTGGCACTGTCAATGAGTTCATGACGTGAGTACGCGTTCCCTTTCCCCATATACATATGTACAACTATATATATATATATGTATGTATACATTTACACTTGTGGGCACATTTAATTAACCATATTTCCGCATAGCTTCGCCTCGAAGACTATTGTGGAACGCACTCAGCCGGCACTGCGGCAGTCGGTCAAACAGGACGCCTACATGTGCCATGTCTATGTGCGATCCGATAACTTGTCTGGCGTTCTTATCGCTGATCACGAGTACCCGCATCGTGTGGCGCACACGCTAATCACAAAGATATTGGACGACTTTGCGGCCAAAGTGGGTGCTGACCAATGGCAGAATGGCAGTGAGACGACCATTGCCTTTGATACATTGCCAGCATTTTTGGCCAAATATCAGGATCCGAAGGAGGCCGATCCGCTAACTAAAATGCAAACCGATTTGGATGAAACGAAAATCATACTTAAAAATACAATTGAAGCCGTGCTGGAGCGTGGCGAGAAGTTAGAGGATATGGTTACCAAATCTGAGCAGCTATCCATGCAAAGCAAGGCCTTCTATAAGACAGCGAAAAAGACCAATTCATGTTGCAGCTTTACTTAAGTCTATTATGCCAAGGCAAGACAGGAAACAGGAACACCACAAATTGAGAATAGTAAACAAAACACCAACAAGCAACGGCACGAAATAAAAACTGCGACAGCGCGGCATTGGCTTAGAATTTATATGCTTTTTATAACATAATTAGTTAATTTTATATTTAATATATATACTATAATACTATAATATATGTAATGTACATGCCTATATGTAATGTATGAATGTACTGTAATTCGATGTGTATGCCCATTGCAATTACGTGTACACATGGTGCTATTAGATTTGGTGGTGTCAAGGTTATTTAGAGTTAACAATTGTCAGGCGTGAAAGCGATAATAATAAAAATAATACGCAATCTCCCTATCCCTGTTTGTGCTCACAGACACAACAAACTAACAAACTTGCTATCTCTTTTGCGCCTCACATGTTCTAATGATTGACACCACCTACTAATCTTACACCATGCGTATACACACCTTCAAAAAACATCTTATTGCTTGCATGTGTTTATGGTAATTATACAGATAATGTTTAACATATATATGTATGTAATTATACCAATACAATTATTATATACATACATGCACACGTATGCATGTGTATAAACGTGTGTATGTATGCCATTTAAATGTATGTGTCTATCTCCTTCGGTTTTGTACTCCCATCTCTTCTCTCTGTCATTTGTGTCTGCTGCTAAAGCCCATGTCGATTTCGATTAATAACCGTACATACATATGTATATGATACATACATATGCCAATTGGAAGAAATCGCCACTTGTTTTAGACTGCAGGCGACCTTACAACTGCCGAATACTCAACAGGCGCCCCACGGCAGTTCTGTGGGCTAATTAATAAAATGAAGTATTATGCCAAATGTGATTAAAATCGTATAAATTTATATTATTTTATACAACTGTATGCATTGGATATCTTAAATTCTATTCTTAAAGGGAGCTGCTCATAATTTCCTCAAATATTTCCTTATTCTTTCTTATCTTTCCGCCTTTACCAAAGGTCTCATCATAAGCAATTTCGCATGGACTGGAGTTTTTGTTGTACTATAGCAATAACTTTTCCAAATCTAAATGGTTTTTTTTTATATATATATGTTGTAATCTTGCCTTCGAAAAGCAACCAGCTGTGCGTTGGTGCTTGGTCTTCCACTCAAAAGTTTTGATCCCCTCTGATCTATAATATAAAATAAAAGACTTCTTTTCAGGCTTGTTTTCAAAACAATTGCATGTATTTGAAATACGTTTTTAAAAAATTTACATTTACTTCAAAAATGTTTTTAATTGCATATCTTTATTGAAATACCTTTTTCTAAAAAGCGTTTCGATATACCGTATGTATTTACTTAATCCAATTTCTTTAACATGCAAAAGATATATTTCGAAAATAAATTTTAAATATTTTCAGTGTTTTAAATGCAGTTGAATTTCAAAATACGTTTACAATAAAAATATAAATGTTCCTATTTGTGGTTTTATCTGCTTATCTCGAGAACCGTTTGAACAGAATTTAAGGCAACTTTTAATATTATGTAAAAAAAAAAAAATGGTTCAAGAAAAATATATACATATAAATACAAAATTATAAGATTTTCATTATCGGGAAAGGCCAATCAATATTCGTTTTTTTTTTTGCCTTTTTATGTTAGTTTTACATTTGATTATATTCCCGAATTAGGAAGATATATGTATATGTATATGTCACATTTTGTTATTGAAAAGATTTACTTAAGCAATTATTTATGGTGATTTAGTTGAAAACGAAGAAATTGCTTAATTGTTTTTATGCTTGCAGTATTTTACATTCATTTTAGATAAGATTCATATTTTTTGTACTTTTGTACCAGATACATTGAAAGGCTTAGTTTAGTTGCCTAGTTTTATTATTATTCTTATTTTTTTGACAGTGCAATGCGATCAGTGAAAGCAAAGAAATTAATATTTGTTGTTATTTGTTTATTTTTTGTTTGGCAACAGGAAAGAGAAAAGGATCTCTATTATTTTAGAAATTCTTTAAATACATACTATGTACTTTTGAAAAGTATAACAAATTTTCCAAGTTATGAGGCAAAATGGTAAGTATATTAAATTCTATTATATTTGAGTAGGAGTAGTTGCGGCGGCAAGAAATGTTGGGTTCTTCTTGGATCGAAGATAGATAATACGTGCCACTAGGAATATCAATAGATGCTGCAGGATTATCTAATGGCGTGGCTTGAGAGGCGATGTCGTTGACTTTGTCTTAATGCGTTTCCGATCCCGTGCAATTAACTCCATGCGCTCCTTAATGCTCGTCTGGAAGAAGATCAGATGCAGCGTGCGGCTGGCTGAGCAGAGCTGAAGGACAAAAATGGTTCAATTATTTAAATAGTTATTTGTTTTAATAGGACCTAATTCCATTTCGAACAGGCTTAAATATCACTCACCTGCTGCAATAGGCGTGCCTTGAGGCGTATGTTAGACGGCTCCTCCTTGTTGAGGCTGCTGCCGTAGGTCTCCATGTGTAGGTTGAGCACAAAGATGAGTGTATCGCGTATGGTCTGCACAATGCGCTGCACCTTCTCCGTCCGGAATAGACGGCGCACTAGAAAGCCGCGTGCGGCGGCATTTAAAACGGTGGCAGCCTTAATACGTCGCTGCAGCTGTAGCTCCAACGCTGGCAGCTGGCAATAATCAGGAGGCAGGTTAATAACATTGGCAAGACAGTTTTTGGGCGTGGCTTAGAAATTTATATATATATATATATTTGTATGCAGTTAGCTATTGATTTATTTTGATAAAACAAACGCAAAGGAAACAGTTTCAAATGCTTAGTTAATATTGATTCCCAGGTATAGCTCAGAAATTGGGCTTAAGGCACTTGCTTGGCATCAATTTGCTTTTATTTATTAATTACTTCTTGGCCCCAAAGCGCTGCTCACGTAGCAAAACAAATCGCATTCAGAGCAAGACAGATAGAGTGAGGAAAAGAGGTTAAATGTTAATTAGAAAAAAAAGCAAGAACAGCTATCTTCGGCCTGCCGAGGACACTACATACCCTTGCAGAAAGTTTTTCCATACAAAAACCGAATACTCGACTCATTTTTCTTATAGCAACTAAATGATATACGATATGCTGACCAGATTCTAATCAAACTATATAATGTATGATAAAACTAGCTAACTATCTATAGAAATTGAGTTTCAAGCAAAACTTATATTTCTTCTATATACGATATATTAGAGTTCAAATTTCACCAAAATATTCAAAGTATAATAATTGTTGAGATTGATATTTGCAGATATCTGTAAAAACAAAAACTTGTTATAAAAAAACCATCTTTTTACGTCCGATTATTCTTATGGCAGCTACAAATATGACATGATGTTTCGATTGGAACTAAATGTTATCAAACTATATAAAGTTTAATAAAACTCGCTATTGCTGAGAGAAACAAGAGTTTTTTCATACAAAAATCATTCTTCCTCCGATAGTTCTTATGGCTTTGTACAGTGGTGTAATTTTAACCAGTATAATGCTTCTTTGTATAGTATAAATTTTGGGAAACAAAAAAGGTTTTATACAACTCAATTTATGACTGATCGTACTTATGGTAGTTATAAGAAATAGTGTGTTCAATCTGTATAAAACATAATAAAACTTGAATTCCATGAATTTGATACAAACAATTTAAATATTTTTATTTGATGGTATTTTATAAGTGAATAAAAAGTTTATCGGAATTTTACTATTATTTTTGTTTTTAAAATATTTCATAAAATCAAGAAATAAAATTCCAACATGGTCGGCCGTACGATAAGCGCATGATATATGAACATTAACATGCATACATGAACTTCATAAAGAGCTATAGGACTCATAATTTCGAACGAGATATTGTGATCCGATACGGCCGTTTCCGATATATGTTCAGCCTACAACAAAAGGAAGCAGTTGTGGCAAGTTTTATTAAAAACTAAGAGACTGGTTTGAATAAGAACAGAACAGAAGAACAGAACACTCGGACAACGCTAGACGCTAATGAGGAACATATGCTATGTGGAATTGGGTTATATCCTCTGCAATGGTATAAGTACAGCCTGAATACGGACGGACCCGCTACTTACAGTCTGCCGGCTGGGCGAGGCAGTCCGGCGAGCCTTGGTTGCGGAAAGCTGCTGCTGTGGCTGGCTGCGAGCATTAGTTTTGGCAGCTGTTGTTGTGATCTTGTTTTGGACTCTTCTTGTGGGTGGCGACCTGGCCGGCAGCATTGGACTGGCCAACTTTCTGGCTGAAGATGGCTTTGGTGGACTGCGCTGCACAGGCTTCTTAATTTTGCTGTTCTTATTATTGTTGGCGTTGCGCGAGGACATCGATCTGGGTGAGGTGGACGCACTCTGCACTGGCAGACGCTCCGACTGCACTTCGTATTCGCTGTCCACGTCAAAGAGTCGCCTGCGCGCAGCGCTGGACGTAAGCTCCTTTTCCGGATAGTCGTCGAGATCTGCATAACTGCGCGGCGTTGTGTCCGCTGAATTGCTGATGGTAATCGTACGGGCGGGCGAGGAGCATGAGGCCGTTGGCAAATCATCGGTACTTGTGTACTCGGAGACAACGCTCGGCTCGTGCGCATACGCCGAGACATTGATCTCCGCACAGATCTGTTCGATGAGAAACTTCTGCTGCCTATCAAATTCCGCCTGCATGCGACGCTGCTCCTCGTGCTGATACTGAACCAATTGCTGAAAGCGATCGCGATGCACCGATTTAATGTCCTTAAACATTTGGCGCTTTGCCAGTGCCAGCTGCTTGCGATCCTGCTCTTCCTGCTCCTCCAGAACATCAGTGGTCTCGTGCAGCGCACGCTGCAGCAGCTGCTCCAGTTGCTGTTGCTGATGCTGCAGACGCGTTGTGTTTACACCGCGACGCCTGCCAGAGGCTGCGGTTTTAAGCAGATCGACGCAGCTGCTGCTGGCGCTGCGCTGCACCTGCTTGGCCTTCGACTCGATGGTGTCGCGACGCAGATGTGCCAAACTCTGCGCAGAGGAGCAGGACGGCACGCTGGCCGGCTGTGCAAAGCGGCAACGCAGCGTTGCATAAGCGGGCATCGTCGGCGGCGGCGGCGGTGGCGGTGGTGGTGGTATGGGCGGTTTTTGGCCCGAGCGTTGCATGTGCGCCACCAGCGCCTGCGATGGTTTCTCTAGCGTAAAGGAACGCGAGCGTTGCAGCTGCATACAATCTGCTTGGCCACCGCTCAGCAATGGGCTTGTGCTAGAGCGCAGCATACGCTTGTCAACAGCATCCATATCCTGATTCTGCCATACCAACTCAGCGCTCTCTGGCTGCAGAGCCAGCGGCTTGCCTGTCCGCTCAAACTGCTGTATGCGGCTGGTAATATTGTTCAGCCTGCGATGTTGTGTGCTTAACATCCGACCATTGCTGCTGGGGACTGGTGTCTTGCATGGGCTTGATCTTGCTGGCGGCTTGGGTGGCTGTTGGTCACATTGTGGCGTTGGTGGATTCACGCAAATGGTTGGCACAGCTATGTCAAGCGTTTGGGGGCGACGATTGCGTGGCGAACCAAGCAACTCCTGCTGCTCGGGTTGTGTGCTGTCATAGATGAAAGTCTCCGTTTGCTGCAATGTCTGTGTACGATTCATGGTGTTATCGCTGCTGCTGGTGCTGCTGCTGCTTCCGCTGCTGATGCTGCTTTCAGACTGTGTAGCTGCTTTGCAGTCTATGGTTGAATTGGAATTGGAGGCTTTTGCCTTCGCGTACTTGGCCTCTAGCTCTATAGCGCGCTCACGTAGCTGCTGCATCAGGCGGCGCTTTTCCGCAGTCATCTGTTTGAGTTTTATGCTTCAGTGACGGCACGTCCGCAAATATAATAATAAACAGCCTACTCACCAGCGGCGGCAAAATGGGCTGCCCATTGATGCGGAACTGGGACACATATGGTGTAGACTTTGGAGCTGAATTGGGACTGCGACTGGGACTGGGATCGGCGTTGGGTGTGTTGGTAACTGCGGCACGCAACAAATCCATCGCCCAGCTGCATAATGGAAAGTAAACTATACAATATATATACAATTGGAATAGATTTTACCCACCTGGCGTTATCCATATCCAATTAGCTTGTATGTGCACCTTGAATTTCGAATGTTCTTTTTGGGTAATGCCAAACGCGCGTTCAACGCTACCCAAAACCAAAACTAAAAGCTAACTTAAAACATTTGTTGTGTGTCCGTTGCTATGACAAATTCAGTAGCAATTACGCACTTCAAGTAGTTGCTGCTGTCACATTTAACTCAACAACAATGACAACAAACTAAAAATTTATTTAAACCAAAGAAATGAATTAAATTAAAACTTAAAAAAATGTTCAGCGTTTGCTTTTTGTGTTGCACTTTCTGTCTGGGCCTGCCAGCTGGTTGGCGTTTTAAAATTCAATTTGCATTGCGACAAGTTGACAGGTCTGGCGCGCAACGCGCTCACCAGCATGGTTGCCACACTTGCTATAAATGTACTAATCCCCTGGTACATTATTTATTCGTTGTTTTGCTTGTTCACAAAATCGCTCGTAACATACGTTTATGTTTAGTTCCTGTTATTGGGTTTTGACAAGACTGCAAGTATCATTCAGGAATTAGGAATGAGTTCACTTGGCATTAAGATTGGATGCAATTCACTAGTATTTAAGGGAGCCCAAATTCCGCCACAACATGCTACAAGTGGAAATTGGAACCTATGTATATTTTTTTGAAGCAATTTATTTAAAAACTAATCATATTCTTAAAAACTATATGATAAGAGTGTGTCAGCAATGGATGCCAGGAACTTCAGCTGGTTGAAGCTATTTAAAATTACTGTTTTATATGCATTTGTAATTGAGCTAAATAGATATTGTACATTTTTTAAATTGTTGGTACAAAATAATTTTGGTAACTGGCAACCTGCTCACCAGCTTGAATTAACATTGCCCAGTCGATGGGCATTGAGAGTCATCGATATCGTTGCCGGTCCAAGTAGTTATCGAAGTGTCAATACATCGACAAGAGAACAGCGGGCTAACATAATTGTAACAGCATTTGATATCGTGTAGCGCGTTTCACAGCTATTGCTTCGTTGTTATTATCAACTTTTTTTGTTTTTGTTTATTGTGCCGTTTAACGGAGCAAGCAGGCATACATTAGTAACGCGTCAGCAGTGAAAATAAAACAAAAGTATATGTATATATTGTGTGGTTGCTAAAAAAAAATCGCAGGCGTGTCGCAGAAGGACATTCGACCCCCCCTTAAGAATCATTCTGCTGCCCGCCCGCAACGCGTCTAACAACATTCGCTGTTTTTGTTTGTGCTGTTGCACGCTGCTCCAGGCGAACGTTGTGTGTACATGTGTGTGCGAATTCATTTTTTTTCATTTCAATTTATGCACTTGTTTCTTAATATTTAGTACATGGTGTGATTATAATATTTACTAATGTTAAGAGTTAAGGCTAATAATGTGCGAATTACAAAACAAAATAATTCAAAAAATTACAGACATACAAAGTTTGTTCGTATGTATTTAAAAATAAGAATTAGTTAAATACAAAAATCACATGTGCGCGGAAAATATATACAAACATACATATGTACATCTGTATGTATGTATCCTTTCTGCATCTGTGTGCGTGTGTGGGTGTTGTTATCGAGAGCAGTTGCCCTTTGTGTGGTTGGGAGTATTGAGCTGTAACTGTAACTGCGTTTTAGTTTGTTCTAAATGGGGAGGCGGGTAGGCGTGTACCGTGTAATTTCGCTTTTGCAAGAGGGGAAAATGTTTGCTTTAAGTCGCTTGACGGCCAGCAACTCTGTTTGAGTATTTGTTTTACTAGCACATACATACATATGTACATATGTATGTATATACATATGTGTGTATGTACGGTTGCAGCTAATCACTTTGTACATACTAGAGCAACAACTAGAAGAATAACAACGCCATACACTATGTACAATGTATGTACATACATATGTATATACACACGCACACTTAATATACATACACACATATGTACATACATACATACATATGTATGTATGTATATTCTGCGACGCAATTCAAAAGACATCGAAGGCCAAACAACTTTGCCGTTTTTGTTTTTGCCTTCTTTTTTTCGCTTCTCTGTTAGTTGGTTTTGTTTTTGTTATTATCACAACTTCACTCACACTTCTCACACTATTTTTGATGGCCCAGCTTGCTGCTCACGCGCACACTCTCTCTCTCTCTCCAATCTGTCGAACGCTGCCGGCGTCGCTGCCAATGCCAAACGCCAACGCAGCCCGCTTCAACGTCAGCCCCTAAAACGCTGAGCTGTTTTTAACTTTTAACAAGTTAAACAATAACTGTGTCATAAAATATACGTGTTTCACAAACCCCTTTTAGCCCTATTAGAACCTGTGTTTAAATCAAAATTTGTTTTTGCAATGATTTATTATGTATGTATGTACATCATATGTACATATGTATCTCTGTAAACTTTATTTCTAACGTATTACTCTTTTTGTTTCGTTCGCATTGCATTTATGACGTACATATGTATGCATGTACAAATGTATGTATTTACATATGTGTTGTCAAATCAACTTTCATAAGTTCTCAATCTAATTCCGCCCACTGCCCACTTTGAGATAAAACCAAGAAATAACTCTTCGGGGTGACAAAGATAGAGCGAGGCAGCTCTCGCTTACTCTTACAGTAAAGTTTTTCAAAAGCTCAAAACTGCGACCAATTATTCCTATGGCAGCTATACTCAGATTTTGATCGAATTTGGTCAACATGTAAAGAGCAATATTAAGCTCAGCATTGGTGAATTTAGTTGAAATATCTTTATAAATAAACAAGAAAGGATGGATATCTTCGGAGTGCCGAAGCTACATATATATCCTAGCAGGAATTAATTTTTATATAAATCTTAATTTTCGTCTAATTGCTCCTATGGGAGCCATGTGGTCCGATTTTGATAAAATTATAGGAAACTATTTGAAGTATAATAAAACTCTCACTTAGTTTGGATGTAATATTTGTATAAACAAAAAGTTTGATATAGTGGTCCGATTTTGACCACATTTAGTCAGACTGTATAAACTTTCTAGAGACTCGGCTTAGAAAAGTTTGGTAACGATACCTTTATAAACAAAAAAGTTTTTCATACAAAAACATAGTTGTCGACCGATCAGTCCTATGGCAGCTATATGTTATAGTGGTCCGATCCGGCCGGTTCCGACATATGTACTGCCTGCAGCAAAAAGAAGGGTCTGTGCCAAGTTTCATTACGACAGCTGTACAACTGAGAGACTAGTTCGCATAGAAACAGACGGACAGACGGACATATCTATATCGATTTGGCTATTGATGCTGATCCAGAATATAGTATATAGTTTGTTGGGCCGTAAACGTCTCCTTCGGTCCATTACACATTTCGAGATAAAATTATAATACCCTGCTAGGGTATAAATATTACAAAATGCATCTAGCGTTACACATAACCTCTTAAAAAGAGGTTAGAATACCAAAATGAGCACATTCCGGAATTGATGCAGAATTACTAATTGTAATTGTATTGTATTTTTACTGAGACATCTACTGTCTCCCCTTGAAAGCCCATCAGCGCCCATAAGGGCGCATCGATTTTGAGATGCACTGAGGAATATACATATATTGGTTTAAAGCTAATATCTATCCTTATCAGTCAGAGTCAAACTCAGAAACTTAGGACCTACTTAGGACCTAGCCAGTGCACAGATTGATTAACTCCATCAGCCACAAAAAAGTTGTAACATTGCTGAGCTTATTTTTTGTTAATAATTTTATACGCGGTTAGATGAAAACTATCTCTGTATTTATGGCTACTATTATATATGTATATTGGAATTTATTTTCTAAAGGGAATATTAAATAAAAACTATAACGTTATTTCATCACATTTCTCAACTTTTTGTTATCATTTACTTAATATACAGTATGTATGTATATACATATGTATATGTATGTAACCCTGGAGAGCTTTTTTCTGATATCTACGCATTATTTTTGGTTACCTTCATTTTGCCATGTTCTTTTAAAGTTTGGCCAAAACTGAAAAACAAGGAATACACTAAATGCATACATTCTGATTTTGATTTAAAAAGAAAACAAACAAACATTATTCAGCATCCAAGCGAAATTTCTGGACCGGACAGATGTTTTTTATTTTATTATCTTCAGATCTCAACTGACATATCTCTTTATTTAAATCAGCGTTCTTATTATAGAGGTATAAGGTTATATTGATAGATGTTTGGAATAGTCCAGGAATGCTGTATATGAACGCAATTCTTCATTTCGCCAATTCACAAGGATTTTTTTAGGGACTGGCCTGATCCTGATGATATGTTTACACAAACATACATACATATGAATGTATGTATGTATATATTTGATAATTCATTTTCGAAAGTCGCACAAGCAGTATATGTACATACATACATACATGTACATATGTATGTATAAAGGTATGTATGTACTTACATACCGTTAAACGTTGGCT
The DNA here is from genome assembly GCA_035043065.1 of Hirtodrosophila confusa. NCBI lineage: Eukaryota > Metazoa > Arthropoda > Insecta > Diptera > Drosophilidae > Hirtodrosophila > Hirtodrosophila confusa. Next base: position 832,600 of record JAWNNI010000085.1, read on the forward strand.
ACCAGTTGCAGCGCAGTTTCAGTTTCTTTGTTCGTGTTCTTTTAATTGAAATTGTTGTTATTTTAAGTCCATGGCTGACGCGATGACGAACGCTAAGAGCATTCGCAATTGCCCAAAAACAAAATACACACATGTACACACATACACACATATATACATATACATACACATGTATGGACAGCTCTGTTTTTGTCTCATTTAAATGTACCATAATAATAATAATACATAATAACAACAAAATTGCTTTTCATTTTTGGACTTTTCATTTGCATATCATTTCTTGTTGTTGCTTGTTGTTTTGGTAACATGCCATATTTTTGTTTTCATGCAGCAATATATCATTTCTACGCAGCAGCAGCAGCCGGAAAAACAAGCGCCCTCTGTGCTCCGCTCCCATTGTGAATTGACATTCTGATCGGTGCGCTCTCAGTGAGAAAGTGCAAGTGCGCAAGTTGTAACGGCGCCCATGCGCGCACAGCTGATCGATCAATTGATTATTGAAACTAACCTAACCTAACGATAATTTTGTGGCGGTCTGTTTAGATAAATATCAAAACAAAATCGAACAATTATCTAATATCGAGCACAGTACCACAAATAAAAACGCTAAAGCAAGCGCAGGCTGTAATTAATATTAAAAAAACAGCAACAAATAATGTTTCAAATTCCACGACCGTCGCGGCTAACGCTGCAAAGCACTGCCGCAGTGCTTGTCATGGTCCTGTTAATGTCCTGGTAAGTAAACGGATATGTAAATATGCCATAGTATATAAGCAGCCCCATATAAGAAATTGCACGCATTTAAATGCATAAATATTTTAACTTTTAAGTGAGCTCACACCTCTTAAATTGGGTCACCAACCAAACGCATTCGCATATGCCGCCCATATCTACAAAGCTACATACATACATACATACTACGGAAGCAAAACAAAAATAAACTACTTACATACATATATACATACATACATACGTATATAGCCGGCGTCAGCGCTGAGCGCAACTGCCCAATGTGATGGTGTAATAATATTAGGTGGCGCCAAGCCAGTCGGCGCTGTAATTTATGAGGGACATGGTTAGTTTAGGTTGTAGTGGCTGGGAAGAAAAGCAAAAAGTTTCCCCGACCCACACTTAGGCCAGTGTTGGCCCCTTGTGGTACCACATAAAATCTTTTAAAGTGGTGCTTCCCCCTGAACCATAATTATTTACTGAAACGATCACAGCCGCATACATATGTATGTACATACATATACATATGTACATATTATGACATATAATTTGACCTCGGAATTTTGCATCTTTCGTATTTGTCATCAGATTGGTACCAAACTTTGTATTTAGACGTCTTATCGTTTAAATATAAAAAACTTTAACGCATATCGAAAATATGCAAAATATATGCAAATATGAAGATTACCATTTTGTTCTATCTAGGTTTATAATTCTCAAATGGTTAAAACATGGGTTTAATGAATTGGCTGCATATCAAATAATAAAAGTTGAAGTAAAGTGTAGTAAAATCAACAAATATAAGAAAAATTTGATGGGAAAAAGGCTTAACAGCCTTCCCGATGAAAGCAATAATAGTAATGCATCCAATAACAACAACGACGAAAATGCGCATACTTTTGGCAACACGTCCAGCAACTTTTTCGCCAATTCCAGCAATGAATTTAAAGTGGTTTTTGGAGAAAAACGTCAAAGCCTTTTAATTAATAATTTAGAGAAAATTATGGATATATATTGTAATAATAATTATCTTGAATAATTTGTAATCCTATAAAATCAAATTTCAATATGTAGACGACCCCCTGAATCGCTTTTATATTATTTTTTATTTGTTTAACATTGGAAATTTTTTGCATATTTTGCATGTTTTGTATATTTTGCATAGTTTGCTTATATGCATCAAGGTTTGATATATTTAAACGATAAAATGTCTAAATGGTAACTGAACGCTTGCATGAAACAATCTGATATTATTACACCATGGCTTGACTAAAAGATCGCCGTAGAGAAGAGCGAGAGTAAATTTTACACTGTAAAACACTCGACCACCAACAAAAAAAAAATCATCTGACGAAACGTCGCGTGGCCAATTAATTGTGAACACCCTGTACCCGTTCAAAATGGACAAAAGGGGTAATAAAGTTTGCAAATGTATGTATGTATGTATGTACATATGTATGTAACGGGTAAAAGGGGGCAACTTCGAGCATATACAGTGAGTGTAAAAAATATTAGCACTGCAGTATATTAAATTTGTATCCCATAATTAAACAATAAATAATAATAATAATATTAATTAAAAAGGGATATCATATATGTACATACATATGTACATATGTATGTTGAGGAGCATCTTACTATTTTTTCGAGCAAAAGCTTATTTGAACACATATTTGGCTTAGAAAATTAAGCATAGTTTCAATATCTATAAAGTTTTGACACACCCATATACAAGCCCCATTTCGTACACAAAAACTTCCTTCGAAAATTTCCTTTTCTAGATGTTAAGAAACATGCAAATATACTGATCAGTATTAATAAATGGGTGGATGTGTTCATACAGGGCGTCTTTTAGTCGAGCCCCGACAGAGCATTCTTCTTGAAAGTTGCAATATTTTATTTTAAGAATAAGTATGTATGTATGTATGTACATATGCACGTACATATGTATGTATGTATGTACACAGAAATGTACGTGCTTACACCTTTGTTTTGGCTGACTGCTCAGCGTTTTTTTTCTTGTTGATCCCCTCTCCATTTACCACCATATTACGGTTCTCTAGTTGCGTTGCTCTTGTTGTTGCCACCTTTTGTGCATACATACATACGTACATTTGTACTCACATACATACAGACGTGTATGTACAAAATGTCATTTCCATGCCTTCCTGCCAACTACAGCACATGCACCCTGTGTTGGATACTTATACACGGATATATGTATGTATGTACATGCATGTGTGCGTTTGCATGTGTAACCAGAATTCTCTGTGGTGAAATTAACCTAAGGAAAACACAGTAAAAATGTTTCGCACGCAGCCGCAGGCACAGATCGCCAGATCCCTCGTACATACGTCATACGTACATATGTGGTTGTATGTTTGTATGTACAATGCATATGTATGTACTGTATGTATGTATGTACATACACTTGATGCCTATATGTATGTGTGCAATTGTATGAATAGAGCGAATTGAGCACACGAATGCACTTGTCACTTTTTGTATTGGTTTGTTTATCATTCGACCTATCAGTGAAGCAACAACAACGACAACGATAATAACAACAACAATTGAATTGTTATTCAGCTGAAGATAGATTTGCAAGCAACGACGACAACAAATATTAATAACAATACAAAAGATACACTGTGATCTGTTACAAGTCGCAATCTCGACATCACAAAAATGAAATTGAACTATCCGAAATCGGTAAAAAAAAATCGATGTTCTCTATAATCTTTCTTAAAAAACAGTTTGAAACGGATCGGAAGTAAAAGTTTGAAGGTTAATTTTTCAAAATTCCGCCTTGTGAAAGGAAACTGCTGTGGAAAATGCAGCTCTCTAGATCTTATCAAACCATCATCAGTCAGGACGAGCTTTTTTGTAAAGGTATATACATACATACATACATACATATATGTATGAAAATGTGCCATATTTTATTTAATTAAATTACTGTTTTGTTATTGTTAGAAAATGTTAACTGAGTTAAGTAGGAAATTAACAGGCTTATACAGGAAATTATTTTCTTGCTGTCAAAAACGGCCCCAAAATGGGTCCAAAGTAGAAAATGCTTGCTGTGCCAATACTTATGTGCGGGTCTGTACATACATACATATGTACATATGTATGTATGTACATATCCGTATGTATTTATTATTATTATTATGTATGTAGATTTTGGTAAGTTATCCATTTGATTCACTTGAATGAACGTATTTTTAAAACGCAAAACCGATTGCAATATCATTGGAACAGAAACAAAATTCTGAAACGATTCGGGATGAAAAGTATTAGGAATTAGGAACAGACCTCGCTGATGCTGCCTTTAATAAATTTCGATTATCGACTCTCGGGGTACAGAATTAAACACTTAGTTTTCACTTCATCAGTTCAGAATCAATATTTGTATGTACATTAACACATACTAGATTGGCCAATTGTCGAACCCTGTTACGTAGGATATAGATAGAAATGCACCTCAATCAGAGGTCAATTCGTTTTTGGCAACTATCTCCCCAGATTGCCATAGGGTGCACTGGCAACAATGTTTTATTTTATTGCTTTGTAAGCAGAACTCTGAGACGAATAGTACAAAAAATGCGAATCAGCTGTGAAAGGAAAACAGCGCGATAATGATAATGATAATTAGACAATTCTTAATACCAAAACAAGTCGTCAGCGTATAAAATCAAACGAAACTTGACTGTGACATGCCATACACACATACTACATATACATACATATATGTATGTGTATATATTATTTATATACATATGTACGTACACAACACGTAAGTGAATACCCTGTAGTAAATGCGATTGTGATAATTCGAAATGGCAAAATCAAGCGGTTAGTCAGTGCTGCTTTTGTTAATGCTAATCCAGATAACGCATGCAAAGGAAATGACAACTTTCGCTATTTGTCCCACTTTTTCAACAATCTAATCTTAATCGGAATCGCTATAAAAACAGCAGAGACTTAAATAAACATATGCATATGTGTATATAAGTAGGTGAATCGCTTTAGTTCAAGGCTTTTGAAATAAAGGCGTGAGTAATTGATTGTTTTAGTGATATATTGACACTTTACATAGTACTTCATGCTCGTACATACATTGAAATATGTACACATTTCTTACGTTCCTGACAAAGTTCAGTGCCGCTTTCAGCTAGACCTCCAGTTGCGTATACTGTGGTGTTTATTTTTCAACTCGAATGCAAATATTACTATCGTTGGCAGCGCCATGTTAATAAGTTGGCAGCGCCTTATCGATGAGTTCGTACTGATTGCCAGCTGTTTATTAATTACAAACATTGTACGGTGCTGCCATATTACATACATACATATACATACATACATATTCGTATTTATATATGGTATTGTGATTGTAAACATTTTTATACCCGAGCAGAGGGTATTACAATATTGTCTCGAAATGTGTAGGAGACGTTTCCGACCCAACGACTCGATATAGCGATGCCCGTCTGTCCGTCTACTTCTATGCAAACTAGTCTCTCAGTTTCAAAGCTATCGTAATGAAACTTTGGCTACAGGCAGTACATTTGTCGGAACCGGCCGGATCGGGCCACTATAAGATACAGCTGCCATAGGAATGATCGATCGATGACTATGTTTTTGTATGAAAAACTTTTTTGTTATAAAAATATCCTCACCAAACTCACCCAAGCCAATTCTCTGGAGCGTTTATACAAGCTGATCAAATTTGGTCAAAATCGGACTACTATATCACACAGCTGCCATAAGATCGGATGAAAAGTGAGTTTTTGTATGAAAAACTTTTTGTATTATGTATGCTAGGGTATACAGCTTCGGCACGCCGAAGCCGTCCTTTTTTGTAAAAACATTGTTTATGTACGAGAACATGAAGTGTCTTGAAAATTTCCCAGGCAGATTCAGTTTCTAGTCAGATTCAGATTTCGGGAAACTCAAATTGACGTCTTTCTCGAAAGGCAATAGAGGATTAATTTTACGAATTCATATTCTATATACATATATGTATGTATATGTATGTTTATCTATGGTTATAATGTTACCCGAAACTTCAAATTGAAGCAATATTTATGAAGTACTATCAATCATGCTGAGCTTTGCATAACCTGTTGATTATACCATCATAGACATCGGGTATGATTCGCTAAGTGAACCATAACAAAATGCAAAGCTTAGCTGAGCTATAACGGAAATGATATCAAAACCAGATTTGACTCGATTGAAGGCTTTTGAAAATGCTGATAAGATGGCCAGCTGCTCAGCTGGCAACCGAATCAACTGCTTCCTGTTAGAACTTGTTATTGGTCATCTTAACAAATTTGGCTTATGGGGGGGTGTCACAGAAATCTCTAGAGATTTTCGGTTTTTTTGCATTCGCAAAGAATTGCCGGTGTTAAAGAACTTCAACTACATCTTCAATTCTTTGACATACAGGAGCAGTTTCCATCGATGTTCAAATAATATTTAATTGAATCATAAACCCTGTTTTAGTTTTTTTCATTATATTCATTTATATTTATCAAGAAATTTGGTTAAATATAATTGTCAAAGAAATTTTAAAATGAAAGTATAAAGCACAGGAAACAATACTATTTATTTTACTTATAATTTGCAGATTTGTCCAGGGGGCCGACATTAGTCTGTATGCCAAATATTGTGACTATAGCTATGAAACTGTAGGAGATAACCTCTGTGAAAAACGTGTTTTGGGGATAGCATTTGCCGATTGGCGGGGAGAGGGTGAGGGTGGCAACTATTTTTGGATGCAGATCTGTCAGGAATCTCAACATTAGCGTGTATGCCAAATTTGGTGACTATAGCTTAAAAAATGTGGAAGATACAGGTTTTCGCCAAACTGGGAAACAGGGTTTTTATTTTTTGTGTTTTAAAACTTTGCATATTTATTTAACTTGTGCACTACTACCATTTTGGCAGCTTAAACTAGTTACACATTTTTAGACTACTATAAGATTTATAATACTCTATATAGCTACGATATGAACAAATATAGAGTTACTGTTATTATTTTATACGTATTTAGATATATGGAAATTTCAATTAGAAGACATTACGCTGTGGTAAGTCCTGAGGGTGGAATCTTTTGAGTCTTCTTTTTTTTCTACCCGTATTCTTACACCAATAGCTGGACATCTTATCAGAAGATAATTGTCTGGCAAGAGCATTGGGGTGGTTCTTTAGGGGTTCCCTGTATCTCTCCGATTGCTGCTTAATGACATCCCCGACCTTAGGAACTTTTGAATGATTCGACGCTGCGTGTTCGCATATACTACGGAGCTCCAATAATCTCCCTAAGTATCTTCGCCTGGGCAACCGTTATTTTGTTTAGGTTGGTTTTAGCCGCTATCCCGTAGAGTTGTAGGCCATATTTCCATATGGGAGACAGAATTGTCTTATAAGTTCTGACTTTATTAGCCAGAGATAGCTTATTGTTAGCTGACAACAGCCAAGACATCTTTTCTGCTTTTGATAACACAGTGTTGTGTGTCTGTTAAACTTTAGCCTTCTGTCGAGAATGACTCCAAGATATTTGTGGGATGATACGTGGTGCCATTGAGTTGGGTTCGAGTGCATGATTCCTTCCTGTTAGTGAAAGTGACACTTGCACAGTTACTGCTGTTTTTCCCTTTGGGAACACAGTATTAAAATATGGATAGCCCTAAGATAATTACAATAGTAAGACCAGCCAAGATAAGAAATCGCATTTATTTCTCAGTTTAGTTTATATTTATGTTAACTGAGACTGCTTTTGCTAATTACCTGATCTTGTTTATATCTTTTGCAGTGTACGACCGCTGGGTGTACTGTTCCTGGGCCTCTTTAGCTATTGGCTATATTGGACACGCTGCAGCTTTCGAATTGCGCTGGCGCCGCAGCTGCGAACCATTTTTGAGTCTTGGCTAACACGCGGTGAGGATTGGCGTCGCAATTCACCCGTCAGGTTCTACATGGTGACCAGCTGTGCGCTGGTGGCACTTGCTGCTCTTGGCCATCTTATATCTGGTTCGATGTTGGTCCTGACGCTATTGGTTTTCGCCGCACTCATCTCCACAAAATACAATTTCCAAATATTGCAGATCAAACGCAAAGGTGAACGGCATTCAAGAGGCTCAATATATATTACGATTTAATCGAATTTGTTGTCCATTGTAGACTTCCAATGTTTGGAGAAGATTAACTATAACAATGTTGAGGCTGAGTTGGATGATGAGTTCCTGCCTGATGTGAATGAGTCGAATCTGTTTGTGCTAGAGCGTGCCAGTGATGTAGCCACCATTAGTTCACCCACCGATGGCAATGGCGATGACGATGATGAGCGCAGCGATGATATACCCTCAGAACTACTTATACCAGATTCCATACCCGAAATTGATGAACACTCCACGGACGAGGATGATGAACTGGCACCGCTTATGAAAACCAAACCAATTACGGAGACGACTACAGCACATGGATACGAGCAGAATAACAGTGAAGCCGAGCCGAGCAGTCAGACAACAGTGGCCAAGACGATGGAATTTCGCCAAGGGCACTTTAAGCGCGACTCCTCCTTGTCCAGCACCTCATCATCCTCGGACGAGAGTCTGTCGAAGGGCCTGCAATTTCCCGATCACACCAGCGTTGACACTGCTCCCAGCAATGCGGCAGCCAGCAGCAGTTCCATAATTGCACTGGTCGCCAAAACACAAGCCCAGGCGCTGATACCTAGCATAATGTCCAATTTGGTTAAATGGGGCTCTAATGAGGTCGATAGCGCCGATAAAACAGCGCTCGCTAAATATGAGCGACGCCAAGTGACCGCCCTGGACTCGTCCGATGAGAGTGACTTTGAGATACTTGAAACGGATGATTTTGAGTAATCTATTAGACGGCAACGTATTACCAACTAATATCTTAAATATATATACATACATATTTACATACAAATGCAGACGCATGTAGAGGATCAACCCAAAAACAAATAATACCATTTGGGTCTCGTAACTGACGACTCTGGCAAGGATTTTTTCATGCCATATGACAAAAATACACCAGGCAGTTATATTTTGCGCTAGGCACATAACAGAAAAACAAAATAAAAAAACAAATATGTTATCAATAATGTATTGTAACTCTAATATATTATCTGCATATACGATTTATATAGTTTTGTAAAATTCGCTTAATTACATACATAGTTTTGTTCAGTTCTGTTATCTATGATTGTGCTTTGTACGAGTACATTATTATTTAAATTATATTTTAATATTATTCTAATTTTGATTGTAATTTGTGTGTTTGGAGCAGCGGTTTAGTTACTAAAGACGCTAATTGAGTTCAGTTACGATTAAAAGTTATATTATTCAAATTGTAAATACATATATCAATATTCATATACACAATACATAAAAATATATATATATATATATACATATATACAAAAATGAAATCCACGCAAATGTTGAGCTACTTAATCTGTACCCAGAACGCTTAAGAACAACAAAACTTAAACAAAATGTTATGAAAATGGGGAATATCATACATAATTACAACTATATAAACCTGATGCGGTGCTATAAACCATATTACAAAAGTCGCTTAAGACACAATCGAGTAAATGTTATTAAAAAGGAACTGTTCTTAAGCGATACCATGCTATTAACTAATTAAAAAATTTAATAAAGTCGATTTATTTTGATAATTTTTGCTTTTTATGCTTATCAAGTTTATTGTGAGTGTTAGAAGTCTGTCTTTATTGTGACAAAGGAAATTCATTTGTTTCTAAATACATAATATGAAATAAAACATACATTTCGTATTTTATATTACACATTTACACATATATGAAGGAATATGAAGGTAAGCTATTCGTTTATAACATTTTCAAAATACGATCAGCGATTTGTGTGCGACAAGGGGACAGCACTGGCGAATTATCGATAGGCTTCTTTTGTGGCGCACAAAACAATTGGAACAGCGTTGCCAGACAGAAGCGTAGAAAAGATATTTTATATATTTATATTCAAATAAGCGCTTTTTACATATTTATTACTAAAATGATGTACCTTAACAAATAACATTAAAAATTCGTAATTCATAACATATGCGCATACACAAAAAAAAAACAAATGAATGGAATTCTACAAATATTTACATATAAAATAAATTAATTATATTTAAAAAAGCAGATATGAGGAAATTAGTGCTTGTTTGCATGCGCAACGCGTGATTTGCGCAGGAACAGCACAACTATAGACCTTCGAAATTCTATATATCCACTTTGAACATTTGTTTTAGATTGAATCCAAAACGCAAAGTAAAGTGATACATAACCTCAACCAAACTAAGTATGGAGAAGCCCATGAATAGGCCAAAAATACCGCCACAATTGGCCAAAAAATCGGTGATGCCATACAATTCGGAGCGTTTGGATGTTATAAATTGGTTTTGCTTAAAGTATATTGATAGCCTGGACATCTGAGAGCCGGGATATTCGTGCAGAAAATCCGTGTCGCCCTCCGCGGCCAACATTTCGTCCAAATCAAAGTTGGCCTGTGAGATTTCCGTATTATAGACCAACGAGGTGCAGGCGGGCATGCAATTGCATGCGGATTCCTTGCCACTGGGCGACTCACCGGCCACATTCAGACTGCGCACGCGTCGGAATTCACGCACCAGAAGCTCACGCTCGGCACGATCATAGCAATAGATCTTGTCCTCGCCGCAGACGGGCATGTCCAGGCTGCGCGGCATGGAGAACTTGACACAGCCGCATTTGGTTAGCGTAAAGTTGGCCAGACACTCCAGCTCGCAGTTGGACTCCGAGTAGACCTTGAAGAAGCGCAGCTTGCGCTCGTGACTGAGAAAGCACTGACGCCGCTGCGGATGATACTCGGCAATGCCCGCGGATGTGGTTATCATATTGGGCTTGACGGCAATTAGCACCTCCCTGCCCATGGGTATGCGCACAAATTGCTTGGACACCTGCGGCACATCGTCGGGTGAATGCAGCAGCACCTTGAAGCCCTGGACGGGACCACGGCAGGCGTAGTCAACCTCCTGTTTGAAACTCTGCAGCGCCATGAAAAATCCTGAACGTCCACCGGCGCTTAAGACACGCGCTGGATAAGTTTCAACATCGCTGCCCGGATCGTATCCCGTTTCCAAGGACCATGACGACTCAGTAACATTCCCCAAGGAGCTGTACTGATACTGATACGTATCCTCTCGATAAATATCCGTGGGAAGCATTCCGTTGAACGTATAGCAGATGCCCTCCTCCGTCAGCGTTTGGCGAAAGTATTTCTCGCATTCGTTGAAGCGACTCAGCCAGCGGCAGTAGAAGAAGTACCGTTCGAAAGGCGGCAGCATCCGCTCCAGTGCGGCATAGTAGTCGATATCATCGCCGGGTATTAGTGGCATATCCTGCTCAACAATTTGCGTATTGCACACGTGCAGCAGGGTGCGAAACTCCTGCATTTCAATGGCACTTATGTTTTGTGGCTTGAATATCCGCGTGGCAAGCATATCCTCCGTGAACTGATTATAAAGATTTGCATATGAATTATTTTCCGCCCTCTTTACCACACGTTTCGTTTCCGAGCATATGGTGACAGCCGGAAAGGGTATATTCCACACGGGTGTTGATCTTTCAGCGAAGCTCACTATCACAGGTGTCGCATCCCATTTGGTGTAGGCACTGTTGATTAGCTTGGCGCAGCAGTAGATGGATACCACAAATACGGATAGCCAGAAGATACGCTCCTTAAACGGTCGCTTCTCTTCGCCCAGGTACTGCACACCATGTATGGAGGTGTGCTGGCAATAGTCCCGATAGGTACTCAGTAAACCTTTCCCTATAGTTGGTACCACCGCCGGTTGGCGCTCTTTTTTTGATCTCAGATCGATGCCCGCATCGTTGCTTTCCATGTCCGAATCGGGCACGGACATATTTGCATCCATTTTGTAGTTCTTGGCACTTATAAACATTATTTACTTGTAATTTTTAAACAAAATGTGAATATTTAACATGTAACATGTAACATTTATCAATAAAAACTAAAACTCTTTAGATACAAGAATGGAGATGCTGTACTTAAATTTTTACCGCAATTTTCGAGTCTTCCTTTTAACCGTTGGGACATGTACGCTGATAATGAAAATAGCTGAAAAATATATAATATAAATGTTAAGATTTTTTATTTATTTATTTATTTTCTTAATGCTAATTAACACATACACATAAAATATTATAAACCTTTAAATCAATTCCTTTTCATTATATTATATTTATTAATTTAAGTCATTAGCCTTAACTCTTAACATTAGTATATTATAATCACACCATTTATTAAATATTAAGAAACAAGTGAATAAATTTAATTGAAAACAGTTAAAAATGCTAACATATTATTGCTGCTCAACTCTTATTATTTATTATTTGATATGTATTTTCAATACTAATAATTTTGCTTGGGAGATATTGGATATTGCAAATTTTTCTTGTCTCCAATACTATTTTAATTTGTATACCCAATTTAAATTTATTTAGAGATTTATTTAACAAAAGTATAACGACGATAATACAAATATAACGAAGCTTATAAGAATATAACGAAGCTTATAATAATGTATCGTATCTTAACAGAATTTAACGAAGCTGATAAGAACAGAACGAAACGTATAGTAATATGTACAATCTTATTGGAATAACACAAATCTAATAAGAATGTGATTTTGCGTTGTTCCACTGGCGCTTATTCCTATTGTTAACGCTGATTTAAGGCTATAATTTTAGGTAGAGACCATCCCGTGAAAAGCAATTGGATAAAAAAACCAAGTTATTGAAAAAACGACATAGTGCGTTGTAGCGTGAGTGGGTCTGTGCTAGAGTACCTTACAGGGTATCTGATAGTTGAACACACTCGACTAGATCAATTTTACTGTTATAATTACGGTTATATTAACAGCTAACAGATCTGTACACATGCGAAATACGGTTTAAATTTCGTATTTTTTCGCTTTGCTTAGTTTTTTAATATTTCGCAATCATCTGTGATATTTATTCGCTAATCGTTTGTAATGTTTCTGGTTATGGCAAAGAACAAGAGTAATTGCTGGTCATACTTTTGTTTACATCTGTTTAATTGGTTTCTTTTTAGTTTACGGTGGTGTTGAAAATAAAGGCCACATTGCTACATGATTCGTACAGTGGTGGCAAAGAAAAATGGGTCAATGAACAGCTGTTTTGTTGGTATTCAAAAATTATCGATAACATGAATAGAACGACGCAGCAGCGCAGTCTTAAGGCAGCAGCAGCCAATATTATGCGAAACAAGAAATCTATAAAAAAGTAGAGCAGCAGCGCACCAGTTGGGGCGGGGTAAGCAGGAGTAGGTGTAGGAGCAGAGCAGCAGCATCAGTATGGAGCCGCCAGCGAATGTGCCCGTAACAGGCATCATAGCTGGGCATCAGGGCGAAAGCCCAGCGGATGCTGAGCATGACAACCAGGTCGCAACGACGCATGAAAACGACAAGCAGGCGGCTAATGATGATGATGATGATGACGATGATGATGATGATGATGATGATGATGCCAAGGATGCTTACTACGAGGCTCGCAATGGCAATGAGAGCGATGAACTGGAAATAACATTTCAAAGTGCTTTAAATTTGGTCAGTGACGTCAGAGTGAACATTTCTGATGCAGATGTAGAGAATGAGCAGGGTCAAGAACAGCCTTGTACTGAAGATCCGCTGGAACAGGGCAATCCAAGTAAGTCAACAATTTGCATAACTTTGTATAGGCTGAACTAATTACTACGCCATTTGCCCCAGCTCCAAGAGACTTGCAACATGAGACAAACAACGAAAATACAGTTGGCAGTGAGCAGCCTCCACGGCAGCTCCAGCCACAGCCACAGCCGCAGCAGCAGCACCAGACACTGCTAACGACCAAGTCCTGCGAGACGCCCGGTATGGTGGCAGCCGCATCGCCTACTAGCTCCTGCAACGGCAGCATTGGCAGCGATGGCAGCTGCAGCGTTGGTGGCGGTGCGCGTCGCAAATCCTGGACGCTGTCACCACAAAACGGTATCTCAAAAAAGAAAACCAAAGCAACTGCAGCTGGCAGCACGACTGCATCCAATGGAGATAGCTTTAATTTGTGGGTGGCACGCGAATGCTTCGAAACGGTGCCCATCGAAATGGTGGACCCGCTTACTGTTGCCGAACTGCATGAGCACGAGCAGGATTTTGTGGACGATGTGGATGAAGATGCCGCCGCCGTGGAGAGTCTGTTGGGCGCAGCAGCAGCGCTACACACGAACGCCTGTGCTAGCGGCATCTTGCCGAGGCGTCAGAAGCATCATCTGCGACAGCCTGCCCAGCATCGTCCGCTTGAGCGTTCCTGGCCATCGCGCGGCGTTGGACGTGAATTGAAATTGCAAGGCGATGTCTTTCAGTTTGACATACTCGACAATGATGACCGGCTGCATGGAGATGATGTGCCCAGCTACAGCGGCGCCAGCAGCAAAAACAGCTCGCCGCTAAGGCTTTTGGGCCAGCCGGAGTCCAGTCCGCCCATGCGCTTCAAGCCGCTGATTCAGAAGAAAATTGGTCCGGATAGCTACATCAATACGATCAGCACACAAAAGGTGCCCGCCAACTTAACGTATGAGTTTCCCACATTCCCGCTGCAGGAGCAGCACAATAGCATTGCCAGTGGCAGCAGTAGCAGCAGCAGCGCCGGCATCGCCAGTTCAAATGGTCACAGCGTTCATCATTTTCCCTATATGCGACAACATCGTCCACTCACGCGTGCCCTGTCCAACGGGAAGTGCGCCGGCGCGGATGAGCCACATCATCTGGCTGGTAGCAGTAACTCGTCACGTTTGCTGCTATCACCCAAACGGCAGCGTAGTCCGCCCTCCGGCTGTTCGACGCGCAGCGCCTCTCCGTTGGATCTCAGCCTCAGTCCCGAGCACCATTCGCCGACGCGTGGACGCGGCGTGGGTGGCCTGGACTCAACTCTGGCGCTGACTTTGGCACCGCCGCCGCCTGGCACCTCCACATTTTATGCGCAGCGACCGCAGCAGCGACTGCTGAAGCGTGTGGGCGGAGGTGGTGGTGGTGGTGCAGCAGCTGCTGGCAGTGGATTCATCTGCCCGCCCACGCCGACGCATCATGCGCGCCGGCACGCGCGTCTGCAGGCCGTCACTGCCAACTCCGCCGCACTTGCCGCAGCGGAGTCCAACTCTAGTCAATTGGATTACAATCCACTGCAGACGCCGCCCGGCTCACCAGCTGCGTTTGGTGGCCGATCAGCAAATGCTGATGACCACAACGACATGGCGCACAGTAGCAGCACATGTTTGCCCTCCATACCGGAACGCAGTGCGGCGGCAGCAGCAGCAGCAGCTGCAGCAGCTGCAGCGGCCGCAGCTGCTGGCGCTGGCGCCGAAATAATGGAAGCCGGCGCTGCTTCTGCTTCTGGCAGTGCTGGTGTCACGGAGCCACCGTTACCGCCAGCGTGGGAGGCGCGCATGGACAGTCATGGGCGCATATTTTACATAGATCACACAACACGCACCACATCTTGGCAACGTCCAGGCCCTAGTACAGGTCCTGTTGGCCGCGAGCAGCATCATCGCCAGCAGCTGGATAGGCGCTATCAATCCATACGGCGCACCATCACCAGTGAGAATGAATTGTCACTGCTAGCTGACGAACCGTCCAGCAGTCATGCCCACGCCCATGCACACGGTCCGCTACATAATCTGCCACGTGGCGGTGGCCAGGCGGGGGCAGCTGCAGCTGCTGCTGCAACAAGTATACCGCCCCCCTCACTAAATCTGGCCATACACCCGGCGGTGATGATGCTTTGCCGTCCGGACTTTTATTCCATACTGCACACCAATGAAGCGGCGCTCTCCATTTACAATCAGAATGCGGCTCTTAAGCACATGGTAACGCGGATACGTCGTGATCCGCAGTGCTTTCAGCGCTATCAGTACAATAAGGATCTGGTCGCGCTGGTCAACACGTTTGCGCAGCTCGGCCGCGAGCTGCCCACCGGCTGGGAGACCAAAGTGGATCAGTCCGGCAAGCAATTCTTCATCGATCATCAGCATCGCAAGACCTCGTTCATGGATCCCCGCCTGCCGGTCGAGTGTCCGCGCGTTGTCCGCCATCGCCAACAGTATCAACTGCAGCAGCAGCAGTATCATTACCGGCCAGCTCAACCGGATCTGGTCGATGGCAATTGCCTGTCTGCCACCAGCGGCCACATCAACGCCAGCAGCAGCTCTTCCGGCGCATCTGTTTCGGGTGTGCCACCTTTGCCGCCACCACGCCCCTGTCGCAGCAGCGTCAACCAGGCCGCAGCCACACATAACTGCACCACGGCGGCGGCCATCGCCTGCGCATTGAGCTTGGGCGGCGCCGCCGGTGGCATCACCACTAGAGGCACTGCCGCCGGTTATGAGGAATCGCCGATTGCTTACAACGAAAAGGTGAGTAGAATACCATAAATATATTTTTTAAAGCATATTCCAGGGTTCTTATTAGGGTAAAGAAGTAAAATTTGATGTCAAATGGCTAAGTTGATAAAGGAAATGAGGCGCTGCGACTTTTGGGGGATCTTTTATGATAGGGAGGAGTAGCTCTACCCTCCCTATATTACAGGATAGTGCTATCTGTAAACGGTTTCTCTAACAATCTTTTTTGTTTATTGTCCGATCGGCTGAAGACTTTTTCTTAACCCTACAAAAAATTCATTCAACAAGTAAGAATGCTATAGTCGAGCATACCCGACTACGAAACTCCTGTACCCAGGTCTAAAACATTCAATCACATCTACTTCCACTTACACATACACACACACATACACAAAGACGCACGCACACAGGCGGCAAAAGCGACAGCGCAAGCGAAGCATTTTAAATGGTGGCTGTGCTTCTTCTTCCCCCTCTCGATGCATCACTGAATCTTCTTTCGTGAATAACTTCCGTGTTTATTATCCGATCAACTTAAAATTTGGACAGTAGATTAGGAGTGACTAAAGTATTGCACATGCCAAATCCCAAAGCTATATCTTAAAAATTGTTCCTGTAAAAAGGTTTTTATCGAATTGCGGGGAAACGGGGGAATATATCTCAAATCTAAAATAAACTTGACCTGCTCCCGCTAAACACGAACCTACATTCCAAATTTGGTGTCTCTAGCTCTTATAGTTGCTGAGATCCTTGCGTTCATACATACGGACGGACAGACGGACAGACAGACGGACATGGCCAAATCGAAATCTCTTTTGATACTGATCAAGAATATATATACTTTATAGGGTCGGAGATGTCTCCTTCTGCCTGTTACATACATTTGCACAGATTTAGAACCCCCTTTTACCCATTTTATGGGTACAGGGAGTAAAAATAATTAAAATCTCGAAGTTTCATATTTAATCGAGTGCGGACATCAAAATAGGTATAAAATGCTATTTCAAAACTTGTTCTGAGGTAGTTAATATTTTGGTCAAGCTCTTTTTTTTTAGAACTAAACCAAAAATAATTTAAAAGTATGGTAACATAATTAATTATCATCAAAATACTTCGTCGGTACTTACATAGTATATGGGTATAGTATAACTGGCTGTAAAAGAACGTCGATCTCAAGAAACAGTGAAAGATAGAGCTATCATATATGGTATGTAGGTTAACATAACCATATGCTTATCAAATTTTTGAAATTTTCCTATAATGAATACTAGAAGTAATTCAGAAACAAATTTCGTTTGAATAATAAGGTAGACAAGGTGTCACAATATGCATACGAGTATACATTTATATTTAAGTATTCAAATATGTATTTGAGGCAATTCTAAAGCTCTACCTAACCATCGCTATAGAGTGCGGATTTGGGAACGCGAAGAAAAATCACGACTTCAAATTAAAAACGAAATCAAAACTTGGAACAGCACAGCATTTGCGACTGCTTTGATTGGTTTAATTTTCCCTTCAGTTGACTTTAAGTTTGATAACACCAGAACACACTTGACAATGGCAATAAATAAGTACTAGTATCTCCTCTTATCATTTATAAATATAAACATATTGAAATGTTGTATTTGGTATAATCGTATATCTGATTCTTAACATCTTCATTTCGTTGTATTCTATTTTTTTTTTTGGCAGGTTATTGCTTTTCTACGACAACCCAACATACTGGAGATTCTACGGGAACGACAGGGGCAACATACAGTATCCCGATCGCTACGCGAGAAAATCAATGTACTGAGAGTTGAGGGCGTGCCAGCCTTGGAGCGTCTGGGTCATGACCTACAATTGACCATAATACTAAGGTGAGTGATTATCACAATACAAAAGTTTTAGAGCTATACCATTCGATAGTCAATAGTCGTCATCGTCGATGCTATCGATATGTATGAATAAGCCGTCATGCACAAAATTACATATTAAATTATATAATGGTTTACTTTTTCTATAAATGTTTGTATTTAAAGTGTGAAACAAATTGTTTTTTCAATGATTAATTGATTTTTCCGACCCGATGAATAATATAACCATCGTTTGAGGTTTTGGAAAATCGACAAGCGCACTACTGAATTATTTGATAATTACTTACATCCTTAACGATTTGCAGGGTTGTAAGCGAAATATCCAAAATTTTAAATAAACTCGACATACTACGCTTTAGAAGAATCTCTTGAAGCCTCTAAATGTCTTCATATGAACCATACACTACGGTTGGACATGGCAAGATCTCCTTTGGCTGTTGAGCTTGGTCAACCAATATTTTGAAGCAATTATTCCCATTGTTAAAATAAAGCGCAATCCCACATTTATCGGAAATGTGCACCGCAGTTGGCAAAGTCTTAAAAGTTCCAAATTTGGCGGCAAAGTTATCATATGTTGGTACTTACATATATCGTCCGACCGCCACCTTAATCGAAAACCGATATACATTGTCGGAGATGACATCTTCTGCTTGTTAAACCTTTTTAACTTACCTTTAAACGTTGTTAAAATCCTCGATTGTCGCTCATCGATACTATCGCTAGTTCCGTTCATAGTTTTCCAGCTCCATAACATACATATCATATCTCATGATTTACAATGCCCCAGTCAAAGTTGCAGTCACAGTCATACTCATAGCCATCAGGTGCACTTGGCAAAGGTTTTGGCCCAAATTGCATTGCTGCGTCATCGTCAAATGTCTTGGTCGGTGGTTTGTTGGTTTGGTGGTTCGGTGGTTCGGTGGTTCGGTGGCTCTGTGAATCGGTGGTCGTTGGTGGTGGCGATTGTGGTGGTCGTCCTGCTTCAGTGCGCCCGCCGACGTCGTTGTTGGCTGCATGTGTGTTAATTGCATTTGAAAATCGCTGCGAAGGTTGTTAACTAATTTTCCAAACACTTCCAACAACACCAATAACACCAACAACACCACCGACGCGACAAGGTTAACAAAATTTTCAAATAACAAATTGCCCGAACCTCCTTCAGCACCGTCTCCTTAGCCATTATCTGTCCATATTTATTGTTTAATTGTCGATATATCTTTGATAAAGTTGACTCAACCACAAGTATTGAGGAAATATTCACATGCATTTTCTGACCTTAATCTAACTGCTTAGTTGTTGAAAGATTTTGCCAAAGATTAGCCGGCATGATCTAATGGAGCTCCGACTTTGACCAGGCTGGCAACAACTTCAACAGCTGCCCACTGGTTGAGATTGAGCGATTTAATTGCATTCAATTAGATAAATTATCACGCTTCATTGCATCCCAAATGCAAGTTGGCATTGCCGTGGGAGTGGCCAATCCAACTGACTAGTGGAAGTAAATACAACTAACTAGCTAATTAACTGAGAAAGCGTCTGATATGTCATCGATCGCTAAAGTTGTCTACAATAGTAGCACACCTCTTGCCAAATTTGTCAACTATATGTATTGTTATTTCGACAAATCGATACAATCAATACACTTAAGATGACATATCAATCTAGTTAACAAGCCAAATCCAACAAGATATTCCCCAACAAAATTGGTTGAATTACGCCAATGTTATCCGAGTGGGAGGTGATACATTTAACAGGGTGTTCCATGCATTTTTCAAATCAATAACATGTTCTTATATCTTTTTAAAATTGATATACATTGTTGTTCTTAAAAAATATTTAATTCGGCTTAGTTAATCTTGCTTCAAAGTTTTACAAAAATGCTCAAAAGCGCTATTGAGTTCTGTTCAATTCTCCTGTGAGACTGAAACAAGTTTTTTATATAATGGCAGCTGTATAATATTGTCAACCGAGCCGGCCGGCTACAAGTTGCATGAAGATCTCTGTAAAATGAGAAACTAGCTTGGATAGAATCTGACATATAGTAGGACATCGGATATAGATCGAATCGACTGCTAATGTGATTAATGATTAAGAAAATATGTATATCATTAAGAGCGATAGTAGGTAGATCTGAGATAGTATTCAAACTTGTATCTTACAAGCAGATCATTAGTAAGTAGTCCATATATCAATTTTGGTGTTTCTAGCTTTCAATTTATAGGAGGTATAGATGTGTGCAGAAATGGAACTCAGATGCGAACCTGCATACCAAATTTCACTTTAATACTTTACAAATATGTTGGCTTTTTCCCCCACTTAGGAACAGAGCACAAATTTCCAAAATATTTTTCCTATATTTTTAAAATCACGAAATTAACTTTATTGAGATGCGCATTAAATATGCACAAGAAGAGTATGGATTTGAGTTGACTGTACCTTATCATTTCGTAATATGACATCAACTTTTAATTTCATGAATTCAAGAAAGAAAAGAAACGTATCATATATTCATTAGCAGTTTTATATGACTCCTGACTTGTGTACTTCAATTAGTTCATTTTCAACTTATGTAGTTGTTTCTTTTTACTCCCTGTACCCATAAAATGGGTAAAAAGGGGGTACTCAATCTGTGCAAATGTATGTAAAAGGCAGAAGGAGACATCTCCGACCCTATAAAGTATATATCAAATGAGATTTCGATTTGGCCTTGTCCGTCTGTCTGTCCGTCTGTCCGTTCGTCTGTCCGTATGAACGCGTCGATCTCAGCAACTTTAAGAGCTAGAGACACCAAATTTGGTATGTAGGTTACTGTATACCATACGCAGATCAAGTTTGTTTCCAATTTCATATATCTCCCCCCATTCCTCCGCATTTCATTAAAAACGTTTTATACCAACAGTTTAAAAGATATAGGTTTGGGATTTGGCATGTATTATACTTTGGTCACTCTTAATCTACTGTTTCAAGTCAATCGGATAAAAAAGACGGAAGTTATTCACGAAAGAAGATTCAGTGCTGCGGCGCGGGGGGAAGAAGCAGCACAGCCACCACTTAAAATGCCTCGCTTGCGCTATCGCTCGTGTGTGTGCGTCCTTGTGTATGTGTGTGTGTGTATGTGTAAGTGTACAAAGATGCGATCGGAGATTTTAGACCTGGGTACAGGGAGTTTTGTAGTCGGGTTTACTCGACTATAGCATTCTTGTTTCTTTTGAGGTTCTCACTGTAAGCTTATGATGTCATAATACTATATTGTGGGGTTCACATTTTCAATATTAAAATGAGTGTAGTAATTCTGTAAGATGCCCATGTGTAAAATTCTTATCAATATTTTGAGGTGCTTTTCTTTTTTGTGTTTTTAAATTATTTGTAATTATGTGCTTTAAGACCCGCCCCCAGCTGGACTTAAAAAACTGAATAAACAGCTGGCAAGCACAATATTCTCGTGATAATAACGGATATGAGACGACGCGTCGTTTAACCCAATTTCAGTTTGGCGCTGAAGCAGAGCGACAAATGAGCATTGCCAATAAACCATAATTTATTGGCTAGGCAGGGCCTTAGCTCCAGCTCCAGCTCCAGCTTCAGCTTCAGCTTCAGCTCCAGCTGCAGTTCGGGGCCAGGCTCGAGTTTTGGCCCGGGATCGGCTTAGGCTTGGGCTTGGACTATAAGCTAAAGTTGGGGGTGTGGCAGCTACGTCATCTTCATTATTAGCAATATCGATCGAGCTGATGAACATTGGCGAGAGTTTTTTTCTGTTTGTCACAACTGAAGCGTTGACAAGCATAGAGTTTTATTTGTTTTTGTTGTTGTCGTTGGGGCTATTTGGGTTTGTTAGTTGACCCATTGAAGGCGAATCTTGCCCGTTAGTTGACTCGTCTCGCTTGGTTTACAGTTCATTGGGCTTAGGTTTAGGTTTGGTTCTGGGACTGGGACTGGGACTGCTACTGTGACTCGGCTCGTGCATGCGTGCTGCTTGAACAGTGGACTGGCTTGTTGTTGCTGCAACTTGGAGGCATGCTAAATGCATGGGCACGCCTTTTGGATCAAAACACATCAATCTGCAACCCTAAGCCCAAAACCCCGCCCAGCCCCGTCCAGCCCCGTTTAGAATGCAGCCCCGATCGCGCAGCCGGCGCACGGCTGATGAGCCACAGTTATAACCATGACCAGCACCACAGTCGTCGTCGCTGCACACATGCTCAGCCCTTTGGTCGCGTAATCGTAATCAAAGTGCACTCCCAATGAGTCAGCTTCAGCCCCTCGCCACTCACTGCCAGCTGACGTCGGCGTCGCCGTCGCCGTCGGCGTCACCGTCGTCGTCGTCGTCGTCGTCGTCGTCGTCGTCGTCGTCGTCGTCGTCATCGAAGTTGCACTATGGGCCCGATAATCGTTGATCAATCAATCAACAAGCATCAACCGATTGTTCCTATGTCAGCTACAAGATATAGTAGTAGGATTTGGCTCAAACCATAGATGTAAAGAATCGATTTTTTTTATAGAAACCATCGATGTTTTCCGAAGTTTTTCATACCAAAGATCGATTTTCTTACATCTTTAGTTCAAACTTGATCAATATATATTAAGCACTATGCAGCTATTCCATAACTAAAACTGTTTTTCGTACAGCAACATATATTTTGGCAGAAAGTTCCCAAGGCAGGTATATAATTGTGACCTGATCCGTCTGATTCCGACATAGTACATATATAGCGCCTGTGTAAACCAAAAAAATTAAGCATTTTGTGCTATATACACTATATAAAGCGATAATGTGATGTTATGTGTTTGAAGTTTCTATAAATTTCTATACAAATTTCAAGCTCACTTAAGTTGAGTAAGTTTTGTTCAATAGTTAGGGAATTTCTGGCTGAACTTTATTCAAAACTATGTAAACTAAACTGATGTCCCGCCCTTGCTCAACCAAAAGTTTAAATATTTCATAACTCTGATTAGTGGAGGGCCTTCAAACAAGCACCCAAATAAGTTTATGAAAATAATGCATTTCTCAAAATATTCGAACATTGCTTTTAGTTGAAAAATGTGCAATTTATAAAGTGAAAAATAATAAACTTTATTGTTAACAGTTGAACTGGATCTTCAGATCTTAACTGTGTACCTCTCGCCGTTATATTATAATAAATATACATAAATAATTAGGAGTATGACAAGAAATTGTCTTTTATATAGCCGCTATATTGGCAGCAAACTTTGGTCTGAGTTTTAACATACTTTTCTAACTTGTTTCAGTTAAAAACAATAGCGAATGTACATACTCGTATAGTATGATTATCTGATTATAAAGCTGCTCTTATAGTCTCCGAAATCGATCTTTTTTAACGCATGCTCCTAAGCAACATTAACCTATCTTTTAGTTGCCTTAAGATAGTATTGTCATAAATAAATAGTTTTTGCCACAAAATAAGACCGGAAATCCCACTGTGCGTCGTCGGCGTTTGTTGGGTTCTTCAGCAAGCAGCAGCAGCAGCAGCAGTAGCCAGAGCAGAACTCGAAGTTCGGCAATAGTTCGGCAGCGGTTCGGCTGCACTTCGGCACCAAAACAAAATTAAATAAAAAAAAATGACAATTAAATAATTTTCTTTGCTGTTGTTCAGTTGGTTTTTAGAGCTGTTATTTTTTTTGTGCGCTCGCTTAATTCCATTTCCAATTTCATATTTATCGGTTGGGCGCTAGACAAACGCGTCCATTCTGTGTTTGCCATTCGACATTATAAAAACTCCAAGGCGTCTCTGGCTCTAGTTAATATCTAACTGTATGACTCCGACTCTATTAGCAATTCTGACTCCGACTCTGACTCTGACTCCGACTCTGTCTCTATGACTCTACGACTCCGAGGCCGTTCGTCCCGTCGCCGTTCGATTTGCGCGCCTCTTTGATCTCAAAAATATATCAGAAACAGAAGCTTTTCAGCAGTCAACGCGTGCAAGTCGCAGTGTCAAAACAAGAAACAAATAGAATCAACAAAAGAACAAAAAAAAACATAAATAAATAAATAAGAACTACTTCAAATCAAATTAAATTCCAAGTTTGGTGTTTTGTTTTTTAGTGCGTGTTCATATTTTTTTGTATTTTATTTTTGAATACATTTCCACTTTGTGCAGTGCTGTAAAAAGTTTTGAAAGAATTCCAAGCATCCAACGGCATGGTTAACCATTTAATGGTAAAGAGTTTGGGCGCACTGCAAAATGGGCTTCCTATCGAAGGCTGCTTACATCGTGTGGGCCGTGTAAGTAACTCCATCTAATTCCTAATTCCAATACCCTTTATAAAATACCCTCCTAGCCTAGCTATGCTAGTATTCAAATATGATTCGCTTAAATGCCGGTTGTGTGTCAACAAATAAGTATTTAACAAGCGCTTCGATCAGTTGTCATACGTGAATTACTTGTGTTTGTGAAATACACATGAGCGCACTTTTTACTCCCTGTACCCATAAAATGGGTAAAAAGGGAGTACTAAATCAGTGCAAATGTATGTACAGGCAGAAGGAGACATCTGCGACCCTATAAAGTATATATATTCTTGATCAGTATCAAAAGAGATTTCGATTTGGCCTTGTCCGTCTGTCTGTCCGTCTGTCCGTCCGTATGTATGAACGCAAGGATTTCAGCAACTATAAGAGCTAGAGACACCAAATTTCAAGTTTATTTTAGATTTGAGATATCTCCCCCCGTTTCCCCGCAATTCAAAAAAAACCTTTTTACAGGAACAATTTGTAAGATATAGCTTTGGGATTTGGCATGTGCAATACTTTAGTCACTCCTAATCTACTGTCCAAATTTCAAGTCGTTTGGATAATAAACACGGAAGTTATTAACGAAAGAAGATTCAGTGCTGCAGCGCGGGGGGAAGAAGAAGCACAGTTACCACTTAAAATGCCTCGCTTGCGCTGCGCTGAAGCTGTCGCTCGTGTATGTGCGTCTTTGTGTATGTGTGTGTGTGTAAGTGTACGTAGATGCGATCGGAAATTTTTGACCTGGGTACAGGGAGTTTTGTAGTCGGGTTCACTCGACAATAGCATTCTTACTTTTTAAAGTTGTTTAATCAGAAATGAAATAGTATATTCTGAACCGAATGGGACTTTTTTGTTTGTTATATTCATTACAAAGCAAATATTGTCAAACATACTTCAAATGTCTTGCACTTTTTATATTTTGAAAGTGGTGTAGCTTTGGATCTTCAGATCTTGACTGTGTAGTCGCTTTCTTATTATAATAATAATAAATAAATAAGGCCCTAATCTGGAGAGTATCAGGTAAGCCCATTTTTCTAATTCTCTTCCCTCATCATTTCTTTTTCCAGTAACATCCCCCAATATAAATAGAATTTATAACTTTATTAAAACATGCAATCTTATTGACCAAATTTGGAACATCAAAATAAGTCTTCGTAAATAAAGCTTAAGATTTCCAAATATTTAAAAATGTTCTACTTTTAATTGAATATATGATGTAAGTTCCCTCTATTATAGTTTGAAACAATATTAAAAAAGACAATATGCATATTACAATTCCTGACATCAAAATTCATTAATTTGGCAGCATCATTTTTCGAATGCTAAACTTTTGTTATAGGAATATTATCTGGAAGCAGGAAGGATCTATATCTAAGAAAGTGAGCTTTAAAAATCCCACATTTGATTCCAAATGCTTTTAAAGGATTTACGAGCAAGATTTTAAAGGTCAAACGTGAACTTTTAAACGATAAGCTTTAAATTCACACATTTAATGTTGAAACTTTGCTTTGAAGCTTGCGAAAGCCTTCGAAGGAACTACAAGCGATCTACATAACAAATTAAGTTTGTAAACTTTTGTGCAAAGCTTTCGATGCATTTGCAAGTGATCTTTAAGGCTGAGCTTATGAGACCGAAGCTTTCATTTGAACAGAATCATTCATAAACTTTTGTGTGTAGCTTGCAAAAAAACTTTGAAAGATTTGTGAGTGACCTCTCTATAAAGTTTTTAAGAATAAGCATTCTTTCTTGGATATAACACACTTGTGTCAACAGGAAACCCATTCTTCTAATAAGTACGCGAATATGTCAACATCCTGAGATCTCAAATTACACGCTTGAATAGCATTCTTTACTATACAATATTCGTACGATATGATTGTGTGATTCATTCCCATTCAAAAGCCATAATTCGCGCTAACAAAGCACTTTGCACTTGCTGCAGATTCTGCGTCATTTATAATCCAGTGCTGATGCTCAATTTTCCCGACTTCCTTACCCCTGTTACGGCTCTTAAGATTATGCTGAATCTTTTTCCCAACCCAAGAAGAGCTTATCTTGAGATATTTTCAACATACCATACAAATGCTATTTATGTGTCGAAGTTACATACTCTTGCGGAAAGTTTTTGTATACTATAAGTACTCATTTTTCAACCGATTGTTCTTATGCTAGCTGTTTAGTATGCTGATCAAGTTTTAGTTTAAACTAGCTATTTCTGAGTTTACTCAATGAAAAAACATTAGGTTTTCATATAGTAAGTCAATATAATCATAAGTTTTATCAGGTTCTTAAAATGTTACTTAGACTTAGTAAGTTTGGTTGGAATATCTTTTTCAAACAACTTCATTTTTGACCGATTGTTCCTATCAATCCAGACGGATTGACCTAGCTATTGATGTTCATCATGAATTTATTTTTGGTGTCGGAAATGTCTCCCTCAATGCGTTCCACACTCAAGAACAAATTTAGACTACCCTCTGCAAGGGTATTCTAGGTAAATGAATGCTACGCAAACAGTTCGTAAGGGGAACAATGAGAAAAATCTGTGTTATATAATCTGGCATCCGATTGCATACTAATTGCCAGGCTCAAGGATGCAGAGCACACACAACGCAAGCCACTTATCTAACACTCCAATTACACAGCAAGTGTTACAAAATGTAATAATAATAAATAAAATAGATCCAAAACAATACAAAAAATGTTGAGTTCTTATCGAGGCACTCGAACAATTGGGGTTGCCACATTGTAAATTAATGACAATCGATCAACTGTTGCAACTGCTGGCCACATATGTTGCCGGATTACAGTCCGACCGTCAGCCCAATTGCTCATATATGTATACACATATATATATATATATATATATATATATATGGTATAGAACTTGCGACATCGGTTTGTTATTAAAATCGTAATACCCGACAATGGTTTTATCACTGCCGCTTATCAACGCTATCGGGCCTCGCTCTCATTGGGGCCTGCTCACATTGTGTGCTCTGGCTCTCTACACATGAACAAACTGCATGTGGCTTTAACTGCAACACCTACGCGTCGGGAATCCGAGAACCCATAAAGTCCGAGTACTCGAGCAGTCCATATACCAAATCAGTCGCTTTTTTTTGGTTTTATACAACGGAACGTAATTAGACAAAGTTTGTGCTTAAGTTTCTATTTAGAAGGTTCCGCCCAGGGCTGCCCAGGCCAATCTTATCCAATCCAATGGGTCTCTTCTCCAAGTTCACCTACACCTACAACACCATGTGGGCCAAGTGAGTTAGTTCTGCGTAGTATCTTGTTGCAGCTGTTGTTGCTGCGGAAATGCGCAGGCATTTGAGACCAGCATAAAACTTCTCATATTTGTTGCATGATGTGAGAACATATTTTGCATATTTCAAGTACCTACTTGCACATATATGTATGTATGTATGTGTTTATGGAATGTTATTTGTTTTTATCATAATATATGCATATCTATGGCCCTGAAGCTGGCAGAGGCGTTGATATTACAGTAGCTTGGGAATATTTTTGGTTTTACTCAGATGCATTCTGGCGCAGTGACGTGGCGGTCGATTCTTGAAATTAGAACTGGAATTGGAACTGTTCAAAGTATAGCATTAGATGATGCTGCATTTTGATTCCAAACTCATACACATTGGACATACATATGTATATCCCTGATGTCTACGTGATTTAATGGACAGCCCTTTAAATCCTCTTGCAAATATATATAAACTACTTCAATACATTTTTATAGACTATTTTGTATGATACCAGTATTGACATTTATACGAGTATTTATTATTGCCTAGACAAGCGTACAGTATATATATATATACATATATACATATATACAAATATCAATAGCCGAGTCGATACAGCGATGTCCGTCTGTTTCTATGCAAACTAGTCTCTCAGTTTTAAAGCTATCGTCATGAAATTTGGGACAGGCCCTTCTTTTTGCTGCAGGCAGTACATATGTCGGAACCGGCCGGATCGGACCACTATAACACACAGCTGCCATAGGAATGATCGGTCGAAGACTATGTTTTTGTATGAAAAACCTGTTTGTGTACAAAGATATACTCACCAAACTCATCCAAACCAAATCTCTGGAATAATCTCACCAAATTTGGCCAAAGTCGGACCACTATATCACATAGCTGCCATAGGATCGGGTGAAAAATTAGTTGTTGTATGAAAAACTTATTGTATTACATCCAAACTAAGGAGATTTTATTATGCTTCAAATAATTTCCTATAAAATAATAAATCAGACAAAAATTGAGTTTTGTATAAGAAACATTGCTGCTAGGGTATAAAACTTCGACGATATCAGTTCTTTTTTGTTTAATATTATAATTGTACAAGCAAAAAGTCGGTACGTTCAGCAGAACTAATCGCTGACTAAATTCAGCTGCGTTTTGTAAATTCAGACTGTGATATTTGAAATATCATTTGAAACTTAAAAAAACTTCAATAGTATTATACTTATGATGAGATTTCTTGCAGTGCATTTTCATACACATTTGAAATTGCTTTTGAAATTCTTTTTAATTGAAATTGACCGCACCCAAAATTTGTTGACCTATTGGTTTGCATTGCACTTCGAACTGCCCAGAACCAGTATGAAAGAGCTGTGTGGTGTTGATGACACCACCAAACAACCACCACACGCACCACTGTGGGCGAACCACACAATGGTTTAAGTGTGTGCGCGTTTTTCACGCGCGTTTAAAGTCGCGCGCGCGTTTTTCGCCGCTTTTAATTTCAGTTAATTGCAATTTCCTGTGTTGTTTTTTTTCTTTCTTTTTTTTGCTAATAATTAGTAAACTTTACTCAATTTGAAAGTAATTTAAACCGGCCCATATTATATATGCTCATTTATTTCTATTGCCGATCAGTTTGCATTTCGAATTATTGTTTTTTTTTTGGTCTTAGCTAACAAAAATTGCCAAAAAATGTTTAACGGCTGGTCGAAAATTAGTCATTTCCGTGCCGTGCCAAAGAGGCGTTAATTGCACTCAAACTGTTGTCACTAGTGCACGGACACGCCCCGACCCGCAGCACCCCGTTGCGCCCCTTTATTGACCGCGACCAGCTACCGATCGCGATAATTTGCGTTATTAATTGACCAATTTTCAAATTCAAGTTGAAGGTCAAAAAGTAAGCGAGAAATACGATACAAAAACAAACAAAAACTAAACAAAAACGCACCACAAATTATGAATCGGCAATTAGAATACTCGTATTGCCAGATATTTAGTGGGGCTTATGATTTCTAGACGATCATCGACATCAACCCATTGGGAAAAGTCTCGCCAAGTTCTCGTCCCAAGGTCTGCGGTGAGTTCAAACTCTTCCGGCTGCACTTTTTTTGTGTGTTGTTGTTGCCTTTTTCGTTTTTTTCAAATGGAAAATCAAGGCCAACTTTTGTGCTGCCTGCAGTTTGCTTGCTGCACTGCACAAATGAAAGGCATATTGAATTTGGAGGCTAATAAAAAACCACTGAAAGAATTTCCCAAGCAAATTTATTATTTCCTGCATTGATCTTGATCTTGATCAGCTTCCAAAGCCGAGTCGATATTGCGATGTCCAGTTTTGTGTCTGTGTCTACACTCAGAAAAATAAATATTCTGAAATTCGGAAGTCGAAAAACTTTTGTTGCCAAAGCCTTTTTTTCTGAATCTATGAAATATTTTTCTTAAATTTAGAAATTACTTCTGCTAAATAAGAAATTTGTCTGATTATACCATAGCAGAGGGTATTAAAATTTTGTTTTTAAATTTTAAAAAAATATTATAATAAATAAATAAATAAAGTTTGTTTTTCCTTCTCTTAGGGTGATCCTAACCTAGTTCCTTATTCTTTTCTGATCGAAACTTGAGTGGTATGAGAGCCCTTTTAATTTATGAAAATATCCTAACCGAACTCACAACATCAATGTGAAATAATTCTTTGAATAAGCTGACCAGTTTTGTTTAGGAACGCATCCTTGGGACCATCCGTGGGAAATTTAGTTGTTGAATAAAAAACCTTTCGTTTTCAAGATAACGCGATCAAACTTAACAATTGTAAGTTTCAGGATGCTCTTCAGATGTTAATATCATAGTATGAGAGATATGAGAAACCTTTAAATTTATGAAAATATCCTAACCCAACTCACAACATCAAAGTAAAATAATGATTTAAATAAGATGACCAGTTTTGGTTCGGAACACTATATCATATAGGGACGGATCCCTAGGAAATTTAGTTGTTGAATAAAAAAACACTTTCGTTTTCAAGATATTGCAATAAAACTCAACAATTTTAAGTTTCGGTATGCTCTTCAGATATTAAACAAGTTTAATCAAAATCGGATTAATATAAATATCCTAGTATAGCATAGGAAATAATTGAATGAAATATGTAAGTCTTTTTCCGTTTAAAGTTTTACTACTATTTTCAAAAAAACTCATCAATAGCGAATTTTACTATACCCTGCTATAAGCTAGTTTAATTAGATTCACTCAAAATCGAACCACAATCGGTCGAAAATGTATCTTCAGCATGAAAAGCATTGTTGGTTATCTGGTTATCTGCTATATAAGAGTATATAATAGCCGGCATATTTTAGTTTAGTTAAACTACTGCCCGTTGCACCTGTTGACCAGCTGCTGCTTTTGTTATTAGTCTTATTAATATGGCTCATTACTAAATTGTCAGCTTAGTGAGTGAGAAAACAGAATCGCAATCAATCGCGGCCAATAGCAGCTAATGAGTATTGGCTGGTGAATAAATTGGCCGGCGTTAGCCAGTAAGTTATGGCCAACAATGAGTTTCGCTTGTTTTGACATGTGTAATCAATGCCCGTACTCACCTTCACCTCTTTTCCTCTCGCCTGCAGCCTGTTCGAGCAGGAGATCATGAGCTATGTTCCTATTGAAGAGCGCAGTCCGCAGGACTCGCCGGTGCTCAGCTCACGTATGACGCAACGGGCGCCGCCGCCATTCCGTCGTGACTTTGAGGCCAAGCTGCGCAGCTTCTATCGCAAGCTGGAGTCCAAGGGCTACGGCCAGGGACCCCACAAGCTCAAGTGAGTATATGCTTGATAATTGAATAGAATTATATATAAATAATGCTCTGTTGCTTCACAGATTGCACATACGGCGCAGTCATCTGCTGGAGGATGCATTTCGCCGGATAATGTCGGCAAATAAGAAGGATTTGCAGCGTGGTCGCCTGGCCGTGCTGTGGGACACGGAGGAGGGCCTGGACTATGGTGGTCCTTCACGCGAATTCTTCTTTCTGCTGTCCCGTGAGCTGTTCAATCCCTACTATGGACTGTTTGAGTACTCGGCAAACGATACGTACACGGTGCAGGTGTCACCTCTGTCAGCGTTTGTGGACAACTGTCATGACTGGTTCCGATTCAGCGGGCGCGTGCTGGGCCTGGCGCTGGTGCATCAGTATCTGCTGGACGCATTCTTTACGCGACCCTTCTACAAGGCGCTGTTGCGCCTGCCAGTCGCGCTCAGCGATCTGGAGTCGCTGGACAATGAGTTTCACCAGTCGCTGCAGTGGATACGCGATAATGACATTGGCAACGGCATCGATCTGGGGCTCACCTTTTGCGTTACCGAGGAGCTGCTGGGGCGCGTCGTGGAGCGCGAACTAAAGGCCGGTGGCAGGAATCTTATTGTCAATGAGAAGAATAAAAAGGAGTATTTGGAGCGCATGATCAAGTGGCGCCTGGAGCGTGGCGTACAGGAGCAAACGGAGTCGCTGGTGCGCGGCTTCTATGAGGTGGTTGACTCGCGACTCGTCTCAGTCTTTGATGCCCGCGAACTGGAGCTGGTAATAGCCGGCACCGCCGAGATAGACACCAACGATTGGCGCCTAAATACCGAATACCGTTCGGGTTACCATGACAACCATCAGGTTATTATCTGGTTCTGGCAGGTCATCGAAAGGTTCAGCAATGAACAGCGCCTACGGCTGCTACAGTTCGTCACGGGCACATCCAGCATACCCTACGAGGGCTTCTCGGCGCTGCGCGGCTCCACCGGGCCGCGCCGCTTCTGCATCGAAAAGTGGGGCAAGCCAAATGCACTACCCCGGGCGCACACCTGCTTCAATCGCCTGGATCTGCCGCCGTATCCCACACCGGAGTTGCTCTACGAGAAGCTGCTGCTGGCCGTTGAGGAGACAAACACTTTTGGCATTGAGTAGATCCAGTTGTTTAGATAACTGAGATATATACGGATTATGATACGGATTTAGTTGCTAATGCGTGATATTTAATGGTCTTTATTGTTGCCAGCGCGTTGTTTATTTTTGTTTAACCATCGTATTTATTGTATGTATTATAAGACCAACTGGCTGGCAAATAGTTGCCAGCTAGCCGCCAAATTGATTAGCTCAACAGACTGTTTAACTTACAGCAAATATTTGCTGGCTTGCAACATTTGTCTGTCGCTGGAGATATATTTTTGAATTGCCGTTACTGTTACCGTTACCGTTACCATTGCCAGTTACCTCGAAACTCTTTTGCCAGCGCCACTGTGCGCCGCACATCGCAGTCATTAGTACTAAGACTCTCGCAGTCCCCCAAACAAACACACACACACATACACACTTCACTGAACCAATGACAAACTACAGTCCCTAGTTTGTAAGATCCACTCGAACTCGAACTTAAACTGGATAATGGATAATGTTCTTGATTATTTCATTATTATTAACTGTTGGCTGAGTTGCTTCCTCTATATATTTTCGATGCCAACTGCCCGAAGAACTCGAAATCAAAAGAAACTACTAGAAAAAAAAATAATAATAATTTGTTTTAAAATATAAAATAAACTAAACAATGTCTTAGCATTCCAGAAAAAAACCAAATACTATGAACAAAAAGATTATAAGATGAAGAAACATTATAAGAAACCAACTAGGAAAAAAACCTATACAAAAATTGTACGCCAATACTTAAATAGCTTGTAATTTCTTAGCCTTAATATCTGTTTAGATGTGTGCGTTATATTACCTTAACATTCCATTTTGGGATTGCAAATTGATAAAAAGATACGTACTATGTTAGTTATACTATTTCAAACTAATACATATGCCACCTATGGCAATATAATTAAGTAAATTGTTTCTAAATTTACAAAAATTCCAGTATATTTATGTGTGTGTCGTTGCCTGGCAACTGTTTTGCATACTTAATCAATTGGCACACATATGAAAAGAAAATCAGCATACATGAAAAGTATATTATATATACAACCACATTTATAAAAATACAAATTTGACTTAAAGCAAATACAAATTGGTCCAGTGCGTTGCTGTGGCTTTACTGGTTTTTCCGGCGCATTCAAATTGAAATTAACGAAGTACTAAATAACTATATATTATATCTTAGCTAAAAACTAATGCAAAAATAGACACACAAATGAATATATATAAAAATATATATATATATATATATATATATATATATATAGTAAGCCACAACAACTAAGAAATGGTGATTTGTTTACATGTACTTTGGCATTAGTTAAACACTGGAGGAACAGAGAGACGAGACAGATTAGAAGGAGAGAGAGATAGAGAGAGCGAGAGAAATAGAAAAACGCTTTTTTGAACTATGTATATTGATAAATGAGAAAGTTTTATTGAATTATTAATATGCGTGTATTTATTGAATAAATGAACTATAATGAAATAATTAATAAATGTGAGCCTTTAACTTCAAAAGCTAATTGCTGCGTTTCAATTTGAGCCTTGTTTTTAGATTTAAGAACGGAATGACGTTAATTACTTGCCAAAATTATTGTAATTATTGTAATTGTCAAAAAAAGTCTTCAGTTGATTTATAATAATGACATATATGTATATTTCTTATGACACAGCTGTCAAATCCCACTGCATGCCAGTGTAAAAAGACTATAAGTATATTATAGCTTAGTATTGTCCTTCAATAGACATCTCGACTCAGCTCCTTGGTTGAAGTTACCTTAGAAACAACTGTCAATTGGTGGAGATTGAAAAGGTTGTCATTCAATAGTCACATGTATTTCAACAAACCCACTCGATTTGTGTCTAATTTTTTTTCCAAAAAAAAAAGAAAAATTTGTAGACGTCTTATATTTTTCCGGTGCGCCTACAAAAATTGCTGATTGCCTTTATAATACTGCTTGTGCAAAGTAAATTAAAGTTAATTGGGATGCAGGAGCAGGAACCGATTATTGGTGCAGGTGGTGACATTGCCACACCGGTGGCACCAGAAGCTGTAGGCGTCGTTGTCAACGGCAACGCCGATGGTATTGCAGTCAACGGTGGCGGCGATTTCTCGTCGGAAAATCTACCCAGCAGTGCCTCATCCAGTATCAATGATGACAACATTCTGGCTGGCGACGATGGTGATTCAAAAACGATCGACCAAATCATTCAAATGGTTAAGGAAAGCCGTCGTCAGGGACTAATCAAGGAGTATGTGGCTATACGCAAGAGGGTGCCCGAGGGTACCTTTGTACATGCACGGTGAGTCAAAGTCCAATAACATAAGTTGTTCCCGTTTCCGATCATATCATGTTTGAAAGAACACGGGAATGGGAACAGACCAGTTTTAATGTATATAAAACAAATCCTTAAATGAATTTCATCACAGCATGCCCAACAATATGGTCAAAAATCGTTACACTGATGTTCTTTGCTATGATCACAGTCGTGTGGTGCTGACTCGTGAGGATGGAGATGACCCATCCGATTATATAAATGCTAACTTTGTGGATGGCTACAAACAGAAGAATGCATTTATTTCAACTCAAGGTGAGGGCAACAATTCGATGCACTTTGCAAACACAAAGTTCTGTATGAAACTAATGGCAAATCTTTTGTATCTGTACTACAGGTCCATTACCAAGGACCTCCGTGGACTTTTGGCGCATGATCTGGCAGCAAAATTGCTTAGTTATTGTTATGACAACACGCGTCACAGAGCGCGAACGTGTTAAATGCGCCCAATATTGGGAGCCGACTGAAGGAAGATTCCTACAGTTTGGAAACTACCATGTGCAAACAATTCTTGTGGAACGCAGTTTGGATTTTACGGTTACTTCTCTGGAATTGAGAAACCTAAAGGTCAGCTACTATTGCCTCCAGCTATCTGAAATCTGTGAACCTATTTGTCCCGATTGACCAACTGACAGACAAGCTATAGAACACCCTATAGAGCCTCCTATAGAGCACCCTATAGAGCCTCCTATAGAGCCTCCTATAGAGCACCCTATAGAGCCTCCTATAAAGCACCCTATAGAGCACCCTTTGTTCCCAATTCCACACTGTTCTATAAAAACGATGAGTACTTGGCTGTGTGGACTAAACTTAAGTTTTCATCTCACTATATCGAATTATGTAGATCCACAACCTTGGGTTGAAAATAGCTGTCTCGGGCTGCATGGGTGTAGTCCGATTAGTTCAAAGTTTTATACCACAAATAATTTGATACGTATTTCTTTTAATGGGATACAACTTATTAAAGTAGATACGGCCGGGTAACGTCGGCTAGTACCATTTCGTCCCCAGATACTAGATTATATTGTATTCATATCTAATATATTTTTGTTATATCCGCAGACTAACGAGACTCGCAATGTGTCACATATGCAGTTCAACACCTGGCCGGACAACGGTGTGCCCAGCTCCCCAACGGGCACGATCAACTTCTTGCAGAAGGTGCGCGATAAACAGGCTGAGCTGGTACTAGCCATGGGCGATACCTGGACTGGTCATGTCCTAGGTCCGCCCATTGTGGTTCACTGCAGCGCTGGCATTGGACGCACTGGTAAGTTGTTGGAACTTGATCACAATTCCCATCAACTAAATAGACTTTTTGGCTAATGACAGGCACCTTCATCACTCTGCACACTTGCATATCACGTCTGGAGGATTCTGGTACGGCAGACATTCGCGGCACCGTTGAGAAGATGCGCTCGCAGCGTGCCTACTCCATTCAAATGCCGGACCAATATGTGTTCTGCTATCTGGGGCTCATCGACTATGCGTATTCGCATGGCTTGCTCGAATCGGCCGATTTACCGGGCTTCGATGAACAGGAGGAGGACTCCGAGTAGACAGCATTCCTCAATAAAACGGCAGTTGGGAGGCAACCATAAGAAATACAAATTGTATACAGATCATAGTATTATTGTCAATTAGTTATTATAATTAATTGTAGCGAATACATTAGATAGTTGCCTTACCATCCGGTGTTTGAATTTCCTCAGAATATAAGTTAGGTTAGCCTACTAATTTAACAGTATGTCAAAGTAAGGATATAAGGCTATGATTTCGATAGTGATCGATAGTGAGAAAGGGTATGACCATGTATGTACTGATATTCGCATCACTTGAGTTCGATTGAAATAAATATATGATCACATAGTCTTATACAGCTGAAGCTTTTCGACAACGACCCCAAAACTGTTCAAGTACATCTCGCAACGCTTTATCGCTGAAACCAGCGCGCTTTCGCTCTCCCACTCTTCTTTTGTCGCAATAGTTCGCTATTGTGAGTGAGCACTTTGACGCCGTCAGCTTTTGGGGCTTTTGAGGTACCGCCCGTTTCAGGGGGATTTCATTAGGCGTCGCCAGCTGAAACGAGGCAAACGTTTGTGGAGCGTTCTTCGCCCGCTTCGCTGATGGTGTACAGTTGCAAAAGTATTAATTTCAATATTTTTTTCTCCATGTGTTGAAAGTAGAAAACAACGAAACTAGTGCGCAGTACATACATACATATAGTATGTAAAGTACCCTGTAATACTAACTAGTGCATACTATACAAACATATGCATTGATCTATGTGTTATGTGTGTCTGAACCCAACCCTTGACCCCCACAGTGACTCAACCAAGTGACTAATGAAATTCAAGAAAGTTGCCCTAAAATGATATGTTACAGTTTTTACTCCCTAAGCTACCCCGTGTGTTCAAGTTGATTTACAATTAAGTGGACCCTGAAAATACATAATTGTAATATAATCAAAGAATAATATATAAAGTACACGACACGTATAAAGAGTTTCACCATTTATGTATAAGTCTGATTTCTTATAGGTTCCAAAGAAAATGAAAGTTATGAATTCCCACATATGTACATAGGTACATATATTATGATATTCTGTGCACAAATGATATTTGTTTCCTCAACCGTTGGAAGAGGAAAACAAATGTTTTCCTCGACCGTTGTTTATTTAGCTATCTGTCTACTGGATGAAAATGTGAATTAATTGTCTTTACAAATAATTTGAAATGGAATATACATACATATGTATAAACAAATCGAATATAAGTGATTCAAGTGGAGCGATCCACAAATAAACCAACTTGAATAGGAAACATATAATATACATTCAATAAATGTACTTCGTTACTGTGCATAAGTGACTGTTGAATATACATACTAAAACTGATATGTTTATTAATTGACCACAATGAAATTTCAAGGACCGTCACAGGTAGATGAGCTTTCCAACTGACCCAGTTCTGAAGGCTAAATTACGAGGTCCTGCTGCAAATCCCAGCCAATTCTGGGAATCTGTTGACGTGCGTCATTTGTGTACCAAACAAATAAAACAAAACATAATTCTATGAAAAAATATGTAATGAGAAATGTGAAAATAAACTTTAATACAAATATGTATGCATTTTATGTGTTATGGCCATATACATATATATGTATATGTTTGATATATGGAACTAATCAGAACGTTTACGGAACCATAATCGTGAATAAAGAATGTGATGAATTCAAAATTGGAATATCATAAAACTATACTAAACTAATATAAAGATGATCACAGATTGACTAATGCATGAACAGACCTAGAAATTTGGGCTGTGGAGTATTATGTTTATCAGCAGATTATATATATTATATACATATGTATATCAAAATCAGCCCTACAAGTATGAAATTGGGGTTTTAATGTGATCTGAAGATTGTATATAAGCAAAATCATATAATGCATGAACAGCCCTATAGCTTTTTAGGGTTGTGGAGCATTATTTATGTATGTATGTACTATGTATGAGCCAGATCGTATAATGCATGAACAGCCCTACAAATTGGGTTGTGGAGCATTATATTGATCATGCTATTCTATATCCTTGAAAGCACCTGCTATCTTTCTAGAACTTATTCATAAAAATGCCCTTTTACCTACTTTAAGCTTTAAAATGATTGGGAACTGGCAAAATTGAATATTGCGCAGTTACAAATGAATTTCATCACATTGGCAATGTGCGTAGGTATTTCGCGATAACCGAAGAGCTTGCTTTGCCACCCGCTGTTACCGCCCCTTGCGTGGGAGTTGAATATTTCACCACAATGTGAATGTCAAAACCAGAGATTCGTATGTAACGTGCATACACATACAAACGTGCATTGGTATATGTATATATGCACGTGCACATGCATGTGCATATGGAAGGAACCACGCACACCTTGACGTATGCTGGAAGTTCCAGTCTGGAATTGTTGCTATTAATAGCTCTATATTCAGCTCTCACAATTTGTCTGCGACGCATTTACTTCCCTCACCGCAGCAGCTCAATCAAGCTTTCGCTCTCCCACTCTCTTTGGCCGAGTGCATGGCGTCACTGCCAGCGTCAACGTTTGCAATCGTTTCGCCGCGACTATAAAAGTGGCTGGCTGGCGAGGGTCCATAATCAGTTGGAAGCTTGTTGCTTCGTAGGTCAGTTCAAAAAGAGCACAGTAAATAACACAAATACACAAATAACAAGGCGAATTGCAGTTTTGAATTGATGCAACTGTTGAAAGGGTCAGACAAAAAAAAAAAGAAAGGTGCCAAAATGGCTGAATTAAAGTGCGATAAGTTGCCTGAGGATGTGGAGTTGCTTGATTGTGACATTGAGTTTGAGCAGGAGCAGGAGCAGGTGCAACCTCAGGAGGAGCAACCGCAATCCTCGCAGGCTCTGCTGCCCAATACTGGAAAGTTTATTAAGAAGGCCATGAAAAAAGCCTATAAGGCGCAGCGTATGCTGCAACAGGCCATGGAGCAGTTGGTTGACCAGCAGGCCAAGAACCAGAAGTCGGAGGCAAAGCAGGCCAAGAAGCTCAAGAAGCTGGAACAGAAGCAGAATAAGAAGGCCAAAAAGTTGGCCAAGAAGCTGCAGAAGGAGCAGCAGCCGCAGGAGAAGACCGGGGAGGCTGGTCAACAACGCTCGCGTTCCAACAGCGTTAGCTCCAGTTCCAGCTCATCCAGTTCCTCGAGCTCCTCCTCCAGCTCGTCGAGCAGCTCTAGTTCCAGTTCGGGAATGACCCTAGGCCAATTCTATGCCCTGGGTCGCAAATTTGGTGGACGCCATTGTCATGGCCGCCACGATCGTTCTCGATCTGCTTCGCGCAATTGCTCCAATGGCCACTGGCGCAAGCTCGGCAAACATGGTTACGGCCTTCATCACTTTGGGCCCCATGATGCTATGGCGCGTGGGTGGCCAGCTCCGCCTGGCTGCCATTGCTCAGCCCAGCTGTTTTTTCGGAACGGCGGCCTGCCGTGGGGCCTGGACAGCAGCACGGGAAGAGCACGAAATCGTTCACGGTCTAGGTCACCGTCCGTTTCGCACGGCAAATATCGTCGACATCATAGTGGGGGGCACCAGCGATCTCGACACGGACACGGATATGGCCACAAGGGTCGCCACCATGAATGTCGACTAGGACGCTCTATGTCCAGTTGCACCTATAGCTCGCAGAGCGAACAGGATAGGGGTTATCGTCATGGACTCGGCCCACATCACTGGCCCCACCACTTGAACCAGCGTAGTGGTTTCCAATGGCCAAATCCAGGCGGTTATCTTGGCGCCCATTTGATACATCAGGCCCCCGCCAATGGCCGCTCTAATGCTCCTAGTCACGGTGCTTATCTTGGACCCCGAAATGCTTCTCAACATGGTACTCATCTTG
Organism: Hirtodrosophila confusa; assembly: GCA_035043065.1. Classification (NCBI taxonomy): domain Eukaryota; kingdom Metazoa; phylum Arthropoda; class Insecta; order Diptera; family Drosophilidae; genus Hirtodrosophila; species Hirtodrosophila confusa. The sequence goes on from JAWNNI010000085.1 coordinate 872,919, forward strand.
GACCACGACCTGTTCCTGTTCCCCGTCCTCATCCGCTACCTACTGGCCTACTGTCAACGGGACTATATGACTCCTCTGGGTCCTTTATAGACGAGGTAAAAACTGAACATTCTCCAAGTGGTTCTCGTCAGCCTAAAACTGAGCGCAAGAAGCACGACAAGAACGGCAAGAGCAAGGGCAAGGATAGTGAATCAGGAGACGGGCAGGATCGCGGACAGGAGCAAGGGCCAGAGCACGGACATGGGCTCTTTGGATTCGACCGTTTGGGACGCCCCAACCTCGCCTATCCGTGGACCATAGGCCCATTGTCCCCGAGCTTGCGCCACGAGGGCTTCTTCGACACCTAGCTATTCTGTATGTACATACAATTACTCTTGGCCAAAAACAAAAATCGAAGCCAAAGCCAAAGCCAATGCCAAAGCCAATTGCCAATTGCCAATTTTCCAAATCTTATCTAAAATATTATATCATATCCACAAATAATAATATTCAAAAATGAATCAACATATTATACTATTATATCAAAAACTTATAATGTATTCCAAATCTTGTCCACACACTGAAACACTTAAAAATTTTTAAATATCTTGATGTCTATAATTAATCAATTACTGCAAAAATATAAAAAGCAAAAAAAATTATAAAATTTCAAAATAAAACCACAAAAAAATTTGTTCGATTGAATCCTAAAGTTGTTTTTATTTATATACTCGGAACATTTTTTTACCGATTATTTACAGGTGGATATAGAAGTTGTGAATCCCCTAAGGGATAAGTTTCTTGAATGCCCAACGCTTCAGGAGTCCTATGGGCATAGGCCAGGCAAAAGTTCTAATCTTTTATAGGATCGTATACATACATACATCATCAAATTATCTTCAATCAAAAAAAGATTGATTAACGCACTAAAAGAAAAGAAGGCGAGGACCGTATTAATATTATCATATTATTATTTATTTTAAAGCTATATTTCAGGGATAGGAACAATAGGACGAAAATGTAGCTATTGTATGAAAACTTTGTTACTTACTAAGATATCCCGACCAAACTCATCAATTCGAGCTAACATATTGTCTCAGACAAGCTGAACAAGTTTGGTCAAAATCGGAGCTATATGATTATGCGGTGTATGCCTTCTGCACGGTGAATGTATGCGCACGCATACACATACACAAACACACACACACACACACACACACACATACTACAAGCAACAGTGCACGCAAAGCATTTCATGGCGTCTGCAATGCTGCTTCCCTGCTTCCTGTTTTGGAGTTTCTTGAATAACTTCTGGGTTTATTATGCGATTGACTTGATATTTGCGTAATAGGTCAACAGGGATCCAAGAATTATGCATACAAAAAATCAATGCTATATATAAGATATAAGATATAGATTTAAGCGTGTTTATAAATCTGAAATTTGAAGCAAACTTAATCTGCGTATGGCAGGAATTTACATTTCAAATTTGGTATATCTAGCTCTTATAGTTGCCAGGATGGCAGATCGAGTCAGCTATTATTTATTTAGAATATTAAAGTATGTGAAAGCATACTAGCGAGTTCAGCAAATTAAGAGAAATGAATTTAAAATAGTAAAGTGGGTAAGGTCAATTCAAGATCATGTGAGAAGAGAGAGATTATAGTAAACTAGATTATAGGAAACAAAATTACCGGAAAAGAGCTTACAAGAAACAGTATGAACTTTCTATAGCAGTCTAGAAATGTGCAAGTAAAAAGGAAACTGCATTAAAATGTTAAGACACGCAGAATATTTTACTAGACACATCAATATACGAGTTTATTCTTGAATTTGAACAATAAATTTATTTGTAAATTATGAAATCAGTTGCGCCTGGCAAGCCGCTTCACTCTAGCCTCCTCCTCCTTATCCTCCTGCTGAATGAGCGCCAATGTTTGGGCAATCTTTTCTAAACTGATTGTTTCGAAATCTTTAGTTTGCGTAACAAGTCCCATCTCATATAAGTTATGATCCTTGTTAACGCACTTAAACATGGCGCGCACCGCAATCTTAATGGCATCGTCTTCATTCGATGCGGCTTCTATCTGGGCCAATCGCTTCTCCAAGTAATAAAGCATGGTTTGTCCCATACGGCCAATGGCAGCGGCCTTCCATTCATAGTAGACGCCCGAGGGATCAGTCTGGAACAGATGCGGTTTGCCCTCCTCGTCGAAGCCACCTATTATGCAGGACACGCCAAAGGGACGGCGTTTATTGTACTGGGTATACTTCTGTTTCAATCCAGCAATATGTCTGTCAATAGAACAGCAATGAGTGCTCGATTTTTGAATTGTTATTTACAAGATTACAATGTCTTAAAGAAAGATATAGAAACATTATCAAAGAAGACCTAAGAATACATAATTAGAACATAATACAACACAATAACAAAGGCATATCGGCATACTTATTGCACATACTATTGTAGTAAGGACCAGGCTCTGTAACCTTATCTTAAGCATAACATGTATAGAAAAGGATTATACTACTTTTGGCAGGACTTTTTTTTAAAAATTTTTCGATTATCATTATTGCTAAGATCTAGTGAAACACAATGGCAAGTGAATTCAATCTTAGATCAAACCAAAGTAAATTCAATCAGCAAAATTTTGCCGAAACTGAAAACCGTAAAAGAACTGATAAACATTTTGGAGCTGTGATTTTCTTAAATATTATTATTATTATTAATTCAACAATAGATAAAACGCAAGTGAAGCAGATTAAGAATATTGAATCTTATCTAAATGTTCAAAGAATTCAACAATAGATAAAACGCAAGTGAAGTAGATTGAGAGTGATCCAAGCATTACACATGTCAAATCCCAGGGGTATACCTTCGAATTGTGGCTTAAAACGTTTTTATCAAATTGCGGGGGTTCGGGGAGAGATATCTCCAATCGGAAAAAACTTAATCTGCGTATGATATACAGGAACCGACATTCCAAATTTGGGATCTCTAGCTCTTACAGTTGCTGAGATCGACGCGTTCATACATACGGATTCTTTTGATACTCTCGAGGATACATATACTTTATAGGGTCGGGGATGTCTCCTTCTGCCTGATACATAGTTTTGCACAGATTTAATACCCCGTTCTTACCCATTTTATGGGTACAGGGAGTAAAAATCATGTAAAAAGTGAAATTAGAAACATTCGAGCTAGTGAAAACCGCAACAGGTCCAATAAGATAACTCTTGAGATACTGGACATAAACCATTGTGTGGACAGTTTGTTCTATATAGCGTTGTTATTATTCATTGAGGTCTAGCTTATCCTCGATGTTTTCTCACCTGGATAAGTGCTCCACACCCGCCGGAGTCTCATAGTTGAGCTTATGGTTTTTAGCCTCTGCATGGGCACGTTGGGTCAAGATACGAGCATCGGCTGTTAAACCAGCAAAGGTCATTATCACACCATCATCGAGTTTTTTGATTTTTTTCGCTGTGCGCTCAATTTGCAGAGGGTCAATGGGTTTTTTTTCCGCGGCAAGCACAATGCAATTCTTGGTGCATAGTCCCATCTGTGAAATAAAGTGGAATGAATAAATGCAATCAATGAGAGATAAACAAAAGTCGACACACTTACCACTGTGGAGCTGCTGCGCACCGACGTTTCCGCGAACTCGACCTGCAGCAAATAGCCATGTGGTGAAAACACAGTCACAGCCCCATCGTGATTAGCAGCCATTTTATATCAAATAATATTCAATATTCAATATTCCGAGACAGCCTCTTTTCACTTCGACAATCTTTTCAGAGGTTATCCAAATGTCAAATTGGTATTTTACAATACAAGTGGCTTTTAGGACTTTGAGTTGTTACACAACACTGTCACATTTTGATCAGCTGTTTTTATACCCTAGCAGAGGGTAGTATAACTTTGTCACTTAATTTGTAATGCACTGAAGGAGACGTTTCCGACCCAACAAAGTATATGTATATATTCTATATCAGCATCAATAGCCATGTCGATATAGCGATGTCCGTCTGTTTCTATGCAAACTCTCTCAGTTTTAAAGCTATCGTAAAGAAACTTGGTACAGATTCTTTTTTTTGCTACAAATAGTACATATGTCGAAACCGGCCGGATCGGATCACTATAACATATAGCTGCCATAGGAATGATCGGTCGACAACTATGTTTTAGTATGAAAACCATTTTTGCTTATTAAGATATCCTTACCAAACTTTCCCAAACCGAGTCTCTAGAGAGTTTATACAATCTGATTAAATTTGGTCAAAGTCGAACTACTATATCCCATAGCTGCCATAGAAACAATAGGGTGAAAAATTAGTTTTTGTATGAGAAACATTTTGTTTATACAAATATTACATCCGAACTAAGTGAGGGATTTATTATACTTCAAATAGTTTCCTAAAATGTTATCAAAATTTGACCACATGGCTCCCATAGTAACAATAAAACGAAAATTGAGTTTTGTATAAAAAACATTTCTGCTAGGGTATATACATAGCTTCGCCACGCCGAAGATGGCCGTTCTTTCTTACCAATACACTTACATATACACACACACACACACACACACACACACACATACACACACATACACAAAGACGCACACAGACATCGCATGCGATGCATTTGAAGTTGTGGCTGTGCTGTTGCTTCGCCCCCGCTCTACAGCACTGAATCTTCTTTCGTCAATAACTTCCGTGTTTATTATCCGATCAACGTGAAATTTGTACAGCAGATTAAAAGTGACCCAAACATTATACATGCATAATTCGAAAGCTATATATTTAAAACTGCTGCTGTAAAACGTTTTTATCGAATTGCGTGGGAACGGGGGGAGATATCTGAAATCGAAAACAAACTTGATCTGCGTTCGGTGTACCCGATTCTACTATCCAAATTTGGTGTCTCTAGTGTTACAAGCTTCACAAATGTACAGAACGTCATTTTACTCCTGTTGAGAATATTTAGTATTTTCAATAAGCTACCGGCTAGGCTATAAATGTTAAGAAAAGACCAAATCCTTAAATATTTAGAAAAAAACTTCAAAATGGTTTCTTTTATTATTATGCGACTTCCGGGGCTAAATCTACTTGGATCGGAATGCTGTTCAGACAGATATGTATGTATATGACTGACTGACTCAAACTGACGACAGTAGCTTCCATCTATGACGTAAGTGCACACTAAACGGGATTTTGTAAAATTCTACCCACAAGCGTGGAAATTCGCGGAAAACTGTTGTATGAAACATTTTTGCTTACCAACCAATCGCTTTAAACTCATTTTCCAAGATCTATACGAAAACTTGAATCAGACCGAAAACTAATATCAGACCGATCTGGTTCAAACTCATTTTCAAAACTCTACACATGACTCACCGATTTTGGAAAATTCACCTCCATTGGTGGACAACTCTGGCATTCGACACTTTTAATTTTAGTGTTATTGGCTTCAAACTCATTTCCAAGCTTCTACATAAGAACATAATAGGCATGGTGCTAAAAAATCTTGGAAAATCTACCACCCCGGGCGGAAAAATCGTGGTGCGCTATTTTTGTATATTTCTTACTGACGAAAGTAATCAAATTCAACATAATGCATTTTAATCTAAATATTTCGCTGGGGTCTTACCAGCTAGTATATTTATATAATAGATTTTCCGAAATTGTTGAAAACCACGCCTATTATGTTTTTATTTTGAACCTCGAAAATGAGCTTCAAGCCAATCGCATGAAAAACAAGTAAGAATGCTATAGTCGAGTATACCCGACTACGAAACTCCCTGTACCCAGGTCTAAAACATCCAATCACAGCTACGTCCACTTACACATACATACACACATACACAAAGACGCACACACAGGCGGCAAAAACGACAGCGCAAGCGAGGCATTTTAATTGGTGGCTGTGCTTCTTCTTCTCCCCTCTCGATGCATCACTGGATCTTCTTTCGTGAATAACTTCCGTGTTTATTATCCGATCGACTTGAAATTTGGAGAGAGACTAAAGTATTGTACATGCCAAATCTTAAAGCTGTATCTTGAAAATTGTTACTGTAAAACGGTTTTAATCGATTTGCGGGGGAACGGGGGAGATATCTGAAATATGAAACAAACTTGATCTGCGTATGGTATACAGGAACCTACATTTCAAATTTGGTGTCTCTAGCTCTTGTAGTTGCTGAGATCGACGCGTTCATCCGGACAGACGGACAGACAGACGGACATGGCCAAATCGAAATCTCTTTTGACACTGATCAAGAATATATATACTTTATAGGGTCGGAGATGTCTCCTTCTGTCTGTTACATAAATTTGCACAGATGTAATACCCCTTTTTACCCATTTTATGGGTACAGGGAGTAAAAATGTCGAATGCGAAAGTTTCCATTTATTTATTATTATGCAAACTTGTTTATTATAGTAATTGAATGGCGTGTAATTAATGTGACTATTGTTTTAATGGAAAACTAAAATTCGATTACGCTTCGCTTGGTGTTGCAATTTGAATTTTTCGCAGCCACTGATTTCGTAATAAATATTATTGCAGTTATCTTCGATATGACAACGATTGAATGCCCTATATTATTTATTAATTATAGTAGAGAATAGCCTGCGATATCTAAATACAATTAGCCGCCATTGGACAAAAACCTTCTCTCACACATTTGACCTTAAGCCCATTTCCCGTCCGTAGTGATGATTGGCAGTAGATTTTTCAAGTTGCATGCAACAGTGTGCCGCCTGTGGGGGTGAATTTCCAAAGACCCGGGTACGGGAAAGCCTATTGTTGCTTTTACATAGCACGTAGACGTAAAATAAGCTTTTTTCTCGCGGTCGCCTGTCATCCTTGCAATCCTTGAAGCGAACTGTATAGTCTGTCAAAATTTGAGCTCAATCGGTGCAGAACCCTTAGGGTTTTTGACTTTGCGGCTGCCAACATGATATTTTTATATATATAGATAATATAGTAACCCCAATCAGCTCAATCTGGCTTGTATTGAATCTGTACTATGTATCATTGACATAGGTAACTATAATGTACTTTTATCTATATAAGGCAAACTTGTCTAGAATCTACTCGCCCTGTATTTATAGGAATATTCATATATGCGTTACACAATTCGTGACAAAATGATAACATTCAATGCGATTTAAGAGTATAATGAACACACAAATTAACAATACTCAAATTTAAATAAATTGTGAAAGCAAACCATTTGTGGCATAATACGTTGGTATTCGAATTATTATTATTATTCGGTGCAAATAATTGACATCTAGTAATGAATGTCAGATAACATTCCGAAAAGTGACATTTAAATTAAGTTACGAACAGTTGACTGGTGGTGCTTACAGTGCTTACTAATGTATTCTGACTGACTGCACTACTATACATATATACATATATACTCGTATTTGAAGAGATATTTGCTAAGTGGCTGGTTAATTAGACGTTCGATAAGACGATTGCAAGTTGCAATGTATTATTTCATCCCTTCTCTGGTATGCCTTCTCCAGTATGTATAATCGGTTCTCAGAAAGAACAAAATAGTAACTTGGGCTTGTGCCTTGTCCGTCCGTCTGTCTGACTGCTAGAGCAGTAACTTTTGGTATTAGAGCTGATTCACCTAACATATACTAAGCCACTAAAAACATAATATCACACATTTGACCTTGACCTTCATTTCCCGCCATGGCCACGGATGTGGATAGATTTTCCAAAATTGGTTGGCAGAGTTTTAAATTATTTTTGGTGTAGTTTTTATAAAGAGTTTCTAAATAATTGCAAGAAAAATATGTAAGTTTCAGACAAAAGATTTCCACCTATTTTCCGCCTGTGGGGGTGAATTATTATTATTAATCGATCACTAGCATATTTAATTATATTTATTGTATGGAGTATAACGAATAACACTATAACCAAACAAGATTAATTTCTAAGTTTTTCACAAATTGTCCGAACATGGGCGTGCATTTTAAAGAATCGGTGTGACATATGTGGAATTATTTATTTAATGTGGAGAGTTTTGAAAATGAGTTTGAGGATAATCGGACGAAAAATAATCGTTGGCCAAAATATGTTACATTGAGACCGTGATTTTTCGCCCGGGGCTTGGATTTCCTGATATCAGCGAATTCCATGTGTCCAATGACTTTTGTATAGATCTTTGAAAAGCAGTTTAAAGCCGATTGAACGGTTGCTAAAAAAGATTTATGCAAAAATGTTCCCCTGCCTGGAATCTCAGCATTCTAGCTCTCACGATTTGTTCTGTACCTTGATTATGAATCAGTTAGTCAGTCAGGACAAGCTCCTTTACATTTTATATAGATTACATTACAAATGCAATGTTCGAAACCTTTACAGCTAAGTAGGAGTAACCAAATTAGATATGAGGACTTACTTATGACCTCCTTGGACGATTTGATTTTTACTACCAACTATCTACTTTCGTGATAGGCCCAGTAGGGCCCGAGCACTCCCGACTGGTTGGACTACCCCTCTTGGGAACAGCGTGGAAACTGTTCCTAGCGAGGGGTAAAAAGTGTTCTCACATCCTGTCTGGTCGACCTGACGAAACCTCTTCGTGAGTTACTCCACCTGCTATAAATTTCAATACCAAAGTTGCACCAAAAAGGTATATTCAAAATATTTAATTTTATGTTGTAAGCTAAATTAGCAGCAATTACAATCATTTAACTTCACTATGTAAGTACTAGGAAAGGATATATGTAAGTATTCGTAATTGTTATTTTTTAAATATTTACTGATTTTTTTTATACATATATTTGAATTCGATTTACATTCTTAGCAGTTGAATTAAATCCATCAATTTTAAGTAGAAAATACAATTTAAGTTATATATATAAACGACAAATTTCATTGGTATATGTATGTGTCTAGTTTGAGTAGAGCACTGTTCCCATGCCTGAAAGTTACCCCGCTGCCAAAAGGGAAAATACTGGGCACAGTTGCCGTTGGGAACAGTTGGTAACAGTTGGGAACAGTGTTACCCCTAATTGAAGACACGCGCCAAGTGCGCATGGGAACGGAAATATCGCCTTTCAGTGCTTTTGCATTGAAGTTGCTTGTGAAGGGGCGGTGGGGAGACTCTGCCAACGGGTAGATGGCCTGCGGCTTAAATGCTGTTTAATAATACATATAGCACACACACACGCACACACATATATATATATGTATATATATATATATATATATATATGTCTATGTATATACGCACACAAACAGGCACACACACCGCCATGCCAAAGAAGTTATTATAAATTTAGCTATAATCTTGGGGTTTCAAATTTTAATGTTAACTGATAAACATTATGAAAGTGCGATGGTGTGAGGCTGAATAGCGGAACAGGACACGGGGGTAACTAAGAAGACGGGGGTAACTAGCCACAGGATGTGGCAGCTTCGTTGATAGATGTCGTTGGCTAAACTTAGTACGCTGCTTGTGTTTTGTTATTTGATCATTCAACAGGTGTGTATATACTCACAAGCACACACCTACACACACACTTACACACACCAACAGCACATATATGCGGGAGCATGCGAAATATCAAAGCAAAACTTTATTCAATTCTGTGACAATGTGACAGAAGCAGCCGTTGTGTTGGCTTTTTTGTTTGGGCATTTGATAAAGTTAGCTTTTTAAGGTTATACCCATTAAGATGTTAAAAGGGTATATTTAAGTTGTGCAATTGTATATAACAGGCAGTCGGAGGCTATGTGACTCTATCAAGTATGTGCTATAAGAGCAAGTGAAACCGCATTTGATCTCTCAAATTGTGAACATTTCTCCAAATAGATAAAAACGATTTACAGTGACAGATGGAAAGATACAGCTTTGATTTTTGCTACACCCATAAAACATTATTATTTTTATCTATCGTTAAAAATTCATAAAAATCGAATAATAAACACCAAAGTTATTTAAGAAAATATTTTCTATGGTGTGAATTGAAGAAAAGCAGCTGACTTGCCACTTAACTGCTTGAAGTGCAAGCAGTGCACTGCTTAAAGCGTGCGTGTGCTTGTCTTCGAGTGGAAGGCCAAGTTATTAATACTCATTTGAGAATATGTTCAGTTCAGTATTATAGTATGTTTATACTTAAAATAATATTTGAAATAGATAAGAAATCAGTTGGGCCAGTTCCGAATTCCTCTTTAGAGCCCATTTCACTGAAATATGAAGAAACATACTTTTAGGATCCCCAACGAAAATTCCACAAAAATACTGAGGTTTTCTCTAATATTATCGGGAGCATAAACTTTTGCTACAAACTTAAATGCGGAATTGGTGCGCAAGTGGAGTTCGTAACAGGTCTGTATATGTTTCAGATTTATAAGTCTGTTTCGGAATTGGGTACAGGGTATCTTACCAGTTATATTTGGGCCTGTTCATTGTCAGAAGCAGGCATGAACGGTGCTCAAATCAGTGTACAATCAGCCATTCTGTGATTTACTTTAAGCACAACATTTTCAATTTTCTTAAAACAAAAAGACGAGCGTCGAGTGCCCCAAGTATGTGGCAGGAAGTGGATTTTTGAGCGGAAATAATTTTGCCACATGTTGGCAAATAAACATACACAGCCAACAACCAAGTGCGGGTAAGGTGAGCAGCTAATGCTAGGGGGCGTGTCGCTTGCAGACAACCAGCCGCCCAGCCACCCAACCACCATACAACCACCCAACCATCAAGCCACCAAACCACCCAATCAGCCAACCAGCCAGAGGATGATTTGGTGTGCTAGTCAACGGGCGGTGGCTCAAATCCGTCCGCCTTTATCGTCAACAGCTTAAAATTCAATATAAGTGCACAATTCTGTTCTCGCCCCATTTGTATTTTGTATATAGTATATTTATAATTTGTTCTCCTTTTTTTTTATATTTTTTTAAAATAATTTTCTCTCAGACAAAGGGAGTTTTCCCTTCGCTTTGCTTTGTGCATGTGTTCCATGCATGGCAAGTAATTTTGTGGCAGACGAATCTAATGCATAAGCTGCCCCATCATCCTGCCCCAAACCGGAATGCTTATCGACATAGCACGAGGTTGAGGCAGCCACAGAAGGGGCTTACAAAAGTTGAAAAAAAAAACAAAAAATCCATAACCAACCCAATGATTGATGATCAACCTGTGATAGTAAATATTTACATTTGGAAATGTTTTACGTCAATTTAGTTAATATGCCGAGGAACTCCGAGGAACTGCATCAATATTCCATATTAATCAAATTATATTTATGTATAACCAAGCATACTCTTTAAAGAAATTAACCAAGAGAGATCGTTGCAGTTGCAATATTCCGACTGCGGTATACTCTGTTTTCCGTCTGCTTCCTTTTGTTTATTTGTAAAAGCGGCTAAAATACTTTTTGTTAAATCTTAAAGAGGAGGTCTCAAGTACCACAAAAAGTCTTCTGAAATGCATCAAAAATAATTAATAAAAATAAATTAAAAGTAAATTTTTGACTTCTTTCTTTGGCCAGATGGTAACTTTTCACCAGTTCTGGATAAAATGAATGCGATTTTTTATTTGTTTCGAAGTCAAAAAAAGTTTAATGCACTGAATGAGACATTTCCGACCCAACAAAGTATATATATTTCGAATCAGCATCAATATAGCAGTCGATATTGCGATGTCCGTCTGTTTCTATGCAAATTAGTTACTCAGTTTTAAAGCTATCGTCATGAAATTTGGGACAGACCCTTCTTTTTGCTGCAGGCAGTACATATGTCGGAACCGGCCGGATCCGATCACTATAACATACAGGAATGATCGGTCGAAAACTATGTTTATATATGAAAAACTTGTTTATGAAGATATCCTTACCAAAGTCACCTAAGTCGAGTCTCTAAAAAGTTTATACAATCTAACTAAATTTTGTTCAAAATCAGAACACTATCATCATAAGCTGCCGTAGGATATCTAGGCTGAAAAATTAGTTTTTTTTATGGAAAACTTTTTGATTGTACAAATATTACTTCCAAACTCAACAATTTCAAGTCTAATTATGCTCCATATAGTTTCCTATAATTTGATCAATATCGGACCACATTATTATAGAGCTGCCATAGGAACAACTAGACGAAAATGGAGTTTTCTATAGAAAACATTGCTGCTAGGGTATATAGCTTCGCCACGACGAAGATATCTGTTCTTTCTTGTTTAGTAAATCAAGAGGCTTGAAAATAATCTTATATTGTAAGAAACAAATTTGTTAAATACAATACAAATGCAGCATTGAAGAAAATTAAATTTATTGAAGGCATATAATATTTAAATTGATTTAATATTTAAATTGGCCTTCTGCAGCGACTTCATCAGGTTGTTATTAGAATGTTTATGTGGGCAGTGGGTTTCTGTAAATAAATGTGAGAAGTAGAAAATAAATAATGAAACAACAATTATATTTACATCAATGTTCACTAGTCTTTTCATCTGGTGTTGGCTTCTGGCATCTTCACTAAACAATAATAAAGTTGTTATAATAATTACTTAAGATTCAAATATTTATGCTTATTACTTTGTAAGATCCAGATGAAAGGGGAGGTAACCATTTCAGCACATCACCGACTCACCCGCTACCCTAACTTTGTTAGCCCTATAGCAATTGCCTGGACGTATACTTGAAACCGGCACTGTAAATTTGAATCAAACGCTTTAATTCTTATTGCAGCCAAAAAGTATGCAACATTCGGCGCTGTGCAGTGCGCAATGAAAACAATTTTCGATTGTTCTCGGCAATAATCTAAATAAATGTGCAATTGTTTGTTGTCGAGTAAATGCCAGCAGGGCAGCAACAGCAGCAGCACGTGGAATGCCCCAGAATATAGTCCGAGGCAATTGCAATGTAGGAGGAAGCTTCCGACTGCTTTATACTCTATTCTCACTCACGGGGAAGTTGGTCAATAAAAAATCAAGCTATAAGGACAGTTTAAAAGATATATATACATATAAATGAACGAATGAGCTCATTCGTTTCGGAATATGATGAAGAATATTAGCAAATTGTGTTCATGAATATTTTATTTAATTTTCCTATGTAATCGGGCAGTTTCTGCAATTCCGACGTTTCGTTTTCAAACGAAAAAGTTATCCGATTTGGCGAGTTCGAAACAGCTCAAACGATTCGTAATTCCACTTTCGCAACTTTCGAATAAATGCGGAATTGGTAACAGGCCTGATAGCCTTGATTTTGAGGTCCCTCTGATAATAAGCACAGAAGTTATTCAAAGCAAATAGTTTCAGAACAGAAAGGGGACCTACTTTTATACTCTGTTCCCCCACAATTTGGGGAAAACCTGTATCTTCCACATTTGTAAAGCTATAGTCATTAAATTTGGCATACAGACTAATGTTAAGGTTCCTGACAGGTCTGCATCAAAAATTTGTTGCCACCCCCACCCCCTCTCCCGCAAATCGGCATAATATATCCCCAAAACATGTTTTTCACAGGGATATGTCTGCTACACTTTCATAGCTTGAGTCACCTAATTTGGCATACAGACCCCCTGGAAAAATCTGCACATAAACATTTTTGACGCCCCCACCCCCTCCCTCGCAACTGAGCAAAATCTATATTTTCCACATCTGTACAGATAGAGTCATCAAATTATACCGGACTGGGAACAGAGTATTCTGCTGTCGGATACGTCCGACTGCAACGTTTTTACTTGTTTAAAGCTTCAATTTAGGATGTTATATTTAAAAGTAACTATCGATGTTTCTGCAGCACTGGCGTACAAACTCAATATGCTCTTGTTGCCAGTCGGAACCGAGTATAGATGTACAATACAAAAGATATTTTGCTTGAAGGGATAGGGCGAGTTGGAAGGTACTCGTAGTTAACAGCGTGTGCTACGTGTAATAAATGCCAAGGTAAGAAATGTACAACAATGCAGTGCCCGAATATGGCTGGCCAGCAAGCCAACGAGCCAACAAGACCAACTAACCAACTTGCCAACTGGGAGTCTGGCAAAATCGCAGCCGCTTCCTGAACGCTGCCCGCAAATCCCGTGGCGTATTTGGTATGCAACACTTGTCCGGCACCCTTAACAGTGTCAGAGCAAGCAGAGTAAACACAAAACAAGACAACACATGAGCAACAATAGCGAGCAACAATAACAACAGCAGCACGCACGACTTCATTGTGAATGGAAACAAAAAGTGCAAGGGGCAACGCTGCGTATGCGCAATGTGGGGGCGCAAACAGTGCAAAACTCCGGCCTCGAACCCGTCGCACGTCGCCTCGCTGCACATGTGGGCGTGCCACATAGGCGTTGGTGTTGCCTTTTCTTTGTGGCCCAACACGTCGTGCTGCACATTTTAAATGCGGCTTCACACCAGCTTCAGTCGGCAACAAGAGCTACAAATTTGTTTGCCTTCCGTTCAGTTTCATTTTGTTTTTCATTTTACCCTTTGCAGCGGGTATTATAATAATGTCATCATAACATGCTCGTATATTGACTTCTTGTTGACAAAAATATCGTATTTTTATCAAGCTTGTCCTTCAATGCAACATTTTTCACTGGAGCTTTACGTTTTTGTGGCCGGCAATGTTACAGTTTTGATCAAATTTAATCGAATAATAGAGTACATTTAGTTGAACATGACCATATTGTATTATACTCAATGTTCTATTCACTATATACATTGTAAAATGGTCGAGATTAAATTGATTAAAGCAAGTAATGCCTGACTAAAAAACACCCAGTACCTAGGTCTAACAAGTACGAATGCTATAGTCGAGTATACCCGACTACGAAACTCCCTGTACCCAGGTCTAAAACATTCAATCACATCTACGTCCACTTACACATCCACACACACGTACACAAAGACGCACGCACACAGGCGGCAAAAGCAACAGCGCAAGCGAGGCATTTTAATTGGTGGCTGTGCTTCTTCTTCCCCCTCGCTGCATTACTGAATCTTCTTTCGTGAATAACTTACGTGTTTATTATCCGATTAAGAGATAGATAGATTAAGAGAGACTAAAAGCTATATCTTGAAAATTGTTCCTGTAAAACGGTTTTTATCGATTTTCGGGGGAACGGGGGAGATATCTGAAATATGAAACAAACTTGATCTGCGTATGCTATACAGGTACCTACATTTCAAATTTGGTGTCTCTAACTCTTATAGTTGCTGAGATCGACGCGTTCATACAGACGGACAGACAGACGGACATGGCCAAATCGAAATCTCTTTTGATACTGATCAAGAATATATATACTTTATAGGGTCGGAGATGTCTCCTTCTGCCTGTTACATACATTTGCACAGATTTAGTACCCCCTTTTTACCCATTTTATGGGTACAGGGAGTAAAAATCCCAAAACACATTCTCGCACATACATACACACCTATGCAGCAAGCAGTTCAGCAGCATTGCAAGCAAGCAGAGCACTCCAAGCGGCTGCTGCGTTCCCCCGCTGTTCCGTACTGAACATTGGTTCTTTAATAACTTATGAGCTTATTGTTCCATCGCATTGAAATTTTGCAAGCGATAAGATAAGATAATTATATATACATATATACTATATAAGGATAAGGATTATAAGAGGATTATCTATATAATTATCTTACGCCAAAATTCAAGGCGATATCTTCAATAATTGTCTTCATAAATAGATTATATTACTTGTGGGAAGGGAAAATAAGAAATTTGGTGTTAGGTAAATATAATAACAACAGACTACTGTTTTTGTGAAAACGGACTACAAAAAGAGTATACTCTAGTCGGTTACTGTCGACTGCAACAGTCTTAATTGTTTTTGCAATGAGCTTGCCATTGTCCAAAGGGATAAAATGAACTGTCCCTTGTCACATTTAAAATGTATTTAAAGTGCCAATAAATTGTTGCATTAAATCGCCGCTGCTTAAAATATTGCTAATTAATATGAGTTCAGCTTAATGTGGAATATCCGAGTAAAATCCAAAATGAAAATATTGCAGTAAATCAACAGAAATGTACATTTTAATCGTGCAATTCCCAGCCATTGTCGGTTAATATCAATTCAACGATTCTTAATATCATTTTAAGACTCAATTTATTCATTCTGGCTCTGAACCTTTTTAAAAGCAATTTTAATCAGTCATTTTTATTCATTCTGTGTGATATTTTATTGCAAATAGTTATGCATTATTAATATACATGCAGATATATTTTTTTCTGCGTTCGTACTCATACACAATTTTCCTGATTCTTTTTATAAACAAGTAAGAATGCTATAGTTGAGTATACCCGACTACGAAACTCCCTGTACCCAGGTCTAAAACATTCAATCACATCTACGTCCACTTACACATACACACACACACATATACAAAGACGCACGCACACAGGCGGCAAAAGCGACAGCGCAAGCGAGGCATTTTAATTGGTGGCTGTGCTTCTTCTTCTCCCCTCTCGATGCATCACTGGATCTTCTTTCGTGAATAACTTCCGTGTTTATTATCCGATCGATTTGAAATTTGGACAGTAGATTAAGAGAGACAAAAGTATTGTACATGCCAAATCTAAAAGGTATATCTTGAAAATTGTTACTGTAAAACGGTTTTTATAGATTTTCGGGGGAACGGGGAGAGATATCTGAAATATGAAACTAACTTGATCTGCGTATGGTATACAGGAACCTACATTTTAAATTGGGTGTCTCTAGCTCTTGTAGTTGCTGAGATCGACGCGTTCATACGGACAGACGGACAGACGGACAGACAGACGGACATGGCCAAATCGAAACCTCTTTTTATACTGACCAAGAATATATATACTTTATAGGGTCGGTGATGTCTCCTTCTGCCTGTTACATACATTTGCACAGATTTAGTACCCCCTTTTTACCCATTTTATGGGTACTGGGAGTAAAAAACGTAATGAAACTAAAAGGTTTTAAGCCTATTTTAAGCTTTTTAAACGTTTTTTTTCAGGCTTTCAGTACGGCTGTACATATTTAATATGAAAAAGTAAAAAGCATATATTTAATATAATTTTTCAAGCTCCTTTTAGTTATATTCCAACGATCCTGTAGCTTTGGAATCCCCAATACATAAGCATTTAAAACAATAAATGGGAGAAAAAAACAACGGAATTATTCAAGAAACTATATCTGGTTCGGCAGAGGGTAGCGGCAGCGCGGCTGCTACCTGATATGCTATGCTTGCTTGCACTGCCGCTGAACTGCTTGTTGCATATGGGTATGTATGTGTACGAAGACGAATTTGGGAACTTCAGACACAGGATGTTGACTCGTGTTTTTTCTAGCCACCTGCGTTAAGGAAAATATTTAAAACTATTTATGACTAAAAATATTTCGCTGTTATATTTATTTAAAGTACAAAACTCAACTAACTAAATGAACAAACATAATTATTATGATATTATATTGTGCTTGTTGTTCATTTTTTTGTTTTACGTACTTTTTACTCACATTTGTATGCTGAAATGAAATCAAAATCTTTATGAAAACATTTCATGCAAATGAATAAAAAAGGAAGTGGCAAAGAGATTTTGACTGACAGCCGTCGGATGCTAGAGGCGAAGGACTCAGTGCGCAAAAGGCAGGACAAAGGACGAAGGAAGTGGAAGGCAACAGTAACATATTTACATAAATATTACACGGCTATTACGAAACGCCTGTGACACGCCCACTGTGTGTGTGCGTGTGTGTGTGTGTGTGTGTGTGTGCATGTGTGTGTGTGTGTAGGTAAATACATGTGTAGTTGCATGTGTGTGTACTTCTACTTATGCGTGTGTATATCTTTCTGCATGCAGTACAATAATATGAAAATTATTTGTAATGTAATTTCAACTTAATAAATTTTCATAAAAAGCGCCACGCCCCCATCCCTGTAAGCACACACACACACACACACACGCACAAGTGCCCACACACACGCAAACACACACACACACACACCCATGGCTAAGTGGTTAAGCAGCGCAGTAGAAACCAGTCAGGGCACCTGCAAGGGCTGCCTCATTACGGAAGCCGGCAATGTCGAATGAGGATGCTGTGATGAGACGGGACGGGAGCGGTTGGGTGGAGGGTTGAGGCGGAGGCGGCGGCGGAGGACAATAAGGATGTCGGTGAAGACGACGGCGACGACAGGAAGTAAAGTTGTCGAAAGTAAATTTGCATAAACGTATGAAAAATTTTAATATTTACGACAAATTTGCAGCTGCCTTCCCCGTTACCTCCCCCGCTACAATATCCCATCAAACAACCGCACAACCAAGCTGTACGTGTGTTTGTGGGTGTGTGCGTTTGTGCGTGGAAGTGCAGGCAGCTCACGCAACAAGCAAGTAGGCAAGGGAAGGGCTCAGAACTGGCCACCACCAATGTCAGTATGAAGCAAGTTAAAAACGTTCTGGTAGATAGATGCCGGCTGTAATATACTCTGTTCTGAGGTTGGTCAGTTCTGCGTGTTCTTAACCTTTAATGAGATCAGCAATGCTCACATCGAAGGGACAAGAAAATCTCTGTTGAATTGATCTCTCGGCTTTCAAGCTTATAAAGGCGAGTGAAATCGCCATATTGCTTATGTCTCTCAGCCTTTTGTTTATGCTTTGATTCCGATCACATTCGCATCGATAATAATCGATTTTCGATTAATGTGGCGGTCGGTTGATATTTGTTAGTACCAATATGTGATCACTTTGCCGCCCAATTTGGGACTTTTGAATTTTTGTTGACTGCGGTGCACATTTCTTATGTCTTAATAATGAAAATCTTTGTTTTAAAAATGTTTACTTGAATTAAGTACAGACATTTTCCCGCCCTTCCGCCGGTTTGATGCAGAAATACAACATAACATGTTAACTAAAAACAAAATTAACAAGTAACAATGCTATAGTCGAGTATACCCGACTACAAAACTCCCTGTACCTAGGTCAAAAATTTCCGAACTCATCTACGTACACTTACACATACACAAGGACGCACACACACGAGCCACAGCGCAAGCGAGGCATTTTTAATGGTGGCTGTGCTTCTTCTTCCCCCTCGCTGCAGCACTGAATCTTCTTTCGTGAATACCTTCCGTGTTTATTATCCGACATTAAGATTGACTGAAGTATTGTACAGGCCAAATCTTAAAGCTATCTCTTGAAAACTGTTACTGTAAAACGGTTTTTATTGATTTGCGGCAAAACGGGGGAGATATCTGAAATATGAAACAAACTTGATCTGCGTATGGTATACAGGAACCTACATTCCAAATGGTGTCTTTAGCTCTTATAGTTGTTGAGATCGACGCGTTCATACGGACAGACGGACGGACAGACATGGCATGCACATGGAAGTGCGAGCAAAGCCGCGGGGGGTATAAACTAGTAAATTATAATATTTTGTAGGGATATATATAGTTATTGATATTTCCTAGTGCACCAAACCTGAATTGGTTTTTGGTTTTTTTACACTCTGTATAAATAAATTGCATAATAGACTGTACAAATTACATAATAAAGACCTAACAGTTAAAATGTTTTATGACAAAAGTTTTTAATATACAGTAACTTCAAATTATCAGGCGGACATTGCACTAATCCGATATGCTCTTCCGCTGTGTAAGCAGAGTATAAATAAAGGTGCGGCTGCAATGGCCTGGAGCAGAAGCTGTAACTGTAGCAGGCGTTGAAATTGGATCCGGGGGTGAGTTTGAGTCTGAGTCTGAGTCTGAGTCGGAGTCTGAACCTGGGCACGGACGTGGCGACCGCCTGTAAAACTAAATTAAGTTAGTACACTGAATGGGCAATGAGCAATGAACACGTTACCATGGACATGGAACTTCAAGCCCTTTTCAGCAGCTTGTGTGTGCATTTTCAAATCGCTTTCTTTGCCAATTCGCCAACTACCATTTTATGTTGCATACATTTGGGCGCAAGCCAATAAAGTTGCCCAAGGATGTCGAAATGAGCGAGAAACAGCATTCAGACACAGAATTGCACACATTTTTGTGGCTTGTTGCCAAGAGGAAATGTTGTTGTCAGTTTTGCATTGCATTGCGATGCTGCAACCGGCAAGCATTCAAATAAAATCCCAAATTTCGATGTGGTTTTAAGGTGTCTACCTGAGTAAATGGTTTGCCAAAGCGTGAGCAAAGCTGCTCAGCATTTCCTAATTAAAACAGAGTCCCCTTACGAACAGCTATGATATGTGGCATGTGGTTTTCATTTGTCTTAAACAAACCTCGTTTTTAAACCCTTGCGAGGAGTACTCCAACTTTGCAACGAAATGGGAAAATTTAATGCTAAACAGTTGTTTTTCAATCTCGCGTCATAACGATGTGTTTTTCAAATGCTCAATGGTTTCTTCACTTTCACATCGTTTGAGTTGACAGCATTAAACATTAAAAACCCATAAAAAGATTTTACAAAAATTAATTAATCGATTACAGTTGCAATAAATTCGCGTATTTTACTAAAATCCGCTAATATTTTAGATCGATTTAAAGAAGAATTTAAACTATGGAAGTTCTAGTCTAGTGTATGCAAAATGATATACATTTTTGTCATTTTTTTCTATTCATTTAGATATAAGTATAAAAATAGTTGGAAAATTCGTTCGGAAGGACACAATTCGCATGGAAATTGAATCAGCTTTAATAAAGTCAAACCTTTTTTCATTTTTTGCATAAATTTGGAACAAACATTAATATAAGTTTTTTTTATAAATTTTTAAAGAGCGTTTAATGCTTATTTCAGTGTCCAAAATCGATTAAAATTAAAATTTCAAATGTTTAAATAAATCAAACTAAAATGTCAGTTTGATTTAGAGGAATATGGAATGGGGTGCTCTGGCGATTAGAGCTGAAAATAAAATAGCTGGCTCTTCGAAGCCAAATAGTTTAAGAACGACAAAAATATGGAGAACATCGATGTTTGCAAGCATTTAGTGGTAGTTCATCACAGCTAATGGTAATAACAACTGGGCGAGCATTCAAGACACATAAACATAATCAAATTTGTTTATTATCACAATGGCGAATGGTGTTTTAGCTGGTTTGGGTATTGGCCTGGCCAATTGACGCATATGCCTTTGGCCATTATATCATTGGCCATTAGCAATTAGCGCTGTCATTTAAATGATTTCTTAAATGCCAAATGCTTTTCACAGTTCTATGCGATTAATTTGTACTTATTTGAATACCCTGTATATGTTAATGTCTTCAATTGTGATCATATTCCAACATCTAAAATAGATGTAAGATTCAAAGCACTTCGAATAGGATATCTCCTTGGCAAACACATTAACAAATAAGTTATGTCATAATTCATTTTATAAATGTTATATATTTATACTTTATTGTTAAGTTTTGATCTTTCTAAAATATCTAGTCGCTGAAAACTTAAATTTCTATACGACATAGAAAGTTTGATTACCTGTTGCTGCTAAGCAGTTTTCAATATGGTTTGGGTTGTCAATCGTAAAGGGTATTTAGTCTTCGGTATGCCGCTAATAACAGCTCCATCGTATTTTATACTGCGGGTGTTTATTTAGTGTAGACTTAATTGGAAATGCGCCGCCGAAATGCCAATTTAATTGAATGTATATGTTGCCAGAGATTGTTGCATGCATATTCGTGCCACATATACTTGTAGTAGCGTCGTAATTTGAAAAACTTTATCTGTAATCGCTTTAATGTGTGTTTTCAGTGGCTTTTAATGGTGCTGGCAAATGGCTGTTGGACTGTTTTGAGCCCATTAAACTGCTGCAGGCAACGTGGCTGTGTTTTCTCTGATTGCTCGCCTGTTTGGCCAATTGGAATTTAGCAGCCTTTCTTCAGCTTTCAAATCATTTATTATTGTACACAGCTGGCAAGTGAATGCAGTTTCATGTACACAAAATCAATCAATTGGCATTTTTGATTTCATTAAGAATTGATTGCAAACAGCAACAGCAGGACCAACAGGAGCAGCTGTTGCAACAGCTGCAGCAGCTGTAGCCTGCCCTTATGAGCTTTAAATGTGCAATTAAGGCTCCTTTT
Source organism: Hirtodrosophila confusa (assembly GCA_035043065.1). NCBI lineage: Eukaryota > Metazoa > Arthropoda > Insecta > Diptera > Drosophilidae > Hirtodrosophila > Hirtodrosophila confusa. The sequence goes on from JAWNNI010000085.1 coordinate 894,926, forward strand.
ACAGCCTGCCCATTGAGTATGACCACGCCCACAGTGTATGACCACGCCCACAGTGTATGACCACGCCCCTTTTGTATGGCACCGCCTTTTTGGCGTTCTGCAATGGATTCCGTAATTAAAGTTTAAGCAAACATGATACAAACATTGATACACAATTTATGTAAAACAAGAACAAATGCTCTTGTTGCGTGTGCTCGATTATACGATACTCTGTACTCAGTTAAAGGTTAATGGCAACACGTCAATACATATGTAGAAAATTAATACACACAGACAGATATAATAGGCAATCATCTATAGGTAACACAAATCCAAGCCATGTCCTTAAAAAAGTGGCGGGAAAACAATCCTAAAATGTTTATTAATCAACTAGCTGATAAAATGCCAGCTTTGCCCGGCGAAATATTTAGATTAAAATGCATTATGTTGAATTTGATTACTTTCGTCAATCACAAAAATATCGCACCACGATTTTTCCGCCCGTGCGTGTAAATTTTCCCAAAGTTTTGAATACCACGCCTGTTTTGTTTTTATGTAGAAGCTAGAAAATGAGTTTGAAGCCAATGGCATGACAATTAACAATGTCGAATTACAGAGTGTTCCACCAATTTTCCAACCGTGAAGGTAAATTTTCCAAAATCGGTGAGACACGTATCGATTTATTTAATGTGTAGAGCTTTGAAAATGAGTTTGAGCCAGAACGGAGAAAAATTAGACTTTCGCCCATACAACTTTGAGACCATGGGGGTGGATTTTCCAAATTCGGTGAAATCAAATGATTTTAGGTATAGATCTTGGAAAATGCGTTTGAAGCAAATTGGTTGGTAACTAAAAAAGGCTTTATACAACAGCTGTCCACGATTTTCCACGTTTGTGGGTTAAGTTTTCCAAAATGCCATTCTAACGTGTATCATCCTAGCTCTTACGGTTCCACAGTGAGTCAGTCACCAATCAGGACAAACTGTATTATATATAGATATATATATATATATATAGATGAATACTACAATAAGTGAGAACATCTCTGTTTAAACTAGGACTGGCAGCAAGAGGAAGCTAATTGCAAATGTAAGTGAACAAACCGAAGTCAATTGAAAATGTTGTGGCTTCGAAGTTTGGCAGCACTCTGAAAACTTTTCTATATAAGTCTTAGTGATCATTTAATATTAAAGTGTACAAGTGTTTATCTGCAGGGCTTACAGGCCACGTTATTTATGTGCAACATGTTGACTCAGGACTTCGGGGCAAAGAGCTCTTTGTGCTGCCGGATTGTAATTAAAACTGTTTAATTTGCTGTCAGTACACACACACGCGCACACACATTTTTATATATTAACAGTGTCTGTGAGCACAATACAATTAACGCCCACACATGTTCATTTTGACTTTTATAATGCACATTGCAAAATTTAAATGATGCCATTGTTTGCCAGCCAAGGAAATGCAATATTACACGTAGCTTAATTAAGTATGTGCCAACATTGTTTACAACCTCGGCCTGGACCAAGTAATAAGCCCATGAATTAAGTACGAAATTTACCAACTTTATTATACTGACCAGCTTTGTACTTTTTACACCCTGTACACATACATAAACTGGGTATAAGCACTAAAACTGTGAATATGTATGTAACGGACAGAAGAAGGCATCGCCCGACCCTGCAAAGTCTATTTATTTTTGGTCAGTATCATAGCCGAGGCAATCTCATCTGTTCGGCTGTCTGGGTCTCTAAAAAAACCAAATTTAGAATGTGGTTTCCTGTGTAGCGGGCGTGGTTCACCTGCTTTACCTCTGCAAATCTATAAGCTCGCATTTTCAGGACAATTTTTAAGAGATTGGATCACAAAATTCAAGCAGTTATACAAGAAACCATATCCGTCACGGCAGAGAATACTCTGCTTGCTTGCATTACCGCTGAACTGTTTAATTCAAGTAGATCGGATAAAAAGCGCTGCAGTTATACCAGAAACTATATCCATCTCGGCAGGGAATACACTGCTTGCTTGCACTACCGCTGAACTGCTTGATGCATGCATGCACGTATATGCGTGCGTGCACAAAGACTTCGTTGGGAATTTCGGACTTGGGCACAGGGTGTCTCGTAGTCGGTTATGCTTGACTCTCACTAGTCACATTCACATTATTTCAACATTTTTTTAGAACTTTCATTTCATTAAAAATAAAGTAAGGAAATTGCTTATGGATAAAAATACTATATGCATTCAAATTGATTTCGCATTTGAACTATAATATGTGTGCATGGACAAGAATCAGCCAAAAATTCACATAGCTTTATATTTCGCCCAAACTTTTGAACGGAGTTCATGTTTTGTGAACGAGGATTGAATAGGAAACTTGTATTGCTTGCTGTTTCTCAGAGCGCCAGCTTTTCTCAGTTTACTTACGTACAAGTATTTGTTGGGAAACCAGAAACTAGCGGACAAATTTGCTTAATATATTTACTCAATAAAAGCTCAATTACAAAAGAAACTGCGATTTATAACTCGACAAATGCCGGCACTCACACACGTACTCGTATACTCGTACTCGCACAGGGTACGACCGCACCTCCTTGGTCACAAGGCACAGGACACCATGTGATGAATGCTTAGCATTTGACCTGCAATTGCATTTTGCCTCATTTTGTGTGCAACATGGAGGAGCATTGGGGGGCATGAAGGAGCATTGTGGAGCAGGCAACGCCCTGATTACATTTGCCAATGGCTGCCAAGTGCAGCGGTTCTTTATGCCATGCATAAATTACCTTGGCGAGCTGCCTGACAGACAGACAGACAGTCAGGGGGCGGGGCGGTGCCAAGGAGTTCGTTGAGAGGCTGGAGAGGCTTCAGAGGCGTCCAAGTCGTCCAACCACTTTGTTAAGTTTCATGATGTTGTTGAAGCCAAAGTGAAGTACAGTCCAGAGATAAAAGAGACAGCTTATTGTCTGCCACTGAGCTCCACTGCCATCCACAGCACTGCTGTCAATGAACTTGGCCAACACTTTCAATGAAGTTATGCAAAGCCCCGGGGAATGGCTAATTGTGCGCACCTTAGAGGCACACGGATTAAAGACATTGTTAATTTAAACTTTGATTTAGTTGACACCTATTTAAATATAGATTCTGATATACATAAATAAAAATATTTAAGCAAAAATATCAAATATTTGTATAAAACAAGTAAGAACGTTGCAGTCGGACGCACCCAGTCCTAAATAATTTGGTTATTTGTGTGTTCAGAAAGAGACGCGAAAAAAACTGCACAGGTGTGGGAGATATAGATAATGCTCCTTTGTGGGGAAGGGGGTGGGGAGGTCCAAAAATTTTTGATGCAGATTTGTCCAGGGGGTCAACATTAGTCTGTATGCCAAATAAGGTAACTCTATCTTTGAAACTGTAGGAGATATACCCCTTGAAAAACGTGTTTTGGCGATATCATATGCCGATTTGTGTGGGTGGGGGTGATGAAGTCAAATTTTTTTTGATGCAGATTTGTCGGGAATCTTAACATTAGTCTGTATGCCAAATTTGATGACTATATCTTTAAAAATGAGGAAGATACAGGTTTTCCCAAATTGTGCGGGAGGGGGTGGGGGTGGGAGTCGATCTCGACACTTCATAAATTGACGGTATACACCAACAGGTGTACCAAGTTTGGTTGCTCTACCTTAAAGATAAAGGCAAAAAATTGCGTTCATACGGACAGACGGAAAGACGGACATTTTGCAAACCCAATATACTATTTTTCCTTCGGGAACATGGTATAAAAACATGCTCGAAATTAGTTATTTTATGATACATCTTATATCTACAAATAAGTATATAGGATGAGACTTTTTAACCTGACTGACTTATTGGTGACTCACGGGCAGCCCAAACGGTAGAAGCTAGAAATTTATATAGTAGCTGCCTCTTGTTTCGTATGTTAGCACTCTGAAATAGCCTTCGCAAAATGTTCTCCGAAAATGTGAAAATATTCGGAAAATTTTTGTATTGTTTTGTTGCCAATCGGCCTCAAACTTATTTTGAAAGAACTATACAAAAAAATCATTCGAAACACATTTTACCAATTTTGGTTAAATGTTTTCCGTCCGGAAAATGGGGGTGTCGAAGCTGTATGGGACAATTTAAGTGCGATCAGCTTTAAACTAATTTTCAGAGCTATATACATTAAACAAGTAAGAATGCTATAGTCGAGTATACCCGACTACGAAACTCCCTGTACCCAGGTCTAAAACATCCAATCACATCTAAGTCCACTTACCCATACACACACACATACACAAAGACGCACGCACACAGGCGGCAAAAGTGGCTGTGCTTCTTCTTCCCCCTCTCGCTGCATTACTGAATCTTCTATCGTGAATAACTTCCGTGTTTATTATCCGATCGACTGAAATTTGGACAGTAGATTAAGAGAGACTAAAGTATTGTACATGCCAAATCTTAAAGCTATATCTTGAAAATTGTTACTGTAAAACGGTTTTAATCGATTTGCGGGGGAACGGGGAGATATTTGAAATTGGAAACAAACTTGATCTGCGTATGGTATACAGGAACCTACATTCCAAATTTGGTGTCTCTAGCTTTTATAGTTGCTGAGATCGACGCGTTCATCCGGACAGACGGACAGACGGACAGACGGACGGACGGACAGACGGACAGACGGACAGACAGACGGACATGGCCAAATCAAAATCTCTTTTGATACTGATCAAGAATATATATACTTTATAGGGTCGGAGATGTCTCCTTCTGCCTGTTACATACTTTTGCACAAATCCAATACCCCCTTTTTACCCATTTTATGGGTACAGGGAGTAATAATCTCTGCTTAACCTAATTCGGTATGGTTTTGACAAAGTTATGGAAGCCTGAAAATTTAACAAGGATTCGCATATTATGAGAATGGGTTACTTCAAACAAGTACCCCAAATTGTTTTTTTTTTAATATGCTATAAATTGAAATATCACATATGACAAACCGTGACTAAAAAGGAAACTTGGCATAAAAATCTGTGCGCTTTTGACAAAGTTATGGGAACATGAAGAAATTCATTTTAAAGCTTATTTATTTTTGTACAAGAATTTTCAAAAGTTTCTCAAAAATTAATTTAAAAACTTCTCTCTCAAAAGCTTTACCCAAGATTCAGTCGAAGGTTTTCAGTAGAAACTAAAGCTTAAACAATTGATCAATAAAACAAGAAAGAACGGCTATCTTCGGCTGCCGAAGCTATATACCCTAGCAGCAATGTTTTTGAGCAAATTATAGGAAACTATTTTAAGTAATATAAGACTCTCACTAAGTTTGGATGAAATATTTGTATAAACAAAAAGTTTGATATAGTGATATAGTGGTCTGATTTTGACGAAATTCGGTCAGATTGTATAAACTCTCTAGAAACTTTGTTTGGGAAAGTTTGTAAACAAAAAAGTTTTTCATACAAAAACATAGTTGTTGACCGATCATTCCTATGGCAGCTATATGTTATAGTGGTCCGATCCGGCCGGTTCTGACATATGTACTGCCTGCAGCGAAAAGAAGGATCTGTCCCAAATTTCATGACGATAGCTTTAAAACTGAGAGACTAGTTCGCATAGAAACTGACGGACAGACGGACATGGCTATATCGACTATACTTTGTTGGGTCGCAAATGTCTCCTTCGGTCCATTACACATTTCGAGACAAAATTATAATACCCTGCTAGGGTATAACAAGCGAGTTGCTCATTCGTTTATTTCATTTGAAATGATACAAGTCTGACTGCAAAAAAAGCCTTGAGTTGAGCTAATTGCAGCGAATACTTTTAGTTAGTTAGTTAGCTTGTTCGAATCGTGGAGAGCTAATCTATAATCCATGCATGTAAGTATGTGCTGGTAGAGATGGGTGGCATCTGGGATGGAATTTTCATTAGCCAAAAGCGCTCTAATGGGCGCCAGTTTAATGAGAGGACATGGGACATAGTTAGGACAGGCGTCAGCCGGAGAGTAGTGCGCGAGTTTGAACATGTCATTTAAGTAATTTCATTTAAATCTTGACTAAGCCTGCAATGTGAGTCGCATTAAATTGTAATGAGGGAGCCGCACAGCAATTTCCATTTTGCCATTGGCAAGGACAAGGTCACAAGGGCTTGCCAAGCCGCTTAAAACGTTAACTTATTATATTTTTGTTGTTGTTGCTGTTGTTGTACATTTCGTTTTCTTTCCTTTATTTTTATTTTGTTGATGGGAAAAACACAGCAGCAAAGAAAATTGCTTTCAATTATGTGCCCAAGACTATGACGGGCCTGTCCATTAGACTAAACAAATGTTTGAAGTTATAATTGAGACGACATACTCATTATGCTCGAAGGGACTGAATGAACCCTTGACATAAATATGTGCTCGCCGACTTAATGACAAGTCCTTGGGCTCTGATCCTCAAACTGAAATCCATCCAGCTGCCTGCGATCGTTTACAGTTTGTAATATATCAATTAATTGGCATTTAGTTTCGTCGGGCTCACACTGTGTAATGCCAAATTCAAATTCAAGTCAAATTTGAATGTCTGTCATATGCTAAGCCAATGTATTTTGTTATGTTTTTGCCTCGTCCACGTTCTGCTGGCACTTTTACAAATGCCAGACGGCAGCTGAGAAAACGACCCACGTGCTAATTGCCAACATGAACGGCCTTTCAAGCCAAATCCTTGCCAGCCAGTCTAGCTATGCACGCTGCTCAACAGGCAAATCGAAAAGCTGGCAATTACATTACGCATACGACACGTTGCCGACGCATCGTCACGCAAAGGCTGCCGCAGACATATTCTGATGGGCAACGGGCGCAGGGCGGAGGGCTAAGGGAAGCCGGTGTGTGGTTATGTGGTTGTGCGGTGGTGGGCTCTTACTGTGGTGCTGTGCATGGCACAGCCTCTACTTAATCAGACAATTATGTGTCGCTAATATTGATATAATCTTGAGCTTAATGCTTTTAATTTGGCTCGTAAGCAGTTGAGGGCAATATTCTGCATAATATAAAGCAATCTGCGGCACTGTGCGTGTGTATCACCATTATACCCTGCCCCAAGCCATCCTCAACTCTCCACCCAACTCCATCCTGCGCACCCCTTTGTTGGCTTCTATTAACTTCAATCAGCGACATGGTTCAACTAGAAAAATTCATTTGCATGTTACCTTTGATTGTTTGGCTTAGCTTATTACATTTTTGTTATACACTTTGCTTGCATTTTAACTTTTGAGTGCATTTAGTTACGTAATTTGAACATTTTTCCTGCAGCTGGCATTTTAATTAACAGGATGCTAATTGCATTAAAGTTCGAAAAACTTTCGCTGAATCGTGCTAAAATTTGCTTTGCCAAAAATAAAAATAAAACTGAAAACTGTACTCCTCAGTTCCCGGCTGTAGTACACTCTGTTTAGAATCTGTTAGATTGTGCTAATTTCTGAGGCAGAAAGTGGGGTTGACAAACATTTGTTGGAGCAAAGCTGTGTGGAATATCAACAGTCGGCTGTATCTTAAATTTGATAACTATAGCTATAAAACTATAGAAGATATAGGTTTTTGAGGAATTGGTAGTAACGAGATACAAAATTTCATTCCTGTCGACGAAGATGCAGACATAGCACAAACCTAATATACTCTTTTTGCCAACAATTTTGTTGGAAGCAAAGTATAAAAACTAAATGTACGCATTAACATAATGAAAACACGGTTTACTAACTCTGAGCTATAGAATATTGTATATATGCATTTGCAAATTACCAAGACGAGTTTAAATGGTAACACTTTTCTTCTTCAATCAAACCTGCATCGGTTCTAATTTTGTATTTTAAATGAACATGATGTTTTTATACTATGTTCCCCAAGGGAAAATAGTATATTGGGTTTGCGAAATGTCCGTCTGTCCGTATGAACGCAATTTTTTTGCCTTTATCTTTAAGGTAGAGCAACCAAACATGGTACACCTGTTGGTGTATACCGTCAATTTATGAAGTGTCGAGATCGACCCCCCACCACCACCCCTCCCGCACAATTTGGGGAAAACCTGTATCTTCCTCATTTTTAAAGATATAGTCACCAAATTTGGCATACAGACTAATGTTGAGATTCCCGACAGATCTGCATAAAAAAATTTGACTTCCCCACCCCCACCCACACAAATCGGCATATGATATCGCCAAAACACGATTTTCAAGAGGTATATCTCCTACAGTTTCAAAGATAGAGTTACCTAATTTGGTAATTAGGTAATTAGACTAATGTTGACCCCCTGGACAAATCTTTGGCGTTGTTTGAATATATGTTAGATATCACTAGCAAAACTTATTCTATAAGAATCTAATTAGTAACTGATTCGCAATAGAATCTTCTGGTCAGCCAAAAGCCTTTATAGTTTTCAAGTCCTTTAAGAACACTCCCTTAACAGTTGCCGTTGAGCCTGCTAGCTAAAAACTTTCTAACTCAGTTGTAATTTATTTACATTAGTTTGTGTACATGATATCATGATGTGTCTGTCCTGTAATGTAGGCGTGATCAAGTTAGGAACAAGTTCGAACTATGAAGTTTAAGGTTATGCAACACAAATTCAATGCACTTTTGTGTGTAAATACTGTAAACACAATTAACTTTTAGTTAAGAAAGTTGAAGTTATATCAGTTTGTCTTTATCCTGAGTTGGCATTTGATCCGCGGGGGAGTGGTGTGTGTGTGTGTGTTTCTCTGAAGCACAAAACAAACAAAAATCAAAATCAATTAAGGCTTCTTTTTATATAATTGTTCGAATATTCAATTGTACAGTAATTTGAGTAAATGTTGCAAGAACTTTTGGCCATTTCAAGCATAGAATTTGTACCTTTAATATCCCAAGTTAGGGAATTTGTAGTTAGGTATTTGTACTTCATGTTAGTGTAAGCAAATTCTTATATACTATTCAAAACATTCTTTAAATTGAAGGTACATCCTTTAAATTGATGCATGCATATTCTCTCAATATAAGGAATTAGCCAACATAGAAGCTCCTTAAACTGGTATACCTTTATTTTTGCATACAGTTTATGGCTTTGAATTTCTTTTAAAATTTCTTAAAGATATTTGTAAAATGACTCCTAACAACTTGCAACTTTAGACTGGCCTGCATGATAACAAAGCAGGCAGCGTAAATAATGATTATGTATTCATTTTGAAAAGGAAAAAAAATCATACGGTGAGAAATTTGAAAGGGAACTGCATCCTTGTTGCCAGGACCAGGCTCCATTGCTACAATGATTTATATTTTTGAGCCAAATATTTCGAATAATACAAGATTTTTTATTTTTTAATTTATTTATTTTATTTATTTATTTATTTTAAAACAAGTAAGAATGCTATAGCCGAGTATACCCGACTACGAAACTCCCTGTACCCAGGTCAAAAATTTCCGATCGCATCTTCGTAAACACATACACAAGGACGCACACACACGAGCGACAGCGCAAGCGAGGCATTTTAAATGGTGGCTGTGCTTCTTCTTTCCCCCTCGCTGCAGCACTGTATCTTCTTTCGTGAAGAACTTCCGTGTTTATTATCCGATCGACTTGAAATTCGGACAGTAGATAAAGAAGTATTGTACATGCGAAATCTTAAAGCTATATCTTGAAAATTGTTACTGTAAAACTGTTTTGATCGATTTTCGGGAGAACGGGGGGATATATCTGAAATATGAAACAAACTTGATCTGCGTATGGTATACAGTAACCTACATTCCAAATTTGGTGTCTCTAGCTCTTGTAGTTGCTAAGATCGACGCGTTCATACGGACAGACAGACGGACATGGCCAAATCGAAATCACTTTTAAAGGGTCGGAGATGTCTCATTCCTCCTGTTACATACATTTGCACAGATTTAGTACCCCCTTTTCACCCATTTTATGGGTACAGAGAGTAAAAACTAATCGGTTTATTTTTTCGAAATATAAAACTCAAGAAATAATACTAATTTCTGAGCTCAAAAATATATTCATAAAATAAAATTTATTTAGAAGGAAAAAAACTAGTCTGAAAAATAAGATTTAATTCTTGAGCAATAAATGAATTCAAGAAATAATGCTTAAAAGCTAATTTGCATATAAATTACTTAAAATACTTTTATAAATATAACTTGAATGCTTTGGTTCTATATGCCTAATACTTACTCGACTAGACAATCTTGGAAAATGCAAAAACTTTTCTTTGAAACTGATATGACTATAGAAATCGGATCGGACCTAAATATACTCGTATACAAATTGCGTCTGTCTGTGGTATGGATGCCACAAGCTTGAAGCAAGCTACATTTAACAAAGACAAAATTGATTTAGTTTTGCAAAGATATATATGTAAATACATGGTATTAAAATTCGTTTGTCATCTAAGTATTTGCCTTTGATGAATTCACATGTCAATGTCAGAGTTTTCAATATTGCAAATTAAAATATAAAAGCGGAAATACTCGGTTCTTCAGTTGCTCAGTTCGTCAGTTCAGCAGTTGCTCAGTTCTTGTGGCAACTGATAGCTCCCAGCTGAGGCTGGCATAAAAATGTCACATTCCACATGCGCCCCGCCCCGCCCCGCCCCATTAGACTTGAACTGGTCTAGTTTTGGCTGCCCCATCTCTCAGTGCTGCCCCCTTGCCCTGTGGGTTATTGGCACGCAGGCAGCATAAGCAAATGGGAAGACACACACACACAACACACGCACAACAATAGCCAAGATAAGTAATAGCAAATTGGTGGCATCTTCGCTGGCTGTGACTCCGTCTGCCGTGGCGTCTGGCTGGCAACTTGGAATGCCTCGTACAGCAGATAACCGGCTGCAATCTTGCGAGTAGTATTTATAGCACCACTGTACTGGTTGGGTGGCTGGGTGGTAGGGTGGTTGGGGTTGGCTTTACTGGTGCACGTACCGAGCTCAACAAATATGTATCTCCTAATTACTGCTGCGAAAGTCATGCAGCGTTTCATGCTGCCACAGCCCCTGTCTCTGCCTCTGCCTCTGCCTCTGTCTCCGTCTCCGTCTCTGCTCCTCGCTCTGACCCTGCTGTTGCCGTGGTAATCATGATTTAAGCGCTAAGCTGCTTTACACTTACTACAACACACACATCCTCACACCCATGGAGCAGCTTCTACTCGAATTTTCTAATACACGCTTCATGTATTTACTACGTGATCCCGAAGTTCAAGTAAATCTCATAAGAGTCCTTTTTACATGACTTTCTGTGTGACAAAAGTGGTTGCCTTTAAGCTCGGGCCAGCTGAGCTTGTGCCAGCCTATATCCCGGAACTAGGGGCAGACCAGCAGCCACGCCCACTTGACCGCCCACGAACTGCATATTAAATATGCAAGCAAAGAGCTTTCAAGTGTTCAGCAAAGAACGGGGGAGGATGTGGGGGGCAGGACGTTTAAAGTAAATACGTTAAATTCAATTTGTAACTAACACACATTCACTCACACACATGCCAATGCCGGGGTCCTGCGGTGGGGTTAACTGCCGGGGGGAGGGCAGGAGGAAAGCGCTGCCGGCAAAGAAGTACCAATAACAAAATACACGCGTTGTGAGAGATATTTTGAAGCCCCCTTCTCCCCATCTTCCTTCTACCTAACGGGCAACATATTGAGGAAAACAACAAATGCGTAGACGGGAAGGGGAATGCGTGGCTGGGGAGCGGGGCTAAGGAACGGAGGGACGCAGAGCGGCATAACAACAAAGCTATTTACGTGCAGCAAGGCAAAATCTTTGAAGCTACCAAATAGGCAAGCCAGCGAGTCAAAAAGAAAAGCAGCAACAAAAATCGAAGAAATAATCAATAAAGAACGGCTCGAATGGCAGATACCCTGTACTTAACACTATAATAATACAAATATAAATATATAAGATTTGATTTAAATGAGTATAATTAAAACTGAAGAATAGCAAGCTGTGAGCGTGTCTTAATATGCGTTGTCTTGGCTGTAGACCTTCTACCCTTTTCCTACGATCTACTAGCCAGGGAATCGCCTGTGTTTGTTACATACATAAGCATAACATTTTCATACCCAATTTAAGCCAAGAAATGCCTTGATATTTTGGGTATAAAAGGTAATGCCAAGGGCAAAGGCAAATCATTGAAAAAGGATAGCCCCACACATGTGAATCAAGGATGTTACCAGGCTCTATGCTGAGCTAAGCCAAGTGAAACTGTTTTGCCTGTATGTGTGCCTGTAGTATCTAGCTGATGGCATTTTGCTATTGCCTCAAGTGATTTACAGCAAAATTTGAATACCAAGAAGAAGCAGCAGCAGTAGGCACAGCTAACCGGAAGCGGAAGTGCTTGTAACTGTAGCTGTGACTGTAGCTGTAACTGTAACTGCGGCTGTTAGACATTTATCTGCTTACGGCACTATAAGCAGTAAGTAAGCTGAGCTATTGAGTCCTAGCTGCCCAGCCCGGACAACCTCGGGCAGCAAGCAATTCGCATGTGAATAAATGTATGCACACATGGCGTATGAGCAATATTTAGAGAGGGTTTCAAGGACGCATTGCAACATGATTGTGTATTAGCTGCAAATATGAATTTTGTGCAGCTGATGTTGCCTCTGATTGAATTTCAGCATCCGCAGCTTGAACATGCACAAATGCCAAATCACTTCAGGTGCTGGGACTTAACAAATTTTGTTTACCAAATGTCGAGTGACAGCTGGACAAGTGCGCAATTGAATCCTTGGTCCTCTGATGATTGGCCACGTTTCAGCGCACAAGAATGCAATTATATTGCCAGCTATTGCTAGTTTTAGAGCTTTCGGTTTGCATTTCTTAGACTTTGTCACACTGGACAGCTGCACTCCCCGAAGCAATGTCCTTTGAGTGCGAACTGCCAGCCCGTAACTAAGCCAAAACTCTAAATAAATATTAAGCAATTGTGGAATTATCAAGGTATTTCCAAGCGAAATTCAATTATTCACAAAGAACTTATGATTATTTCGAGTGTTAGCGTTGAAATGACACATCAACTAATATTTGTTTGTTAAGCTTTATTTATACCCTGTACTCAAATACATAAATGGGCAATTAGTGCCATCTCTAAGCGTCATAAGGAGTCAACATTCTTGATCAACCATTCCAGCAATTGTGATTTGTTTATCTATATATATAAAAATGTTATCTTGGTCTGGTCCATTGTCAACAACTCGAAAAGTTCAGCACCGATTGAGCTCGACTTTTAACACAATATACTACTGTTCGCCTCTAGGATTCTACTAATTTATTTATCACATCAATTGCAAACATACAGTACACATGTGTACGGGTAAATATAAATAAAATTAGTCTACATTGAGATTGGGCACGGGACTTTGGAAAATCTACCCCTACGGGCGGAAAACTGTTGTATGAAACTTGAAAAATCTACTCCCAAGGATGGGAAATGGACTTTAGGTGAAATGTGTGAGAGAAGGTTTTTGTTAGATCGGATTCTAAGTTCTTTCGACGCTATACAAACAATCAAAGGGCACGGGAGGAAAAATAGTGATAATTTATTTGTGTACCACAACCACAATGTGCCACAGGGAAGCGTGGCAGGGTATAACTAGTATTATATATATATGTATATATAGCTTAAGTTTGATCAACATTAGGCGACAATATTATGTAGCTGCCAAAGGAACAATTGTTCGAAAATTGCTGCAGGATATGTTTGTCTATTTGATTCTCTATATAATTAAATAAATAAATGATTGCCCTTCAGTTGCAGTTGCAGGGTATCTAATGATCGAAAATTCATACATGTTCTTCGTACATTTGAAGATGCATTTATGTATGTAAGTATGCAAATTGCTTGGCTACAGGGTATATAATAGTCAATAACAATAACAGCTCGTCAATTCCCAATAGTAATCAATAAATAAATTTGTTTAATGTTAGTTTTATGAAGCTTAAATGAAACTTGCCATTTTAAAGAAGAAACAAACAAAACTAAGCTGACAAAATTGCTCTTCAAAATGATTTATTTGTCAATCTGTATTTGCTTGCATAATGTTCAACAAGGATGCTCAGCCACTAGAAGGATGTCAGCTTATTGCTTCTTTGCCTCTTTACCCGTAGGATGTATTGTCATAGCGTTGCCAGAGAAAGGATTATTAATACCTTTCCCATTGTAAGTGGCACTCAGATGTTAAGCGTATCGCATGGATTTGCCAGCTTAATCGTATACAAATTGAAAGAAACGTCTACAGTCTCGATTGTTACCAGAATAGACTTCAATGGACAGCAGGAAATCAATTTTGGCAAAATTTTACAAAGCGGCTCGTATGAAGTTACAAATGGGAGAAGGAAGAAGGGCAAGGAGAAGGCGGTACTCTAATAAAAGTCATTCAACTTGAGCTACCAGCCAACTGTGAAGTGAAGTGAACTTCTAATTGTTGTTCATATGCGAGACTCAGCTGACATTGAAACCGGCAAAAATAAAACAGGACGAGAGCAAGGACAACGACGATGACGACGACAAAGAATCAATCAAATTCGTTTATACGTACTTAATCAAATAATGGTTCAATAGAAATTGAATCCAGGAGCGGCCCATAAGGCACAGGAATTAAAAGACACAACAAGAGTTATAAATAAATAATATGAAATTGATAAGGAAATTGCATTTGCAGCGGCATAGCTAACATTTATATTTCTTTTATATGTACTTAAGTATATGAAACGCGCATAAAAGTTAATGACTTTTGACATCTTTCGAAACGTTTGTTATCGATATTTTCTGTTGCCAATATCTGTTTAGCTTACTGCTCATCACTAGATTCAGTTTTTTCGTCATTTTAATGAGCTTATTAAGCAAAGATAGTGTTAGTTGTGTTTTTAATCGCTTGTGCAAATGGTTAGAAGTGCTAAAGGTTAGAAGTGCTAAAGGTTCACACTTTCCAATGAAGTTTGAGGTTAGATCAGTAAGCAATTAGTTTTAAAATAATCTTAAAATATCTTGTAATAATGAGTATAGCAAATGATTCGTAATTAATTCGGAATAGAATACGCATAATTTAGAGTTTTAATTTAATTTTTTTTTTTGTAAATTTGCAGAAAAATGTTGCGATTTCCGAAGCACCCATTCTTGCGATTTGAAAAGTAAATCGCTAAATTAATGCGAGTTAAATTTCAATATTTAGCTAGCTTTTATATTCTAATGATGAAAAACATATTTAATTAAAATCTTTTAAGTTTGGTTTTATTTCCGAAGTTACACTCAGAGTGTTGCCATATTCTATTAGTTCTAATTGAAATTGACACTTAAATGTTGCTGGAACCTCTTGAGCCAAACTAAATCTTCATAGATACATTGCAATTAACATAATTGAAATAAATTAAACACTTCATTTTTTGTTGATGCAACTCAATCGGAATTAATTACCCATACATTATTAATTTTAGTGTCAAAGACATAATCCAATAAAGTGGATAATTTTGCCAACAACAATTTGGAATGGTTGGGCTAATTGAAAGCAATTGAAAATTTACTGTAATGGGCTTAGATGTAATTTGCATAAGTATCTATGTACGAATGTGAGTATGTGTGTGTGTGTGTGTGTATTGTAAATTACCAGAGAACCTTGTTTCAGCTATTGAATCCAATGTAATATAAATATTCGCATAGAGCTTGTCATTAAAGTCTGTGAACTATAACTCAGAATGTAACTGGGCGATGAAGCTGAAATTTGCTATGTAAGCTGCTGGTATACTATATATCAGAATATTTATTTGATATATCATAAATCAAATCGCATAGTCCAGTCAATGAAGCAGCAAATGAAAGGACAAAACTGAATTTCGCATAAATAATATTAAACGAAGCTAACCGGAAACAGAATAACAATGTTAAATTAAAGTGCTAGATCAGCGACATTGTACAGACTTAATATATATTAGTACTCTTTATACTCTGTTTTCAATATATCATTTGGAAAAAAAGTATATTGCGTTTGTGCAATGTCCGTTTGTCGACATCCTTGAAGCTAAAGGAAGCAAACTTGGTACATTTATTGACTCGGGTTATAATGTGCCAAAATCAACACCACCTCCATAACAATCGACCAACGGCTATATCTTCCACATGTTTATACTTAGCTAGAGTCATCAAATTTGATATGCAGATTACTGATGACTTTTTTAAGAGTTTTGGCAAAATATATGTACGCCACGTTCACCTTGGCTCTCCACAAATCAGCAAAAGTAAACATACTGGAAACAGAGTATACCGCAGCCTGCTCTTTTCGCCTTGCTTTATTTTGGTAAATGCACAAACTGAAGATATGTATTGCGAAAATAAGTGGAAAGGACATTAAGGCTTCGGTATTGGCAAAAGTTGAGATTGAGTGAGTGACTGAATATTGCGTGGCTGTTGCGGTAAAGTGTCAAACACCTAACGTAAAGCTTGCAGGTCGGCGTCGACGTTGATGCCAAGCAGCAGCAGCAACAATAGCAGCAGCAACAGTATCAACAGCAGCAGGAACAACAACAGCGGCAGCAGCAGCAGCAGCAGCAGCAGCAGCAGCAGCAGCAACAGCTGAGCAGAGCCGCCGCAGTGCAAGAGGGCAAATGCTGATGCTGTCGAAAACAAAGCGTTCTAGTACTATGTACAAAAAGTATAAAAAACGTTTAAGCAGCCAAGCCAAAGAGCAATAACAATGGCAGAGGCAACAGCAACAACAATGGCAACAACAATACAACCAGCAGGCAATCAGTTGTCGGCAGGGGCCATGTAAACAAAACGAAGCGAAAGCAGCGCGCAGGCGCACGGATAACAAAACATGCTGTGGGGCTGGCGGATAAACGGATAAAGCAGTGCCGGATAACTGCGGCGCTGGGAACACTCCCAAGTGACAGCACCAGCAGCAACAACAGCAGCAGCAGCGTCGGCGTTGGCAGCAGCAGAAATCGTCGCATAGAAAACTTTTTCAAATATAACCAAAGAAATTTGTTTGTTTTGATTCAGTCGTTGCGGGTTTTTTAAGGCGAGCAGACAGCCCAGAAACCAGAGGCGAAGCAAACTGAATCAAGTTTTTGGCACTCGGCATTAACATTAAACAAATAAACCAAACAATTTATAAATATTTAAACATTTGGCAAAGTGCGTATTTGAAATTTGTTTTATTTTTTTTTTATACTCAAAATGTGCCACATCAAAAACATTACTAAAAATACATTTTTTTAAAAGTTCTTGTTTTTAAAAAATAAAAAAAAGTCCGAAAATTGTTTTTTTTTTGTTGTTTTTGAATTGCTCAGTGTCAAAGTGCGTAGTGTGTTTAAATTGTTGTTGAAAAGCAAAACAGGTAAATAAATAAAATAACATATAAATAAATGTGCATCCTTATTGTTTAAGAATTTGGCATAACTTTAGCAATTGTTTGGACATTGGACTGCCAGTCTGACAGGCCAACAATGGCAAGAATTTATTGTTATCCTCAGCATACCCGTAGACAAAAGCGCAAACATTGTAACATTCTTTTGTTAAATCACACAAAATTGAATTGTACGGCCGTACAGTGAAAGCCGTAAAACCCTCCGTCGTCTATCTTTGATCAGCATTTATCATTTGTATTGAAGCCCGCCACTAAATCATATTAAATTCATGCTATTTATTGTAAGGACAACATTATGCGACCATCTGAAACTGTTTGCCCCTTCCCCGTGCGTCTTGTCTTGCTGTTGCATTGTCTCTGAGCTCGGAAAGGAATTTGTTATTAATCCTGCACAATGCCGTTTAAGTATTGGGCTCCTTTGAAGGCACAGAACACATATTCGGCATCCTCATCCTCATCCTCATCCTTAGCCTCATCTTCATCCTCATCCTCAACCTCATCCTCATCCTCATCCTCATCCTCATCCTCATCCTCATCCTCATCCTCATCCTCATCCTCATCCTCATCCTCATCCTCATCCTCATCCTCATCCTCATCCTCATCCTCATCCTCATCCTCATCCTCATCCTCATCCTCATCCTCATCCTCATCCTCATCCTCATCCTCATCCTCATCCTCATCCTCATCCTCATCCTCATCCTCATCCTCATCCTCATCCTCATCCTCATCCTCATCCTCATCCTCATCCTCATCCTCATCCTCATCCTCATCCTCATCCTCATCCTCATCCTCATCCTCATCCTCATCCTCAACCTCAACCTCATCCTCAACCTCATCTGCCAGTGCAAGGAATTTGCTCTGCATACGATTCCTGGGATCGAATATTGCTAATTGCAATTGGTAGTTCGTAATTCGTAGTTGGTAGTTGCCGTAGAAAATATTCGTTACAAAAATTCTTTTTCTTCGGAAATTCTTGCGTGAAACCAAATTGCGTGCATCTGCGTAAAAAAAATTTCTAATTAGTGCTGAACGGTCAGTTTTAAGAGTATGTGGCTGGGTTCCTCGAATCACAACTATATTCTTTTATATTGCTGAAAGTTTCGCCGAAAGCTGTGATTATTTCGTGTCACAGCGGCGCACGTTGAAAGTTGCACGGAAAGGTGGCAAGGTATCCAACAACAGCTGGCAACAAATGCTAAAAAAAATGCTGTTTAATTAAGAGGAAATTGTTGCAAGTGTTGCATATTGGAAATTCATAACATATTTCACATTCATAATAAAGCGACCAATAGCTATTGTGAACTAGGGATCAATTGTGATACCCTCGCAAAAAGTGTTTAACTTTTGTCAAAAAGGATGAACAGCTATCTTCGGTGTGCCGAAGCAATGTTTTTTATACAAGAACTGAATTTTAGTCTGATTGTTTCTATGGGATCATAATAATGTGATCCCATTTTGATCAAATTATAGGAAACTATATGAGAAATAATAAAACTCTCAATTGTTGAGTTCGGATGTAATATTTGTATAAGCAAAATGTGTTTCATACAAAAACTCATTATTCTCCCGATTGTTTCCATGACAGCTATATGATATACTAGTTGTCCGATTTTGACCAAATTTGGTTAGATTGTATAACCTCTCTGGAGGCTCACACTGAGTGAGTTTAGAGCCGATATCTTTATAAAATAAAAAGTGTTTCATACAAAAACATAGTTGTCGACCGATCATATCTATGGCAGCTATATGTTATAGTGTTCCGATCCGGCCAGTTCCCACATATGTGCTGCCTGCAGTCAAAAGTAGGATCTGTGTCAAGTTTCATTACGATAGCTTCAAAACTGACTAGACTAGTTCGCATAGAAACAGACAAACATCGCTATATCGATGCTGATCAAGAATATATATACTTTGTGGGGTCGGAAACGTTTCCTTCAATGCATTATACATTTCAAAACAAAGATTATAATACTTCGCTAAGGTATAAAAATATGTGGCAACTGACCGGATCGGGTCACTGTATCTTATAGCTGTGCCATGGGAACAATCGGTTGAAAGTTAAATTTTTGTATGAACTTTTCTGTTTTTTTAACCAAAGTCAGCAATTAAATCTGTTCATATTTATATCACTATATTATATAGCGGATGTAGGAACAAACGGTCAAGATTTGAGTTGCTGAACTTCGCAAACTATAGCCCATTTCTAATTAACAATGACAAAAGTAATTTTTCGTTTCGAAATTATGAAAAACTTTTCACATTTCAAGTACAAATCGATATTTTCAATGTGTGACAACTTATTGTATACAAAATACTATTAACTTCATTGTATTGAAGTGAAAAATGCTCAACAATGAAAGCTGTGCCTGGAAAAAACCTTTATTACAACTAAAAAATAAGAGTAGATCTCCATATCTACTGAAAATACCCACAAAATGTAGTAAGGATTATAAATATTGAGGCAATTTTAATAGTATCCCAGCAAGGCTCCTAAGTTTCTGGCATCCTCTTGTAAAATCTTCAGAATAACAAAATGTTCACCCCGCAGAAATAAGTTATCAACACCCTATTCAAGAGTTACCAAAATAAATTGGTAGTGTCATATTTCGATGCATAGCAAGGCAGTACTGCACTTTCATTATGATTGCAGATAGTTACAAGTTAATTAATATAAATGAACTGAACTGAATTCCAAGGCAGATGACGATTAAATCAAGATAGACTGCTGCATAAAGTGCACGGTATCTTTAGCGAGAATATTAAAAACCGAGTACTCATCATAGCTGTTTATGCCATTAATTAAAAGAATTTTCCTTAACGGATTTTAAATAAAATAAAACGGTAATGCTGAAGTTGCCATGAAGCTGCCATGAACAAGTTGAAACTTGCACGGATTCGCGCATTGTTGGCATAGTTTCTTCCCTGAAACCTTTGCCCTCGCATCACAACTTTAAATGTGAGAGGAAAATAATAATTTTTTTTGTTTTTTCCTTAAGAAAAATAAAAAGTTTAGTTGCAAACTTGTCAGGCAGCTTTTTTTTGCTTGACTGTGTTCCTGCTGCCTTTAAAGGGGCATATTAGCTAAGGCAGCTGATTTGTCTATGCCAGTAAACAGATATTCTCTATATTATTTAGAAAACAGAAACATTTAATGACAAACAATAAAAAATACATTATTTAAATAAAGTAATATTACTTTGGGGAATTAATAAAAATTACATTATGAAAAGTACAAATTTGAAAATGACAAAAAATACAAATAAAATAATATATATTATTTAAATAAAGAGATATTATTTTGGGGAATTAATTAAAATTACAATTATAAAAAGTAAAAGTTTAAAAATGACCAAAAATAAAAATAAAATAAAAAAAATATTGAAATAAAGTAATAGCATTTTGGGAAATTAATTAAAATTATAATTATGAAAAGTGAAAATTGATCGTGAATTGAAAATCCTTTCGGGAAACGTTGACTGCGTTCGTAAAATACATTCTAACATTTATTTTAAGAGTCTATTTATAATAAGACTCTTAAGTACCACAACATAATCGCTTGCGAAATGTAATATTTTCGGCAATAAGTTGTGTCAAAGTTGGCTAAAAAAGCAGTTTAAAAAGAGCGACGGCAACTTGCACTTGGACAGCAGAGTTAAGATTAGGCAAAGCTTAATATATTATAGAAATCGGTCGAATAGTTCAACCGCAGGCACGTTCTCTGGTAAGCAAGGAAGTCATGAGCTCCATAGCAAATGAAGCTTTCAATTATGTACCGGAAATATTTTAGTTGTAATCGAATTGCAGCGCTGCCATTAAAGCATATTTCAGCTTCGACTTGGTGCCATTTCTTGTTCTCGTTTTCCATTTTCCATTTTCCATTTTTCTTTGGCTTCTTGGCTTTTCGTGTCCTGCTGGAAGCTGTGAAAACTGTCGAAAGTACGCAATTCATATGACAGGATGTTGCCCAGCTTCCGTCCATTTTAGCGGAACACTTTGCTAAGATACCGGCTACTACAACTATGGTTGCCTCTAAGTATGTGTTTTCCTACTGTCCGTCCTGTCGGTCGTTCAGAATCGATTTTCGGGTCGTCGACGACAACTGGCAATTATTCGAGGGAGGACGGAGCTGTAAAACCTATTAAAATTACTTGTAATTCATTTAAATGAAAAGTGATTAGGCAAACGAGTGCAGAGTGTGGCCAAATTGCATTTAGTTAAATTGCTGCAACGCCAGCAAGTTATACAAACTCAATTGTCGCCCAACGCTGGCTGGCTATCTGGCTGTCTGGCTGTCTGGCTGCCTGGTAGAAGAAGTTCTCGTGCTTGTTCAAGAAGTTGAAGAATCCAATTCAATTCTGGCTGAATTGCCATATGAGCCCAGTGCCACACGTGCCGCATGTATAAATCAATACGGTCATTAACATTAATGAACCAGGAGAAATTCAACTGCTTGGCCCAGGACCTTTGACAGCCTGCCAGTGTGGCCAAAAAGTTGGACACATTAGAGCCACAGAAGGCGACAGTGCCACTGAACTGTATGCCAACAGCCAAATACCCTGTAAATACGCGCTCTTATTGAATTATGAACGTATAATAAAAATAAATACAAAAATTACTAAGCAGATAAATGCTTATATGTGTCTTCCCAGCACGACTACAAATCCTCCTAAATGTTGATTATTTGTTGTAAGCAGCAACAAGACACAATGCCCTCACAAAAACAAAAACATTTGATTTTTGACCTCCGGCCAGGCCACAGAAAACAATACAAAACAAAAAGAAAACAAAAAAGAACACAAAAAAGAAACAAAAACGACGGCAAACATTTTGCAAGTTTAACGCAAAAATGCAGCACAAAGGCATAAGTCGAAAAGCAAAATCCGAAACCAAACTCGAACCCGAACCCGAACCCGAACCCGAACCCGAACCCGAAACCGTAACCGAAACCGTAACCGAAACATAACCAAAACGGCCTGAACCAGAGCCAAAGCCAAACTCAACCAAACCGTAACCAAAACCCGTCGTAACCCTTTCAAAACTGCCGCTTGGCGGTGACCTTGAGCCCCTTTTTTGAGTAGTCTGTCGATTTGGGTCGAGTTTCATGCGCGAATTATTGAAAGAAAAACATTAAGATGAAATCCCTATGCCATGCCCAATCCATGCCCTCCACCCATCGACGACAGTCATAACTTTGTTGCCTGCTTTTGCGGTCAGTTGGCTTATTTGCTCTTGGCCATTTTTATTTTTGACTCCGTCTACGCGCAATGTGTGGCCTTTCGTCCCTTGGCTCCTCTGGCTCCTTTGGCGCCCAGGCAGGTTGCGTTTAATAGCACCTGTGGCTGCTGCTAATCATGATTTTAATGACTTTCAGCATTGGGGTTCCTCTGTGGGTTGCCTGACCCTGACTGCTTGCTGGCTGCTGGCTGCTGGCTTCTGTTTTTGAGTGGGTCGGTGAAAGGTTTATCAATGCGCTACTGCCCAAAGGTTGCCATTAATTTTTTAAATGCTTTACAACTTGGGCGGGCAACTGTTAATCTTGTTGTTGTTGCAACATTTGCTTAAACAAAGAAATTATAATTCAGCCACCGGCCTTATTATGTTGGCAACTCGGTGTTGATTGAGTGCTAAGCACACATTTGACTTTTCCCGAATATTTACGCCACGGTATAAGGGATTGTCATCAAATTTGTTAAATTTCAATTAACAACAGCGGTAAATCATTCTAGAATCCAGAATTGTCTTCGATTTGGAAATTGAAAAATGTGCATTTGAGATCCATATTAACATAGTTTCTAAGGATATAAAAATATTATGTTATTATGTAGAAATGTCAAAAACTCGAAGTAGGCTAATTTAAAACATAATATGGAGGACTTTGCAAATTTTACATCCACGGGCGGAAAACTGTTGTATGAAACTTGAAATATCTACATCCACCCGTCACCACGGACGGGATTAGCCGTAAGGTCAAATGTGTGAGAGGTTTTTGATAGATTGGTTTCTTAGTTCTCTCTTACTGAGCCTCTTTACAACAAACGCTTAATAGAATGATGAGATCTCTTGTCGGAAAACCTTCCCTGTCAGGAACTCCTTTATATGCGCATTCTGGACATTACTCCAGTTATAAGCTACATTCACAAATAAGTTAGCATCTCACATAATAACGCTTGCAAGGAGTCTTGTTCCCACCTCTTCAGTGGACCATAGGGCTAGGTTTAAGAAAATTCTCGCAAACGGATCGTCTATCATGTTATCTGATGTGAAATTATCATACACATTCTCAAAGAGGCCCTGGCCTCCTTTTGCCGACGATTTTTCCATATAGAAAATCCATTACTTACGTCCACGCTCATCATTAATGTATTGTTGAACTCAATACATACTCTGTCTTTTTTTGATCCTCTAAGTTTTTGAACTTCAACCATCTGGCATAGATGTAACCTCATGGCAATGACCACCCATATATCTGTATTCCTAATCAGACACCTAATTAGGTATAAAGGCTCTCATTTGCTACCAAACGCAGATGAAATTTGTTTCAAATGGTATTCAAGGTGTGAGCTCTGTCAGTGGAAGTCAAGAAGGTTGAAAGTCATTGACTATAAGTTCCTATTATAATTAACACCCGAAAGACAAAGGCCGTTAATCGCACTCAGATACTTAGCATAGCCATATTATTCCTATATGAATTATGGATCCGTGCTAGCTTCAACTTTGATTATTTGCGTGAGGGGTTGGGATATTCCCGTAATAGGCCATTGCCTATCATATAACAAAGCTCACATTCCGATTGTCAAACATTGGATTCCTTTCTGGTAGAGTCCACAGGCATCCTTGGGTAATATAATCTCCCAAATTCGACACCACAACAAACAGACAAAATATTTCATTTCAATAATTTCATTGTGATGCTTGATGGCCAGTGATTGGCCAGTTGGGCTTGGTGTTCGCCCACATCCTCATCCTCAGCCTTCGTCCTTGTCTTTGTTTTCGTCCCAATGACGTAGTTGTAGACGTAAGCGTAGCCCATGGGCTCTGTCAATATTGGTACAACACTTTGTTTACTCTCACCCAAAAAAAAAAGTAGAAAAAAGAGAAGAAAGAAAGCAAAAAGAAAAGACACACACCACACACCCACTTGCACACACACAAAAACGTATAGAGAAATATGTTAAATCGACAACATATTGAATTTAGATTTAGTGTTGCCATGGAGCAGGAAGGAGCAGCACCTATTGGATGGGAGTGTCCTTGTAAGGGAAAATGTAAACAGAGCAAACTGGGCTGCGAGGAAGCGCACATCGGGCCATCGCAGTTCGTTGACATCTGGCCAAAAAATGAAAAGATAACAATTGTGAGGCGCCTCACTAGAGGCAGCCATACCAGAGCATGCCCGGCCATATCCTGCCAAATACTGTCATACCATGGATACTCAGGATGGCAACTTATGCAAATGTATTCAGGCAGCGCGAGGCAATTACCGAGCACAACAATAATCACAAGGCAAGCAGTGTTGCAGCGCTAATGCGTTCAGGGAGCGAGATCCGATAATGAAAAGAAAGCAGCCAGCAAAAGCCGAGCGGGTTTTCCCTTTGATGCCACAAGAAGCGAACCAGAACAATATGCAGCCAACGGCAAACATCAGCCGTTCAAATATTGAACAAACAATGAAAGGATGCCAGCTTTGCCAGTCATTCTGCAGCCTCAGCCTCAGCCTCAGCCTCAACTTCAGCGTCAGCGTCAGCATCAGCTTTACCTTAACCGTCAGCGTCAGTTTAATCCTCAGCCTCAGCCTCAGCTCCTGCTCCTGCTACTGATTCAAATTTTGTTCCTGCGGCCGCCTGTGGTCGGTTCGTGCAACAGGCTGGCTTCATCTTGCTCCACTGTGGTTTCAAGTCTGCCAGAGAGAGTGTGTCCCAGTATCAGGACTCGCGGCTGTGTGGTTTTGCTTTAACCTGTTCATAAGAGTTTCCAGTGCATAGCAGCGTAACTGAACACACACTGATGCAGCGAGCTCAAAATCCGACATGTAAATAAAATATAGCATACTTTTCAGCGCTCGGGCAAATTCTGTGAAATAGTTGTTAGCAGCTGTGAATGGTTGCAATTGTTTCAGGAGATACTGCGCTAAGTAGCACTCGGAACAATAAAACCACTGAAATTTGAGCAAAAAGTGTTCAAATATTCAAGCGTGCTAAAATGCGAGAATTCTATTTTCAATTGCACCACAGCAATGTTCAAAGAGTGTGCTGACGACCACTTTAAGTATATATCTTCTTATACGAGTATGGTACTTTAAATGCTTGCCAAACTCATCAAATATGAGCCTATATTATTCACCTTTATCAGAACTAGAACTGAGAATGTTATGTGAACAATCAGCGTTGGAGATTCAGTTATTATTTGCAATATGGGCTACTTTTTTGTCTGCATTTAATGCTATACCATATAAGTTGTTCAAGGGTATTGAAACGTCGTCAATCTAAAGAAATAGTGTAATACCACAAGCATGTTATATGCTCACATCACGAGCAGACTTATTGAGAGTTTCAACACTTTGCCTTGAGAATGCTCGCTCAGTTTCAATTTCAATAACAATTTCCGGTTTGGTTGACTGCTGACAGTTCAACGGAAACCCTCTCATATGGTGCTGTCAAATAATTGGATTACATAATTAATGCAAATAATTGAGTAAACAAACTCGTTACATCTGTCAATTATTATGCAAATGCAGAAACATTGTAATTTCAATGTCGATTTGATTTGCTTTGCTTTGATTTGCAATCTGCTTGGTAATTTATGTGTGTTTGCATATGTAATTTGGTGTGTTGGCCCTAGAAATGGACAGGTAATTTAATATTAATTAATTCTATGGCTTGTTGTTTGGCACCAAGGCAAACTTTGACTAGAAATAACAAGTAGAAATTCGAACTGTCAGGCTGCAGAACATGCGCTCAAAACTGTTGAGTAATGTCTGCCATTAATTACTGTATACTTATTTATACCTGTACAAGTCCACACCTGCCCGACACACCTGTGCGTAATTGGGACACCTGCTGCTCCAGCTTTGGCCAGGGGGGGAGTGGTGTTGAGGGGTGCGGAGCTGGCAGCATTTAGCTGTGCCCAAATGGCACAAACGAAACGTTTATAATTCATAATTGTTGTGTGTGCATAATTAACACATCATTAGACATCTTGTGTGTATGTGTGTGTGTTTGTTGTGTGCATGTGTGTGTGTGTGGGTGTGTGGGTGTGTGGGTGTGAGTGGGCCCCCTCAGTGCTTATGCTGTATTTAAACGCTGTTGCAACAATATCAAATGCACAATGCAATACCACAAAGCTGCCCAAGCACTTACAGATATACATGTACATAGCATGTAGAATTCTTTAGCTGCAAGAGAATCCTGACACACAAAGCACCAGCTTCAAATCCCAGACATACCTTACATATAATACTTATCCTAACAGTTATGGTTCAACGTCATTTGTGGGGTCAACAATTTAGTGCAACATTTTTATACCCTTGCTGAAGGTATTATCATTTTTTCCCAGACTACAAACTCACATAAGTTTGACAAAACTTAACCGTTTCCATACGGAATGTTTTTTGATCACATTTTGTAATATTAATTGACTTGGCATTTCAATTTTATTACTTTTCCAAAAATAAAAACTGGAAATTTTTTCACAAATTGATAAGGTTTCTCCCCTTGAACATTTTTTAAAATTACATTTTACTGTTGATCGATTATGGGAATCAAAATATGTAAGTATAAAACGCTGTTTCAAAACTTGTTAAGTCCTGTTTCCCGAAAAGTGCAGCTGAGAAGCAGACAAATTTATAAATTGTAAGACTACTTAAATTAACACGTTTCTGATGTCCTTCTTCGGTGTTTGCGTTCCCTTCTGGGACACAGGACATCTATTTACGTTATTAATACATGAGAAATACATCAAACTATAAAGTTAACAGAACATATTGTTCAAATCACAATGGTTGAGCACTGCTATTGCAATCGGAGCTTTGCTTTTCTTAACATCTTATGATCTGGTTCCTTAAGTCATTGTATTAGTAATATGCATAACATTTAGGAACGGCAAAGATACTTTACTTGCTGTGGAATGAAAGTAAACGGAGCAGGCATGTTCTGCATGATTCTAGCCTAACATACAAAAGAAAAGTCTGGGAGATCAGTGTGCTCTGTAATATGTGTCAGAATTCAAGCCTTGAAGGCTAGAAGCCAACTCAAACTCAGTTGAAAACGACTAGCAGAGCTGACAACATCTCACTCGACCTATTCCTGGCCTTCCCTCCCTGACAACGACGCTTCCGTTTGCTCGCCAGCCTCCAGTTGTCCATGGTGAGGGATGTCTCCTGCAGGACTGGTGCTTGCTGGATCGGCGCCAATGAGCAGACCCGGCCATTAGAACGACTGCAACTATTCCACCCCAGGATGAGTATTGAGTTGGAGTACCAGACCTCGCTAATGTGGGATGTGCTGCTAAATGGAACTCAGCATATGCGAGAGATGACACTCTTCGGCAGAGTCTTCCGGACTCGTGGCTGTACCTTGACATCGGCATCCAATTGAACACCTTGTGGCTCACAGTACACTCTGGTACACTTGCCTGCTTCGAGTTTCACCTATAACACTGGGGGCCCATCAAATGATTTAAGACTCAAAATATGCTTCAGCCAAAATTTCAATGTGATAAAACGCTTATAAGAATATAATACTATTCTAAAGTTGAATATTTGTTTATCTTCTTGATTTACTTCATCTACCCCACTCCCGCGCTGCCAAGAGCTTGCTTACACCAACGCATTTGGTCAGAAGAAGCCATTGCAATTTATCAAATGCGGCTTCTGCGTGGGGGCGTATACATACATACATACATATATATGTACATGAGCCCTTCAAACGCATTCCGAAGGTTAAAAAGGCCACAACACGCATACACACTGCTAACCCAGCTGATATTTTATATATTTTTGTGCAAATTGATGGGATCGACAATTAAATTAATCAACTAGGCGGCAAACGAACATATATTGCTAACTGCAGCAGAGTATGCTCGATTGCCAGATACCGCCATACTAGTACTATGCCTGAGCGTGTATATATGATATATAAATATATATATAGCTGATTGACTGACTGATTGAGAATCAGCGCATAGCCGAAACCGTAAGTACTAAGTCGGGACTTTTCAAAACTCCACCCAGAAGTGTGGATGGAACACTGTTGTACAAAGGAACTTTTTTGTTTACCATCCGATTGGCTTCAAGCTCATTTTCAAAGATCTATATAAACAAATCATATGATACCTGTTCAGAAAAGCCAACCCTTTCAAAACTCTTCACATTCAATGCATTCAATGCAAATCTCACCCATTTTTGAAAATTAACCACCACGGTCGAAAAATGTTGAAAGACTGTAGCAATCGACATTTTTAAATCTCATGCGAACTCATTTTCAAAGGTCTACTCAAAATATGATATAAGACCCAAAGATTTTGGAAAATGTACCCAAGCTGCCGCAAAAGTTGTGGTTTTATTTCTTACGTTTGATGTAGGCAAAATCAACATACGAGTAATTAATATTCATTAATATTAATCAAAATCCAATGTTGGGCTAATGCCAGCCAGTATGACACATAACTTAATAAAATATAGACATAAAAAAGGTTCTTAAATACGCTTATATTGTTGCATAATGTGATATACAAAGAGCCCACAAAATAAAGTTGCTGTAAAAGGTGTTTTTCTGTTTTTGTTGCGGTGTATCAATCAATTTTATTTAATCATTTATTTAATCAAATTTACTGATTATGCAAGCATGCAGACACACGCGCTGCCTTACCTAATAGATGTGTACATACATATGTATATTATATGTATATATATAGTATATATATATATATATACTCGTATATCATGCATATATCTGTCACATGGCCATAAAACGCCCACGCACACAAATCAAATATAATAAAGTGCTTGCTTGTTGTTCTCCATTTTGTCTTCCTTTTGGGGCATTTTTTGGGGTTTCTCGATAACTGTGGGGCCATTGTTGTTGTTGTTGTTGTTATTGTTGCATGTGTGCCACAGACCCTTTTATCGGCAACTTTATCGTTAGCAGTTGTTTCGTCACCTAAAATGTCCTTTGAATATGAGAATTCGGTTTCGGTTTTGTTTTTGCCTTTGCCTTTCGCTTGCGTTCTCCTTTTTTTCCTTTGGCCATTTCATGTTTGAATATTGTGTTTTTGTGTTTTGATACCCTTGCAGAGGGTATTATGATTTTCTCACGAAATAAGTAACGCATTTCCGACCCCACAAAGTATATACATATATACTAAATCAGCAGCAATAGCCGATATATAGCAATGTCCGTCTGTTTCTATGTTAACTAGTCTCTCTCTTTTAGAGCTATTGTAATGAAACTTGGCACAGATTTTTCTAATTGCTGCCGGCAGTACATATGTCAAAACTGACCGGATGGGACCACTATAACATATAGCTGCCATAGGAATGATCGGTCAAAAACTATGTTTTTGTATGAAAAGCTAATTTTTTTTACAAAGATATCCTCACCAAACTCACCCAAAGCGAGTTTTTAGATAGATTATACAATCGAATCAAATTTGATCAAAATCAAACCACTATATCATATAGCTGCCATAGGAACAATAGGGAGACAAATTAGTTTTTGTATGAACAATTTCTTGTTTTTACAAATATGACATCCAAACTCAACAATTGGGAGTTTTATTATACGTCATATGGTTCCCTATAACTTGATCAAAATCGGACCAAATTATTATACGGCTTCTATAGGGACAATTACAGTTTTGTACTCCCTTGCAGCAATGTTCTGCAAGGGTATATACTAGTTTCGGCATGCCGAAGATGGCCGTTCCATCTTGTTTTTCTGCTTTGGCCATTTCATATTTGAATATTGTGTTTTTGGGCTTGCAGTTATCATAAAGATTTCTGACATGTTGGCAAAACGAAAAACCCTCGAATGCAGGCAAGTTTCTGCAACTGCCAACAGAAGTGCACGCCGAAGGACCTTCGTTTGTTTGTGCCCCATGCAGGACAAGCATAAATACAAATTAATTAACATTGGGTGGTCGTCATATATGGGAATTAATTGCTTATTGTTTTTGCATCCACTCACAAACAACTGAGTGAGCGAGTAAATTATCAGAATGCATTGCAGCACTGCTGGGTGTGAGCTGGACATGATTTGATGGCTTTTCAACGGCTTTGATTTATTGTTAATGTGGCCTGCTTAAGGGCGTGTGATTTATGCATTGAGTTACTGATTAAATGATTTAATGTATGTTACACGGGCTACTTGGACCATAAATTTTGGTCTGTGCTGGAAAATTGGCTTGTCATGCAACAAATGTTGAGGCAAGAATGTAAATTGGCAACTTGATTAATTTTGTCCAAAGGATTTGTGTGTGTGTGTGTGTGTAAGCTGGCAATTATTAATTTTAATGAAGTCATAGAGCATACTACAAATATAATGCCATTATTAGTGCCAAATGCATAGACATAAGCACTTATAAGCGGCTTATATTATTTGGATTGGCAACAAAATGAAATTAACTAAGGGAATTCGCAGGCCTCACTAATTTGCGTAAATTGAATTTATGATTTAACAAACACAAAGTTGCAATTCCACTCATTTATCAGCATCAAGTCAATTAACAATGAGCGGTGGCTCACTGGCTATATGAGTTACTTATGTGTTAGATAGTTAACGTGCTAGTGACAGCTACTTACAATGCAGCCAGCGTGAAGAGAGTTAACCCCAAGAAGGCACAGTTTTAGTGGCAAAAGCAAAGCCACTGAGACAATAAACCATATCCAAGTAGTTGGCAGTGCCACAAACTGCCTGTTGTCTGGCCAAAACTGCTGCTGCTGCTCTTGCCTGTCTATCGTTAAAGCTGTTACCAAGGCGCGGCGCACATGGCGTATGTGTAACATTTGTCCCATGTTTTGGTGGCTGTGGGCTGACAGTTTAAATGAATAACAAAAGCAGCTAGCCAGGGAGCAGTGCACCCCACACACAGACACACACACACACACACACACACACACACTCATATATAGTATACTAGCTGGAAAAACGCCAGCGTTGCCCGGCGAAATATTAAGATTAAAATGCTTTTTGTTGAATTTGTCTACTTTTGTGCAGTGTAAAAAATACACAATAATAGCGCACCACGATTTTCCCGCCCGCGGAAGTAGACGTATCTAAATAATTGCACATTTATTGAGATATGCACCGCACTCAGCAAAAATTTAACAGTCCCAAATTTGGCGACAAAGTTATCACATGTTGGTACTAACAATTATCAACCGACCGCCACATTAATCGATAATCGATCAATATATCGATGCGAATGTGAATAATAATGTTAATTTGTAGTAAGTCGGCCCAGCAGCATTCATATTCTATTAACTAACAAGTAAGAATGCTATAGTCGAGTATACCCGACTACGAAACTCCCTGTACCCAGGTCTAAAACATCCAATTACATCTACGTCCACTTACACAAACATACACACATACACAAAGACGCACACACACAGGCGGCAATAGCGACAGCGCAACCGAGGCATTTTAATTGGTGGATGTGCTTCTTCTTCCCCCTCTCGCTGCATTACTGAATCTTCTTTCGTGAATAACTTCCGTGTTTATTATCCGATCGACTTGAAATTTGGACAGTATATTAAGAGAGACTAAAGTATCGTACGTGTCAAATCTTAAAGCTATATCTTGAAAATTGTTACTGTAAAACGTTTTTATTGAATTGCGGGGGAACGGGGGGAGATATCTGAAATTGGAAACAAACTTGATCTGCGTATGGTATACAGGAACCTACATTCCAAATTTGGTGTCTCTAGCTCTTGTAGTTGCTGAGATCGACGCGTTCATACAGACAGACAGACGGACAAACAGACGGACATGGCCAAATCGAAATCTCTTTTGATACTGATCAAGAATATATATACTTTATAGGGTCGGAGATGTCTCCTTCTGTCTGTTACATACATTTGCACAGATGTAAAAGCAACATAATTAAAGAGTATAGTTAAATGATTAAAATTAACTAAATCGTGGTTTCACAAAAACACATGATGTCAGCAGCAGCGCGCCCTCAAGCGAAGATCGAGAGCAAAGCATAAACAAAAGGCTGAGAGACTTAAGCAATATGGCGATTTCAGCCGCACTTATAAGTTTGAGAGCCGAGAGTAAGAGAGAGATTTGTTATCTCTTTTGCACTTGCACGTTGTTATGAAGCAGCTGGCGCATAACGAGATTTTCATGCAGTTTTCAAATACAATTTTTCAAACTTGCGGATATATATTTAACAAATTTGTGCAACAGTTCCCACTTACGGCATAATAGTAAGCTACTGTAAGACTATCAGCTGCCCGAGCGTCACCAATCAGTCAGTCAGGCTAAAGAGTTTTATATATATAGATATCTATATATATGTGTGTATGCTTGTGTATAACTTATACGCCACGTGGCCTGTTTGCCGCTTTGTTGCTTTGTCGCCTTGACGCGACGCGTAATGAATACTCATTAAAAAGTAGTGGAAAGCGGGTCGCTAGAGGGTCGCTCGTGCTGCTATCTTTTATCTCGAGACGCCTATGCAAAACGGAACTTGCATAAGTTTTATCTCAGCCTCTTCCCGGCCCCGGCCCCCGGCCCCCGGCCCCCGGCACAGCCTAGGCTCTCTCTCGACCTTGTAGCCTTGTAACAGCTGCGTATACGTAATGAGCGACACAGCCAGCGAACTTTCATTGATTTTGTGCGCTACGTACAGGTGTTTGTCAGTTTTATGAGCCCACCTCCGCTGGCTTCAATAACACAGCACCCCAAAAAAAAAACAAAAAAATAAAATAAAAGGTGCTTGTTATGTGCTAATGCCCAAGTTGTAGTTATCACACCATTTGATGTGCCACATTTTGCGCCTCGTTGCACTTTGGGTGGGCATTTTAATTTGTTTTGATAAACTTGCGCAAGTTTAACTACGCATTCGAGCGGCAGAGCCAGAGGCAGCGGGGAATGGTTGTGGAAAGCGGCCAGTCTTTTTTATCAAAGTTATTAAGTTTCGCATAAAATGTAGCTATGTGTGTGAGGGTGTGTGTGTGTGTGTGTGTGTGTGCGCGCTGTAACTAAAATGTAATAAAGCATAAAAACTTTGCTGGGGCACGGCTATAAGTTGCACAAACTGGACGGAGCTTGATTAAGCCTTAGTTGCTGTTGCTGCCACTCAAGTTATGACATTATTATGCTGCCCCAGCGGCAGCAAGAATATAACGATCATCGCTGCCACAGATAGAGACATTTCAAATTTAATGACAACACTCAGTCTAACAATTTTGAAGGCACTAAAAATATTCCAAGTTCATTCGCCTGGAGAATAAAAAGTTAAGTAAACACATACAAAAGTCAACAAAGAAGTGAACACATTTAAGATAATAATCGTACAAATTCGAGTATCTGCCTGGAGGCCAAATAATGAGTATTACCGCGTATTATATCTGTCCAATTTCAAGGAAACATCAAATCAACAATATGTAACTAAGACACACACACACACACACAGACACAGACACACACACACACAGTTGGCTGTAGCAATATATTAATTTGTGTAGGTTGCCAAAGTTTTATGAGCCCTGGCTTCAATTATTTTTTGTAGTTGCCCTGGCAAGCCCCAAACAGTAAAAGCGTATCTGAAGCCATTTGCGGCTTATTTTTACTTGTTCATTTATTTATTTTGTCTTTACTGCCACTCCCCTGGCACACAACAAAGCCACAGCTGACAATTAGCCACGCCAATTAGTTGCAACATTATTATTTTCCACAATTATTTCACAGAGGCACAGCAGCAAGGGGAGCATACATGCGTGCCCCATCCTCCCCCCTGCACATGCCACCCAATCTCCTTCACATTTTGTATTGGGCATTGTAAAACGTAATTGTGCCTGGCTTATTAAAAGCAGCTCCTTGCCTCAATTTGCATATGAGCAGGGCATTCGCAGGATACGAGTGTGCTACGAATGAAATAACACAGCTACGCACACATTGCGAATAAGTAATATGCCACACACACACACACACACACACACACACACACGCCCTGTATTGTGCTCACTGTGATTCATATGCCAGCTTCAATTTATCCAGTCTGTCTGTATGTCTGTCTGTTATCCTTGTTGCCCGTCGCTCGTTCCGCATGTTTATGTTGTTACTTATATTGCAATTGAGCGACATTTGTTGCGTGTAGCTGTCACAGGTGAAACTAGCTACGAACAACGACCAATCAGCGTCACAAACTTTTGTATGTCGTTTAGTCCTGTTTCCCTAAAAGTGCAGCTGAGAAGCAGACAACAGTGTAAACCGTAAAACTACTTAAATTAACACGTTTCTGTTGTCCTTCTTCGGTGTTTGCGTTCCCTTCTGGGAACGTTATTAATACATGAGAAATACATCAAACTATAAAGTTAACAGAACATATTGTTCAAATCACAATGGTTGAGCACAGCTATTGCAATCGGAGCTTTGCTTTTCTTAACATCTTATGATCTGGTTCCTTAAGTCATTGTATTAGTAATATGCATAACATTTAGGAACGGCAAAGATACTTTACTTGCTGTGGAATGAAAGTAAACGGAGCAGGCATGTTCTGCATGA